>CAOLHI010001660.1:0-348517 GCA_948474755.1 Ctenosaura bakeri
TGGCCAAATTACTACATAACTAGAAAAACCATCCTTTTTTCCAAAGTCTGTTGTAGCAAAACATGGAGAGGTTTATCCCACATCATCATCAAGCATAAAGTATTATCTAGAAATTCTGGGTAACATTTCATGCAACTGATGAAATGAGCCATGATGCATGAAAGCTCATGGTATAATAACTTTGTTAGTCTTTAAGATGCCACAGAAATCTTCATTTTGTCAACTAGAAATAGTGTTAACCTTTCTTCTTAAAGACAGTTTGCTTGACTGCTACACTGGACATTGGAAGCTCAGCTTTATAGTATATATAGTCATTTTATCAGGAGCAAATCCCACTTAATTCAGTGCAGCTTACTCTCAGGTAAATGAGCATGGGATTGCAGGATTGGTATACTTTTGTGTACTTCTACAAAGAATCAAGTTTCTTACGAGGACACTGAACCTTGACATGTATGAACTTGCTGATTATTTATTTTTATTATGCAATAAATTTTGTCAACACAGGCTTTCCATGCTGTTCCTTCTTCCATCATGCTGTGATAATTCTGATTGTAAATTTGGCCTCCACAAATCAAAACAGATTGCCCAGCTAGAATGACGTACAAGCTGAACAGTAAATCTGATTTAAGGTACAAGAAAAGCCAAAGCCCAGGAAAATCTAGAATAAATTGCTTATTGCTAATATAATGCCAGCTTAGCAGTAAAGACCAGTGGCTCTAAATCACTTTCCTAGTTGTGAATTTGTTGCATATTACAGATGATGCCCCCTCCATAAACCTGTAAAAATAAGAATGTACAGCCACATCCCTCATCAAAATACACATTGCTATAATTTAAAGAGAAGGAACAGACACAAACCATCTAAAATTAAAGATATAACAACACAGACTTTGGGAGAAAGCAGCTAATTTTCTGAATAGCCATAGAGATTATTATCTTCATCAAAACAATGACTTGCATTCTTCTTTGCTAGCATCATAAAAGAAGTCTTTGGGGTTCAGACCAAATAAGAGGGTTTAAAGGGAAAGCAATTTTTACTGATACTGCTGACCCATTTCTACTCCAAAGGAATGGTTTGCCATCACAAACCTACATTCAAGCAGAGCTGCAACTACACCTGCCGTCATACTTACCTCCTAATGCAATTGCTCATATTGAGATTTCAGAGCCAATAGTTTGAGCTGAAGTTCATCACAGTAAGTCAGCCTTAAAAGTACCACTAGATTACTCCCCCACCTTCTTTTTTACAGAAGAACTACAGTTTCTATCTGACCTTTCTTGTCAGAATTCTCTGCAAACTATCAGGCCTATCATCCAGATCAGCTACTTCACCCCACCACCATTACAAGAAATCTGATTCCAGATTTTAGACACAATTTAGTGGAAGCCAGTTACAACTAAGAACAAGAGCCTGGCTTGCTCCCCTACTCCACATTATCACTTTTTATTTGTGCTTCATTTCTTTTAGACTGAAAGTTCAAGTGTGGGGAACATATTGTGCTGTTACTTTTCAGAGAGCCCAGGGGTGCTTTGAGGCTAAGAGGTAGGATAAAAATGCTTTTAAACATACAAAGAACCAAATGCAAAATAAACCAAGGTCTGGGATGAAAGCCATTATAACTAATTATCTCTTAAACACACACATGCAGTCAGCTAATCTACTGCACCTTCATTTCCCACTTGTAACTGTACACAGACCAAATCCATATTCCCAAATAGTGCTTTGAGGGTGCTCCTGCATGGCAGGGGTTTGGACTGGATGGTCCGTGTGGTCTCTTCCAACTCTATTTCTATGATTTCTATGATTCTATGTCATTCCATGCTCTGTTTACTTCCTCATTCACAATATCCATATTAACCACATATTTCAAGCATCCTCTTGAATCTTTCCTTATAAACATAAACCACAAACATGGTCCATCATAGTATCTATACCATATGAACATGCTTTCTAGACCAACCAAAACCCACAACCATGCCCACAACCAAGATCTTCAGGTATCTTGCATACATAAGATGCCTTGTATAAAGAAGATGTTACCTCAGCATCCAGGACAACAGAATAACTTATCCTTATAATCAATGTTGGCTCTGTGTTGAATTAAGCTGCAATGGTGAGGATTGCAGTGAGGTGTTTCAGACTAGGTTTGTCAGGTTTTAGGTTTTACCCTGAGTCATGGCATCTGTTCATTACAGAAATGCAGGCACGTGAAGTATATGGTTGAGATTGGGGACAGAAGGAAGGAAGGAAGGAAGGAAGGAAGGAAGGAAGGAAGGAAGGAAGGAAGGAAGGAAAAGTTTTTTTCTTCCTGCATTGTTTTCCACCACAAATTTCTCTCAAATGAGCCTTTGCAACTGCAGATACTATGGACATGCAGAAGCCTGAACTGAGGTGCTGTCCAGTTGTTGACCAAGACAGAAAAATACTACAGTCAATCAGAAAGTGACTCACAGTGAATTCACAACCAGTGCAGTTCTTGATGTCATCCACTGACAGTCCTTCCCAGATTTCAATCAAAGTGAGTCCCTTCTTCTTATCAACGTCAAACACAGCCTACAGGATACAAATGAATTATAAATAATTTTATTCTAGAAAAGGAGAAAAAAGCGAGCCTTAATGAATTAAACTGGAAGATTACAGCCAATCTTACAAGCTGAGAAAGACCAAACCTTCACCCCCTCAAGTCTCGGATGCAGGGTGTCTCTCTTGCTCCCTGCCTTGTGGTTGGTTGTAGCTCTAGTTCATAAATGCTGGTAGAATCAGCCACAACAGGTGGGTGAAGTTCACCTCCAATATGCATCTCAAAACAACATGACAGATAAATGATCTTTCACAATTTCCAGAGCTTTGGAAAATTACTTTTTTGGCTTATAGTTCTTAGAATCCTCTAACAAATATGATGAGTGGTATAGCTGCCTGGGGATTTGTGGTGTGGTAGTCTAAAAAAGCAACTTCTCCAAGCTCAGATAATGAGGAAATTATTGCATTGACTAAGTAGCCTAATTGCTACTTGCTATGAGAGAAACCACAGGGCTTCCTGAGGGGATAGCTGAGCATGCAACCAAGGTCTCTACTCCATCACATAGGTTTCTAAGTTCATCTAGGTGACCACGGAGGGACTTGAGCAACTCTGCACCATCAATGGAAGCAGTACTGGAATCGAACTGGGACAAGGATATCCCTGATGTTAAAGAGATACTACCAGTGACATCTGCCCCAGTCCTTTGGGAATCCATATGAGATAACCTAGCAGAGATCTGATTCCAGAGAGAACACATGCCGACATCCCAAAATATTGCCTTATATCACTAGTTACCCAGGAACAACTAGGTGCTGTTGCAAGGCAGCATCCTTGGTACAAAACAGTATTAGTGTTGATGTGATACCTATACTAATCTCACATTCAGTGACAACACTAGTTGCAGAGCTTTTGATGCTAGTATTTTATGCATTTCTAGTTCACACTAACATGTCACTTATTAAAATAAAAAAGAGCAGTTTACTCATAGGATATATTTTGACTTGAATACACAAAACTGCTACCTCTGAAGTTGTTGAACTGGAAACAAATTTTGGCATTTGGCATACATGGTGCAAAGCCTACAGGGTCAGGAGTACCAGTAGTGAATTTGTATGTGTTTTTGGGAATATGTGATCATTGTAAAACAATTTTTTGCTTGTTCTTCTTGAGTCAAGTTTAAAAAAATTGGCTATTTTTAAAAAAGAAGAATGTACCACAATGTACTTTAGGGAATTTTCTGTCTATGTGCCTTATTCAGCTGTTGTGAAGACTTAACAATTGGATTTTTTATAAAATGTAAGAAAAACAAAATACATTACCTTTTCTGTTATGATGCGATCCACACACTGTTTCCCAGTCAGTGGCAAAGTACAGCTTTCCAAAATTTTGTAGGCATTACCCTACAGTGAATGGAAGAGAAGACAGGAAAATGGGCAATCACTTTCCAAGAAGAAACTGCTTGCTGGAAGTTCAGAAGTTCTCAGAGTACATAACTTTAAACAACAGAAATTTATACCATTTCCAACTGCAGAGCTTCTGCTATGGTTGAACCTTTGATGGAAGATTCTGAATCCACTGATTAAATATTCTAGACTCATTTGTGACACAGAATAAGTATGGCTTATGCAACTAGATGTTGGCTTAAAGTTAGAAAACCATTTGGACTTACCTTCCTGTTTTCTGTACTTCCTGTCTTTGCTCCTAACTTCCAAGATACAATTTAACTACAGATAAACCAGAGCCACTGTTCATGCTGCCAGAAGGATTCAGAGCTAGGACTGAGGATATGTGGTCTTCCGGACACTCCTGGACTGCATCTTTCATCTTTCCTCATCACTGGCTATGCTGATTATAGCTGATGGGAGCTACCATTTGACAACATTAGAAGGGCCATATGGTTCCCCACTCCATGCACAGAGGAACCATAGATCTGAGCAAGTATGTCAATCTTTCCCATGTCAGCAATAGGGAAGGCAAAAACAGCAGTGAATGAACAAAGCCTGCCAGTCCTCTGGCCCATGCTATTCTCTCCACCAGATATGGCTGATCAGTTCTGATCAGTTCTGGGAATGGAACAGCCACAAGCCACATCCAACACTCCTACCAAGTATGCAGTAACTCTTCAATGACAAAATAATTGAGATGAGAAATTAATCTTACCATCCTTCCCCTTTTTGTCTCATTATTACACTTTGACTGGCAGAAGCAAACTAAGAAACCAATACTCTTGTCTGTAATGTCTTCCTTCCATCCTAGTCTACTCTCCATCTCCATGGAGGCTTCCCTACTGTCAAAATGGGATGAGAAACAAACACATTTTCTGAATAAGCAAATAATGCTCCTTCACCCACTTCCAGGTCCAGTCCCTGTGTCTTTCTCAATTAAACCAGTAAAGCAGGAAATGACTGGATGATAAAAGCATTTCTCAGATGTTGCGTGGCTCACATGCATGTTAAAACCTATTCATTTTAAAATTGTTTCCTAGTAAAAGTTATAAAGATGATGATCTCCAGATCTGTCTGCATACAGCTTCAAGTCAATACAGAACAGAAGGGCCCCTTTAAAATGACCAAAAATCTACTTTTATGTTTCTTAAACAACAGCAAATGAAACGCTTTAGTAACATTTTATCCCTTTGAATATTTCATTAGCATTCATATATTTCAAGAGGCAACCTAGAAAAATTCTGCACACTAATATCAATCAGTGATAAATTTTCTGAATTTCACAGGGATTGAATCTTTTCACTAACTGAACATCATGTACCTTCTCTTTTTTAAAAAAACTCTGTGTAGCTTGTACTATAAAAGTGTTCTTCCCTCGCTTTATTCCTTTGCTGTAGGGAATGATTGCTTTCTCTCGGTTTATACCACTTAATATCTATATCTCCTTTTGAGACACTTCTCTCCATCAGTGACACTATCTGGCACTAAATAAATAATCATGAAAGGACAAAGATGCTTAATTCAGAGACTCGCCAAATTTGGTTCCTGGCACAGTAATGATTTATCTGTGCTATTTTTTTAAAACAAGTGCCCATCAGCCTATCAGGTATACTTCTAAGGTCATGTAATACCTCTTCTCAGCCTCCTACGAAGATTGAAATATCCAGGCTTGTAGAAAGAGAAGGCTTTCAGCACAGCTGTCATGACACCAGCAATACAGAACACTGTACCTTAAAGATTATCTGACTGTCACCCATTATTGCTACAGCTGTGGTTAAAGCCTGTTTACAGAAAGTCATGGAAGTGAAGAATGGAAGAAGTCAGCCAAGTAGAGCTTTGCAAAGAATAAAGAGATCAACCAAATGAGTCTTCCAGTGGAGACATAAGCCTTATGGAGGGAAGACACATGTTGTTCCTAGGAATCCTACTGATCGCCCTGGAAGACACATCCAGTTCTTCTGGGTCCAAGACATCAGGTGTTACTATTTCAAAAATGTATACTACAAAAGCTGATTCTACAGAGCTCTCTTTGGTTTATCTGCCTCACACCCACTTTAACTGTGGCAGCTGACATTGTTGAGGAACTACTGAGCACCCGCAGAACTCAATAATAATCAGCTACTAAAACCCCACACTTGGGACAATAAGTAAGAGATATTAACTTAATGGGTAACAGGGGAAGGACCTTCCAGAGATGGCACCACATCTATGAAACTTTCTTCTCTAGGAACTGTGGGGAGAAGACATATATTGGCTAGGAAAACTGCCAGTTATTTATCGGTAGAAAATGAAGTAGTACAGTGGAGCTTACTAAACCTAGATCCGCTATTGCTGTTATCTGCTGTCTCGTCTATCTTATGGTGAGCCTATAGAGGAGAGACCTCCAAATCACTTGCTCAGGTCTTGCAGATTCAGGGAGGTGTCTTCCTTGAGTGAGTCTATCCACCTGTAATGTGGGATTCCTCTATTCCTACTGCCTTCCACCTTACCAGGCATTATTGTCTTTTCTAGTGAGTCACATCTTCTCATGATATGGCCAAAGTATAATAGCCTCAACTTAGTCACCTAGGCTCCTAGGGAGAGTTCAGGCTTGATTTACTCTAGGACTCATTCATTTGTCTTTTAATTGTTGATTTTATGCCTAATAGCTTTCTTCACTGTCCAGTTTTCACAATCATACATAGAAATAGGAAATATGATGGCATGGATAATCCTAACTTTAGTATTCAATGATATATCTTTACATTTCAGGATCATGGCTGCCCTTGCAAGTCCTAGTCTTCTTCTTATTTCTTGACTGCAGTTTACATTCTGATTAATGACTAAGACAAGGAATGGAAAATCCTGAACTATTTCAATTTCTTAGTCATCTACTTTAAGTTTATGTACGTAATCTGTGATCATTATTTTTGTTTCCTTAATATTCAACTATAAATCTGCCTTTGCACTTACTGCCTTGATTTTCTTCAGCAATAGTTCCAATTCTTTGCTATTTTCTGGTATGCTATCATTTGCATATCTTAAATTTCTGATGTTCCTTCCTCCAATTTTCATGTCTCCTTACTTTGAGTCTAATCCTGTTTTACACTTACATTCAACTTACAAGTTAAATAGAGTGCTAAAATGCAGCCTTGCCTGACCCCTCTTACCACTTAGAAACCATTCTGTTTCTCCGTATTCTGTCCTGACGGTAGCCTCTTGTTCTGAGTACATGTTACACACCAGGACAATCAAATGTTGTGGCACACCCATTTCTTTAAGAGCAATCCATAGTTTCTCATGATCTACACAGTCAAAGGCTTTGCTATAATCTATGAAGCAGAGGCTGATTTTCTTCTGAAATTCTTTGGTGCACTCCATTATTCAACGTATGCTTGCCATAATGATCCCTGGTGTCCATTCCTTTCCTGAACCCAGATTGGACATCTGGCATTTCTCATACCATATATGGTAGAAGTCTTTGTTGTAGAATTTTGAGTATGACTTTTGTTTGCATGGGAAATTAATGCAATGGTGCTGTGGTTACTATAATTCCTGGTGTCTCCTTTCTTGGGGATTTGAATGGATACGGAACCTTTCCAATCTGTGGGCCATTCTTTTGTTTTCCATATTTGTTGACAGATTTTAGTTAGAACTAGAGTAGATTCTGTCTCTGTGGGTACCTCATTGGTTCAACTTGCCATCTGTTCCTGCCGATTTATTTCTCTCAAGTGCTATGAGCACAGCTTTCACTTCACTTTCTAAAGTTGATGGTTCATCTTCATATAGATTCTTACTTGAATGAGTCTGTCAATCTTTCATCTCTTTCATATAGTCCTTTTGTGTATCATTTCCTTTTTTTTTTTTTTAATTTCTACTTGGTCATGCAATGTGTTCCCCTGCTCGAGGGAGTGGGCTTGTTTTCCACTCCTCCAGAAACTAGGACACGGAGCAATGGATTCAAGCTTCAGGAAAGGGAGAGTCCACCTGAACCTCAGGAAGAACTTCCTGACAGTCAGAGCTGTATGGCAGTGGAACATGCTGCTGCCTAAATGGAGTATGGCAGAGTCTCCTTCTTTGGAGGTTTTTAATCAGAGACTGGATGGCCATCTGTTGGGAGTGCTTTGATAGGCGTTCCTGAATGGCAGGGGGTTGGACTGGATGGCCTCTGTTCTCTTCCAACACTATGATTCTATGGTCATAGAGTACCACCACTCTTGGTTTAAATTTCCCTGATTTCTCAGATCTTGTAAAAGACATCCCTTGTTCTTCTTTTTGTTATTGCTGTTGTCATCTTCTATTTCTCTGCATTGATTATTATAGTGTTTCTCCTTGTCCCTAAACACAAGTTGTTGAGCAACTGAATTCAGAGTTCTTACTCTATTTCTGTCACCTTTTACTTTTGCTTCTTATCTGACTTTAACTGCTTGAAGATTTGCCATAGATCTCCATAAAAACAGATGTGCACACAGTCTTGAAGCCTGTACATATTTCAAGCCTATGTAGATACACATTTAAATTAGGCAAACATGCCTTTTCTGGGGTCTGAATTTAGTAGCTGCCATTTTTCAAGACTACTAATAGGACAATATACATGAATGAGTTATTTTGAGCATACAAAAAGCTGAGATCATTCACCAAAAGGAAGTACTTTGTAAAAAATCAAAAGCAAAAGATCTACTGCTACCCAGATAACAAAGATAAATAGATGTATTTTAGTATGATCCTTCTTGGGTTAAAACCACAGACTTCTCAGATCCACAGAATCTAATATTAAGGATTCATGCATATATGCACAGCACACGTGACTGTGGCTGCAATCAGATTGAAACTGGATACAGAAAATAACAATTTATTGCCAAGATATTCTTGTGCATTGTTTATGATCAGTGTTAAAAATATAATTCTCATTTTCTGCACTGAATGTCACTTTGATCCACCCACAACTATGTGGACATATGCCTGAAGCTTGAATATTAAATTCCTGAAGCTATGTATGCAGAGGATGACTATAATCCATGAAAGCTCAAGAAAATAAGTGTGTTAATCTTAAAGGTAGCACAAGATTCTTTGTTGTTCTGCTAGAACAGACTAAGACAGCTTTGCTTTCTGAGGAGCTACCAAGCACTGGTCTTTTCTTCTGGAGAGCAAAGGGCATTCTGTAGCAGATTATGTGCTACAGAAAAGCTGAGCTGAAGATGAGATTTTGAAATGCTGAGGGAACTGGTTTGCTGAAAAGAGACCAGAGACCTTGTTCCAAGACAGGAAGAAGCATGGCAAAACACAGAGACAGAAGCAAGAAACCACGCCAGAGGAAGCAGATAACAGGTTAGCTCATATTGAGTCATATCCAGCAGCGTCCTTTCCCCAGTAAAATGGAAACAGATCTTGTCCCTCTCTGCAGGGAACAAATCTGGGTAGGAACAAAGGTGTGAAGATCAAACAATTCCTGTTGTGCGAGCTGAAGCCTTCCTTTGCAATGGTGTATTTAGTCCACAGAAATGTTTGTTTTCTAGCTAGAAAAAAAAATAAAACTGAGTAGAGAATATATTATATATATAATTTTTTTACCTTTGCCGAATGTTCCATGGTGACAACCACTTTAGTTCTTGCACTAGACACCAAGTCCATGGCACCACCCATCCCTTTTACCATTTTACCCTAGAAAAAAAGAAATTTCAAGCTTAAACAGGAATGCTGAAGCTCTCTCTTTTGCTTTCTGAATTCTGTAAAAGTGATCAACATCAAACCTGCACAAATACAAAATTAAACAAGCAAACACTATACGACCATTTGTACAATTGATGCTTGATCCTGTCTGTGTGTGTCTTTACATATTTAAAGTGCTCTGCACCGTTACCTGAATTATCCTCACTGCCACTATGTGAGATGTGTAATAAACCTGTACAGATAATAAGGCTGATGGGCCAAACAGAAGGGCCTGGTGGCACGGTGGTTAAACGCCACTACTGCAGCCACAACGTTGTGAGTTCAATCCTGCATAACATAAGTGCACAGCTTGATGTTTGACATTGTCCAGTTCTCCAGGGCCAGCATTAGAGGTCAAATGTGTTGGGCAATGCTATAAACAGGGGGTCTTTCTCATTACAAAATTATAGTGCCATGAGTCCTCTTCAGCCAGGGTGGACAGACTGGATCTTGGATAAAGCTACTATACCTTAAGGCTTAACAGATCTCCAAGCAGCACAAAATATCATACAGCTCCAACAAGTGGGATGTAAGTATTTGTCCTTCCTCACTTTCTAAGCCCTAATTTTTAGCCACAGCCATCCCAACCCAACAGCTATTGCCACACTGTTGGAGAGTGGGGGTCCTAAAGGAGTGTCCAGTTCTAGTTGTGTTGCCAGATTCTCCCCTTTGCCATCTTGTTCTCTTTCAGAAAGGCAATAACTTTGTTGGGAGAAGACAACTTTAAGTGAAAGCTGGAGTTTGGGAGGACAGGTATCTTCATCCCACTTAACAGAGCTTTATAGTACCTCCTCCTACTCCAAGATTTCTTAAGGATTAACACTACAGGAGCTCTGTCCCAGATCTAGTCTGGCAACTCTAATTTCAACTCCCATGGGAACATCCTATGGAATCTGGGTGTTGTCATCTGATAAGGCATTAGAGCAATCTGGCTGTGAATCCTAAATATTCCTCTTTAAACTGCAAATCCGAGGATTCCATACAATGTCTTCATGGCAGCTGAAGCAGAATCACAGCACTATAAGTGTGCAGTGCGGACAAAGGGGATTCCACAGTTTTCCTTCAGTTCACACTGAAGGAACTGTTCTTTTTTCCCTCCATCCCTCAATAGCTCTGCCTTTGGTCCTTCAGACAGCAAAGGTACTCTCCTGGGCCAAGGAATTACTCAAGGCACCAACCAGCACCCCTAGAAACACTGCAAGCAGACCTTGATGTAAAATCAGTAGTATTGTCAGCAGCAGCCACATTGGCTGCACCACATACCAGGTAAACCTGTCTAGAAATGAGATGGTGGTTAAACAGAGTGGTTAAATCGAGCAGCCTTTATAATGTAGAAAAGTACTGCACAGATGTAAAGTGAGATTTTATTCAGTCTTCTTTACTGAAGAAACTTTGAAAGGCTTAAAAATAACAACACAAAAACTAGTGTTCAGAAATGTTATTTCTGCAGTTTTATAAATCATTACAGTTGTCAACTACTAGTTGTACAGAGGCCCTGTCCAATTTCTCTTGTTCCCCCAGTGAACATATGTCACACAGAACATTTTAAGTACATTTTTTTTTAAAAAGCACATTAATATCAACTGTCCAGTAGTATAGCTTGAGTCAGATAAAAAGAAAAGAAGGTAACATTCTCATCCTATTTGAGTAGTTTATTTTCTGCTTTTGCGGTATAAAATACATGACCAGACAGAACCAAAGACAAATTGCACTGAAATACAGTTTCTCTATCATTTTTCTCCTATTTCCTACTGGCAACAAAATGGTACAATTACAGAATTACGGTCAGCATACTCCCATCTCTGACAACTATATTAGATATGGAGGAAAGGAGAAGGAAATATAGAAAAGGTAAAAAGAAGGCCGCCAAGAATGTTACCCAAGCACGCAAAGAAATTATTATAATGCTGTTTTTTCCTGAAGTAGAAAGAATTAAACAACCACCCCATGAGCAACAGCTGGTTAAAAACCACTGAAACACAACGGTCTACACATGGCAATCTGAAGACATGCAAAGTCAAAATGTCAGTTAAGATGGACAGCTGGTTCTGTAACTATATTTTCATGTCTCTACCCTTCCTTCCAAAAGTCTCTTACTCTTAAAGCTTTAAACCTGGCATTATTTGTAGAGGTGAACATGCAATGTCAAATAGACACAAGCGTCACAATCCACAAACTGCACCTGTACACATGAAAGTGCCATGCTTGGTTAGACATATTCAACCACTGTGCACTTGTGGGAAAAGTGGAAATGTAAATGCAAAGATATGAGTTTTACTGAATTTTAAAATCACACTCTTTACTTTCCAATTTGTAAGTCTGAAGAGTAGAATTTTTAAATACATATGTCAAAAGCATTATCTACTGGAGATACAGTGAAACTTCAAAAGAGTCATACGGTGCTTACCTCTGCCTACATGTAATGTAACATAGGCAGATGCCAGCTAGGAAAAAGCACAGGAGAGACAATCTCTCTCCTTTTTGTAAATCTTTTCCTAGGCTATATTATAGGACAGTCCTAACACTTAGAAGCGGTATTCAAAGAGACAGTCGTGTTAGTCTGTTTTACATAAAAAGACAAAAAAAATCCAGTAGAACCTTTGAAACTAACTGTGAAAAAGACATTTCTAATGGAGGCTATCTGTACTACTGTCCACTTTATCCCATCCTTGGAGAAAGGGAGGGCATAAATTTAATAAATACACAAAATCCATCACATGCAAGCAGTCCCCCCATGACCATCTTTAGTCCAATATGCATATTCATATCCATGTAAAAACAATAAAAATGTTTTCCCCAAAATGTCCTCTAGTGGGATTTTGCCACTTTTAGGGGCCTGCTAGCCCATTTTAGGCCAAGGAAAGGCATTTAAAAAAAAAAAAAAGAAGGAACTGAACAGAAGTGAATTTCAGTTATTTCCCAATATTTAGAAAAGGTGCCTGCAGAGCCTAAAACAGCCCAGGAGGACAAAGGCATAATAACAATCTCCTGCACCCCCAAGACTGCATTTAGGGGGCATCTATAGGCAAAACATTTGGGGTGGATGTAGTGTTGGTGCAACCCTCCAAGGTCTCTTAAGGGGTTAATGCAGTCCCCTAGCCTCCCAGCAGAGCCCAACCTTAGACTTATAAATAGATTTGGACAGAAGAATGAGAGCATGACACCTCCACTCCCAAAAAGTACACCTGTAGCCCTACTGTTGTTGCGTACCGTCAAGTCATTTCTGACTTTGCTGATCCCTATTATGGGGGTTTCTTGGCCAGATTTCTTCAGAGGGGGTTGTGTCTTTACCTTCCTCAGGGGCTGAGAGAATGTGACTTGCCCAAGGTCACCCAGTGGATTTCCATGGCTGCGCTATTCCTAATACAGACACATAAAGTGGATCACAATCATGCATCTTCAAGGCTATGGAAAGACTCAAGAGATGGATCGGTCTTGTAGGCTAGCCATTCTCAACTGGTTTTTGGTCACAGCCCCCTTGGGAGCTCTTCTCAGATTCCATAACACCCCCCACCATCAAGCAGGGATACAACACAGACTGAATATAATTTATAACTGAACACCAAGAAAACTGGAACATTCCAAAATACTGGACAAGACTTGTAAAAAAGACTGTACGAAATTAAACATCTATCAAGCCTAATGCTTGGTGCTTTTTTGCAAGTTTAGTGATATTGGGCTCCCAATTAGATAATGACAGTCAGAGGTAACCTCTTATCACAATATCAATTATGTTCCTGGATTCTGTCAAGGAAACTATCTTGCTGAACCCACACTCAACCAAATATGTTGAGGAAAAGGCAATAAAAAAATATTTGGGCTTTTCTGATAGTATTCGAAATTTATTCAACAGACTACTCTTAATCAAAAAATCTTTTTGAAACTGACTGAACTGATGATGTGCAGTTATATCACTCTGAAGATCAATCAAACTCTCTTGAATTGCTCGATTGGGGTGGGTTGGACTTCAAACTGATTCAAAATCCAATCCAGAATACTGAGGTTTAACAGGTCATTAAATCTTTCTTGGGAGGGAAACTATTGACTCTGATTAACATTGCTGCTTGAGTATCTCATTGGTTCAATTTCCAGGGCTGTGATAAACCCTTGGGGCTCCTCTACTCACAGTTTTAAGTCTATGGCCACCTTCAAAACTGCCAAGGCCCCTTTTGAGACCGTATGGCTCCAACTGAGAATGCTTATTGTAGGCCACTCATACAGGGAAATGGAGAACTACAGCTATCTCCAATAGATAGTTTGCCAGACCCTGCTTGAAGAGTTCTAGCAAGGAAAAGCCCACCACCCCCTAGGTAAATGGTCCAGCTGGCCGTAGGACCATCCTGAGTTGTAAAATTCAGGACGTTTTTATCCATAGCATTTTGGCTTCCACTGATGTCTACAGATGTTAAAGCACACTGAAGCATTAATCAAGCTGACTGGGGCTGCCTTACAGCTTTCATGGAAACCACACCAATATAGTGATCAATTCATACAACCTTCGGCAACTGGTGATATCCATTTTTCTTCTTTATGACTGTGATAACAGTACTGACATTATCCTCCCACTTCCAGACCAACTGAGATTTTAAAAAGAGGTTCTTGTCATCAGTTAGTTAAAATGGTCTCCAAGAAATCAAGGAAACTACTAGTTCAGAGTTGGGTACCCACATGAGGGGTTGTAGCCAATTTTTAACCTTGTGTGGTCCCATCACACCAGAAGTGATATCATGTCACTTTTGGTTCCTTTTTCGGCCAGTTTTCATCTGGGAGGGTTTGCACAAGGGTAGAAATAGCAAACCAGAGGGGCTTTGGCAGTTTTCAATTTGTTTGGGGGAGTAAAAGACTGCCTGGAAAAGACTAGGAGGCTCTGAGGAAGATTACAAAAAAGAGGCAGGGAGCCACATATAGCCTATGGGCTGGACTTCTACTCTTCTGATAGTTGAACACGAGGTAGCAGTAACACAGCTCAGGATGAACCAAGAAATCCGTTAAAGACACATCTGGGACAGTACATGGTGGCTCTCAGATAGTCTCCCACCCAGCAACTGACCAAACCCAATGCTACCTAGCATCAGCAAAATGGATGCAGCATATGCCTTTAGATCAATAGTCTTCAACCTTTTCTTTAGCGTGGAACCTCTTAAAGTATCTTTTGTTACCATGGACCACCAGGACTTAACTCATGGTGCCTTCTGGTATGCATGTGGTAGCAAAAAATGTCATGTGGTTTCTCTCAGCCACTCAGAGTCATTCACTTGCACATTCTCATCGTGTGCAGAAGTAGTAAGTGTTGAGTACATTTTTTGCTGTCAAAGAGCTTCATAACTTTTCAATGGCTTAAGATATTGTAAAGAAATATCAATAGCTTAAGATATTGTAAAGAAACAGCAAAAGACTCCTGCTCTTTGAGATCAGTGTATGACTGTCCATCTGTCTGTCTTCCTTTCTTTCTACTTTAACTTTAAAGGCTCATAACATTTTTTCAAGCCTTTGTGGACCTTCTGTGAGGACACCGCAGCCCCCCGGAATTCACAGACCCAAAGTTAAGAACTGTTGCCCTTAAATCATCACTACCCCTTTCTGCAGCCCTTCCCTTTCCACCACTTTTCCCTTCTCACAAATCCTTAGCCCTCTTTAGTATGTCCCACTCAACATCTCCTGCCTATCTCTAACACCATGGTGTCCGTAGAACATTCTCTCTATTTGCAGTCCCTCCTGTTTCACTTCTCACCTATGTAGATGGCACTTCTTCAGTAGTGAGCAAAAATAGCCTCTTCTTTGGCCATATCCTAGCCAAAATGTAGAATGGAAGTGATATCTTCATGAGGGAAGGTAACCATCATTTTGGATGGAGTACAGCTGAAGGAGGAGATATCTGAGGAGAAATGGTAGTTCTGGGGCACTTGGTGTCAATGTGCAACTTTATACTTTGGGGGAGGTTTTGGCACTGATGTTATGCAAAACTGTCTCAAAACTGTGCCAGTTTTCAAAAGAATTTGGAGGGTTTTAGATGGGCACAAAAGTGGAGTCTGGAGGCTGCTTTCCTCATCCCTGAAGAGCTGGGAGAAAGGATTAAATCTGTTATGTTCCCTCAGCAAACATATCCATGTAGGGTTTCATATGAAAACAATTCATATGCAACATATCTCCCCTTGACACACAGAGGACTGTTTCACACATTGGTACTCAGTTAATTCACAGACAGCAATGCTTGGTTTATAGTACACAAATGGGTAGCAAACTAAACATCCACTACAACTTTACACTTAACATGGTCCTCCACAAATGGGGAGTCTCCTCCCCCCATCCTGACTCTGTTTACTCTGGAATAATTTAATCTACCATTTCTTAAATGGAAGAACCAGGAGAAGGCAACTTTCCCCTGCACAATATTCACTACCCCATGGGGTGCTGTGATGATAAATGAGATTAGGAAGTTTAAGGCCCCTTTTAAAAGAGCACATTAAAGATTAATACAGCTGAGGCTAGAAAGCTCAGTCCTTGGAGAGCTGCTGTCAAGAACAGACAATCTGATGGTCCAGCTCTATACAAGGCAGCTTCAGTAATAAGATTTTGCCCAGGATAAACAGCTACCAAGCACAACCATTTCATAAGAACCATTTCTGAATACAAGGGGGAGCAGATAAAAAGTTTCCAGCCAGTTTCCATATATTCTTATGCTAACTCTGGAAGTTTCCCCAGATTTATTCCTTAGGATTCATCAACTGTTTGCTTCAGGGTATCTGTCCCCAGTTCAGTGGTTTATTTACTGTTACATCATATCAGCAACACCAGTATTATGGTATTAATATTCATAAATCCCTAGGAGACCTCATCCATCACTTTTATTCTCTCCTCCACCTCCTACCCCTCTGCTCTGAAAGAGTGATCTTCAATGGCTTGGGGCTATTTTACCAATATAAAAGCATCATTAGTCAAAGAAACGGCAATATCAATTTCAGTGCTTCTTCTCTCCACACACAGCACCATTTATTTACTTTTTCCCAGAAAGGCATCATAACTCATTGAAATATGTACATCCTCGAGCAGCAATTGTAGAAAAACTAAACCGGATGCAAAAAAAAAAAAAAAAATCTGCACTGCTTTTCTAAACAAAGAATCGTGGCATGACTTTTGGCTAACATTGGAGTGGACAACTATGGGAGGCTAGAGGGTTACATTAGCTGTCCAGGAGACCATGGAGGGCTGCATCCCCTACTGCCAAAATCTTTTTTTCTTTTTTCTTTTTTAAAGTCTTCAAATGCTTCCCAAGGCCCTCCATGTTTTAGGCTCAGAATGTAGGCATCAGTAAGCCAAGAGGGTCAAAATGTGGCAATAATACCCCCAACTCCCCCAGGCATGCCCCTGGGCTAAAACCATCATTTACCAATAAATATGTTTGTCTCAAACACCACTAGGTAGGAATACACATTAAAGGTCAGACCAAGAAACACAGCCTTCATTTGTAGATGTGAAACCCATCACTTAAGTACAGTGTTATTTTATCAAATGATACATACTGATATTCTACATCAGCTACTTATGTATATGAAACCAAGTAACACTTCCAGGTCTGAACTCTGCTAGTACACTTTAACAGCCAGCAGTCTCATCAGATGAATGAGATCTTTTCAACTGCTGATTGGGATACAAGGAGGATGACATTTCTGCTCCCTCCCATCAGCGAATGACACTGTGATAAAGAATTGCGCTGGGGGTTTTGCTTCTGATTGTCACAGCTTTGCTCACTGGTGGGAGGGGGCTGGAAAGACCATATTTCTTGTGGTCAGCAGCTGTTTTGCTTGATGCAGCTTCTAGTTGTTAAGGTAGGCTGGAGGACTGTTGGCTGTTAAAAGTGGCAGTGACTCTGTAGTGTTACTGAATACAGAGCAGTTACAGATCCACAACTCTAGGTTACAAATCTGTAACTACAACACAGAATGCCAGGCAAGACTCCTTTCTTGTTTAAAAATATAAGGCTATCATAAGCCCGAAAATTTTTCACTCAGCACTCCCACATACCTCATTCATTCATTCATTGATTCATTCATCCACTCTCTCCAGGTATCAGCAGCTGGTATAAAACAAGCAGAGTTTGCAAAAGTAACTTTTCAAAGCTCTGAAAACCAAGCCTATATCTTATAGTGTTGCCAGAGTTAGGTTTGGTGAGCCTCCACATCCACAGTCTTTGTTGGCCCCTTCTCTCTCTCTTACCTCATAAGCATAAGGGGACACAACAGAAGCAAAAAAGCCAACCAAGCCAGCAAACTCAGATGTTGGTACCCACCATTTCAATTCCCTCACAATTCCTCCAGGGCCCTGAAACAGCACTGCACCAGAAAGATGCTGACCTGAAGCCACTAAGGCACTGTGCTGGACAAAAGAGTGCCCAGTTGGCTGGAGCTGACATTTATTTTGCATTGGCAGCAGGTTAAACGGTGGGCCCAGCTAAGGGCTCAGGTGATTGGCAACTGTGCCAGCTTCAAATGCCAGGTTTGCTCTGCAGCCACAATCCAGAGAGCTAATTAAGATGTGCAGACTGGTTTGAAAGAGATCAAATCAAAGCCTGGTTTGTCCCTTTATTTCTTTTTAAAAGAATAATTAACCACAGCAGTCCCACTGTGCATGAGGAACTCAGCCTGGCAGCAGAATTGTTATCACAGGGCAGGAATCCTATAGATCTCCAGAACTGTTGGGCTATAGCTCCAGGCAGTCCTCACCACTGGTTATGCTGGGTAGGGCTGTTCATCAACAACATCTGGAGGATACTGTGTTACAATCTTATAGTGCAATTCTGTATGGATAGAGAAGTAAGCACCACAGTTATCTGTGAGACTTAATCCCATGTACCTTGGACATAGGACTGCATCCTAAGACAGGCCATGAAGGGCTAAAACAACCATTGGTAAAAATGGCTGAGGTTTATGAAAGCTGTAATAAGCACACAAATAGAAACACAAACCTGGAGACAGAACCAGGTTAAACAAATATTTTCTGCCATCTCTGATTTTAAAAAAAGTATAGCAAAATTAATGTGGTGTTGCCCAAGCCTGTTCTGTTACATTCAATTATATAGGAGAGAACTTGTTAGTCCTTAATTTCTTGATGATATTCACCTAATTGTCAGCATTTGGGGACAAGGGATCATCAATCTCCATCAGCAGGGAGTTCCAGAGTCTTTGTCACCCATCTCTTGTACTTCTCTAAGTCAGGTAACATGTTGCATTCCAGATACAGTAGGCTACAGCTCCTATACTCCCTGAATACTAGCTATGCCAACTACATATTACATCAACTGTAATCCAAACTATAGGGAGCATTCCAAATTCCCTTCCCTAGGTGAACAAGACAAAACAAGATTTCAGCTCCTGATCTCTTTTTGTATGGACACAACAAGTGGCAATACATAGATTTTTAGTCCAACAAATAAACACTCCATTGTTCACATTCTAAGGACAGATATACTTAAAGAAGAGAAAGTTCTTTTGATTGCAAGAAAAATTACTTTTCCTTCGACAAACCTCGTGAGTGAGTGAAGCAGAGTGCTTTTCCTGGATCGCTAAACTGGTGTCAGGTGAGAATGCATGAAAAGGCTTAACTGCCGACACTGAAATATCGCAAGTTGCCGACTCACAGCGGGAAGTGAATTGACTCTGAACTCCAGTCTTACAAGTAATAAAAGGAAATTCTGGCAAGAAGAAAACTGTCAGATGGGCTTTGAGTGTCTTTTTTTTCCCCTTTCTTTTTTCTTTCTCATTACAAATGTGTTTACCTTTGGAAACTAAATTCCTTCTCTCAGTTATATTTTAAGGTTTTGACAATGTGGCTGTGAACAGCTGGATTTCTTGCTGCGGGGGGAACTTAGCATGTCTGGAAATAACTAGAATGCAAAGCAGAAAAACAAGGACACATCTCAATTGGTGGATGAATGGCTTTAGCCTATAAACTACCAGTATATTTAAATGAAAATGCACGAGAACTTTGTCTTAGGACACATTCCCCCAGTTGTGTGTGCGCGTGCTGGGATGGAGGAACCCTTTATGGAAACTAAAGGTCACAATGTTCAACTATAGGTAAGTACTTTTTTTTTCAATTTGGGGGGCAAGCAGGGGAGGAAAACCTATGGCCCTCCAGATAATGACGGATTACAGCTGTACTATACCTAAACACTGGCCAAGTTGGCTGAGGCTGCAGGGCATCTGGAGTCCAGGAATATATGGAGGATCACCAGTTTCCTCAAAACAAGGTTTCAGAACAGAGATGTACAAACTGAGGTCCTCCAGATGTTGTTGGTCCACAACTCCCATGAGGCCTAGCCATCACAGCAAATGGTGAGGAATGGTGGGAGTTGCAATCCAACACCACCTGGCGAGTTGCACACCCACTTGTGGGTTAAAGACTTAATTTCCAAATCTGAGGTGATTTTGGAGAGTAACTACTGTGATCACACAATATAAATGTTCTGGTAGAATGAGTCAGCAGCACCCCACCTTGCTCCAGAAATAGTTCATGAGCTCAAGCTAGTTGTTGAAAAGAAGATCCTCAGTTACAAAATAAAAACACGGTACTGTGACTATTGTCAAACCAACTGCAGAAATTCCCTGTGTACCAATGAAATGTGCACACATTCAAAAGCAAGCATCTTTCCCTGCAACCTGCAGACATCTCAGTACTACATTTTTTAGTTGTCTTGTATTTGCTGGGCACACTTTTTGCAAAGAAATTTACAACCTGTCCAAATTAAATATAGTGATAAAAATAGAAAATATTAAACCTTCTCCATTTACTTACAGGAATCATCCAGTTGGCTAGATCACCATATTTCGACACCTGCATAGCTCCAAGCATAGTTAAGTCAACATGTCCCCTGTTAAAAAAACAAACAAACAAACCAGAAAATCAGGAAATCAGAAAGAACAAGCACATCAAGGATTCAAGTAGATGGTTAAGCTCTATATCATAGCCCTCTGAATAGTCTTCAGTAATAGCAGCAACTCCATCTCACTGTACCAGCAGCAAGGACAAAGAATTTTGCTTTTAAGTTTGTTGCTGTTATGTGCCTTCAAGCTGAGTCTGATTTATGGTGACTCTATGATAAAATTTTCTTGGCAAGACTTATCCAAAGAAGATTTGCCATTGCTTTCCTCTAAGATGGACAAAATGTCACTTGCACAAGCTCACCCAATGGACCAAGCAGAAATTCAAACCTAATTTCCTGAAATCCTAGTTCAACAATTAAATCACTGTACCACACTGGCTCTGCAACTAGATAAAGGTGCAACTGAAATCCTAAACACATTTGTTTATGAATTGTTTTTATTAAATCTAGTGGACTGAACTACTCAAGTTAGATTTTATTTGCATCAAGCCAATAGCCACTGCAATTTTGACAAGTATAGTTTATAACATAAACTGGACCATGGTAAAACACAGATCCCAATATAATATTGCTACCTAAATCATCACATATTAAAAGCAGAAAGCTTTGGCAAGCATATTAAACCAACTGAATTTGTTTAAAAGTGAGATTAGACTATTCAAAACTCATGAGTTTAATTTAGTTCATATTTTAACAGCAGCTGCTTAAAATTTTGCCATTTTTAGTATACACAGCTTGGACTAGTTATGTATAGGCTGAGGCAGGAAACTTGAAATTTACTAATCATGCAAAGAAAGTAGTTACAAAAACACAGTGTGTAATCCTTCAGCTAATATTGCAAAGATCAGCTCCAAGGACATGCTTAGTAGGTTACCCTGTTCACGTAATGCAGACAAGAGCAAGCTATGGGAACCCAGAAGCCATTCTTTTCCTCCTCACCAGTGGCTGCACTCCCTGCCCCAATGAAACTAGATATAACAAGAGGCCTACTCCTGGTTTCATTTAAAAAAATGCTGGCCAGACAAAAAAGGTATAAAGGGTCTACGCCTTCTTTTAAAGGAGAATACCTTCTCCCGAAGTGAAAATTCTCATTTTCAAATTTAAAAAAAAAAAGGGGGGGGAAGGGCTGAAAAAAATATGTGAGGGACCAGAGATGCCCCATGAGCCATGTGTTGCCTATCTCTGAAAAAAAAATGCAAAGTGTTTGTAGAAACAAGAGTTAGACTGCCAGTTCCTAAATCTAGTTGCCTATTTGGCATCCCAACTTCCAGCTGCTAAATCAGTAGATTTAGTTCCAATAACCAGCTCCTAATTGCATGACTGTTCTGAAGGAGACTGCCAGATAGTTACTCTGAGGCAGATTACTAATAAGTTCAGCTATCAGCTGAGTGAGTGCTCTTGACATTTAGCAAATGAAGCCTTTTGTTACTTACCCTCGAATCATTGCAAAGGATTCATCGCTTGAGAAGTAGGCAGCTCCTGGAAGCACAGTGACCGTCTCTTTGCCTGTAAAGGGAACTCAGTGTTCAGTTTACAAAGATCAAGAGGCAAAAAAACACAGAAGGATGAAAAGAGTTTTGTCTGGGTCAAAAACAATATGTTTGAAGTACACAGTTTTGAAAAGCTCATTTTATTTACTGGGGGAAAGGGACAGAAAACCAAGGACAAATATTTATAGTACATACTGGCAGTTTTATTTTTTATTTCTTTGCCAATGATCCCAGCATGGGATTGCAGGAGCCATTTCCTACCATGAATTAGTATAACAATTTCTCCTCTGGATGCCTCCCTGATTTCATTTTCCATCTTAAGACCATCCTCAGCTTTCTGGTTAAAAAGATGGAAGAATACCTGGAGCACTAAATTACTCTTGTGCCTGATGTTTTCATCTAAAGCAAGTCAGCAGAAGTGTCAATGAAGTTTTTGAAGTTTCCACTTGCCAATTGTCTTCTCTGAGATAGATGTCCTCCATCTACCATCCCCATTTGTTCTTCACTATCCTTCTTGTACAGCAGCCTGACATCAGGCTACAAGTATGGTGGATTACAAAACCCATCATCTCCAGGCAGCACAGCTCTTACCTTGCTGGCTGGAATCTGGAGGATATTAGCTGAGGAAGAAAGCTGAAGGGTCTGTATCCAGAGATGATCATATCCCACCAGGTTACTGGGACACCACTTTATGTTCTTCCTTAAAATCAAGCACTCCAGTTCCCTACGATAGCTCTGAGGTTTCTAAGCAATGTTGTTGTTGTTGTTGTTATTGTGTGTGCCTTTAAGCTCTTCTGACTTACAGCAACTCTGAGGCAAACCCATCAGGGAAACTTCCTAATTTGTTCAGAGGAGGTTTGCTACTCCCTTGCTCTGATGCTGAGAGAGTGTGACTTGGCCATGGTCACCCAGAGAGTTTTCATGGCTGACCAGGAATTCAAACCCTGATCTCTCAGACTTCTAGTCTAATATTCAAACCATTACTCTACTCTGACTCTACAGGTATGAACATATTCTCTCCACATCTTCTGACATGTGTATTCCTCCATGACTCTTTGCTTTACTCTGATGTTTTACCACATGTGTGTAGCTTCTTCCCATCCCTTCTCCATTTTGGCAAAGACATTTTCAGTCCCATTCCCCTGGTGCAATATCTTGAAATGAACTCTCCAGACTCCCAGTTGCCTGATCCCTTGCTCTACTTTCCTAGCTTTTCCCTATGTTGGGGGGAGGGCAGTGAGTAACCTTCCAGATGTTGCTGGCGTGCAACTCCCAGCATTCCTCATAATTGGCTATGCTGACTAGAATTTAATGGGAACTGCAGTCCAGTGACATTGGAAAAGCCCCACACTATCCACCCTTGCTTTGCCTGGAGCAAGACAGGACACTCCACTGAGCTACTGAATGAAAGAGCAGACTAGAATATGATAGATGAAACAGATTTACCTGCATTAATGAGATCAGGGTCAACTTCTTTTTCGGTTGGATAAGGCCCCTAGTTTTTTGGGGGAAAAAACAGAATCAACCTTCCAATAACACATTTTAACAGTGTCTTCTATAAATGCTCCTTCTCTCATCACATGCCCCTTCACCCCCATATTACTGTAGTTTCTGTTAAAAAGTCTGTATTCCATTCTTACCAGGCCAAGGACTCCATTTTCACTCTGCAGGTGTACTGTTATGTCTGGACTAATGAAGTTGCTGGCAAGCAGTGGAATGCCAATGCCAAGGTTAGCTTAAATCAATTAGTCAAGGTTCAACGAATCCTTTTCAGAATTTTTAGTCATTTATCTGTGCCTTCAGTGATGAGAAAAAGGCAAAAACATTCAACAGAGGCAAAGGATACCATACATGCCGTCCTCAAATTCAAGAGCTGCTCGCCTGATGATTCTTTCTCTGACATTATCACCACCTTTCTTCTGCTTGCTCTGGCTATCTTCATTTTTGCGGAGAGATAATCGCTAGAAAAAGAAACAAGCAGAACCAAACCAGTCATGTTAATACCATTCCTCCATGGAGGATTACAGATTCACATATATTATATCATAGCTCCTAGCTTGACATTTCTTTACAAGCATGTAGGCCTCAGACACCATGAAAGCAGAAAGAAATATGGTTAAGGCATGGTGGGCTGGTTTACGCTAAGCAGCCCAACCAGTAATGTGTTGAAATAATTTCAGACTCTGGATGGACACTGCAATTCTACCTCAAAGACTTGCAAAGGATTAGAATGAATCGCAAACTGCTTTTGGTGGAAGAACATACCCTTCTGCTGGCTGATCTCAAGGATTTGCCAGCAGAACTGCTCCGCTGGTAGAACAGCCCACAAGAGGATGGAGAAAGGGAGAAGGTTTTTTTTGTATCAGATACAAACCTTTTCCAGCTTAGAAACATAGCCACAATGTCAGGAAAAGTTAAGGCAGAGTGCAGGTAGTCCTAAGTAATTTTCAACTTTTCCGTCCTAGGAGAAGTTTGGATTCAGCTCAGCTTCAGCTGGGCCCTAGTTAGTCTAAGAGGTCTTACAAGCCTCCCCCTCTTTGGACAGTAACATGGATTATGATACTTCACAATGTGGTCCCACTGGGCTTGGGAGGCCATTCTTCTGAGTTAGACTCTAGATATCTGCCTCTAAGTCTTGCCATGACAGCACCATCACACTGGATGCAGGCCGTCTAAGGAGACTTGCTTCTGTGTTCTGATTACTCAGACTTGCTTGAA
Source organism: Ctenosaura bakeri (assembly GCA_948474755.1). Classification (NCBI taxonomy): domain Eukaryota; kingdom Metazoa; phylum Chordata; class Lepidosauria; order Squamata; family Iguanidae; genus Ctenosaura; species Ctenosaura bakeri. The sequence continues at coordinate 24,743 of CAOLHI010001660.1, forward strand.
GTGGTCAGTGTACTCAGAACACTCCCTAGATGAAATTTGTTTTTCTTCTTACTCGAGATCAGCCCAACAAAGAGGCTTCCCATTCAATCGCCCATTGTAACAAGACACATCCCTAGTATGGCACTGGCTTCATATCAAAATATCAAAGAAGAGCATCCACTTCCTTCCCAACATGGGCAAATTTAAAATATTGATAGGATGGATATGAGCAGCAGACATGTTCTATACCCCAAACAAATCTACATGTTCTGTGTTTAGTACAAACAATGGTAAGTAGGCTGTGAAGTTTCAGCTGTTAATAAACCTCAGATGTATGCTTCAGTCTTTTAAATCTTGCCTTAAATCTCTTCAAAAGTTGGGTCTAGTTGCTTGTTCTTCATCCACATCACATGATCTTGTAGCTCCCTGTTCCTAAAACTATTACTAGCCAACCATTTCATCCACAATCTACAATCCCTCCCCTTCTGCCCAAGATTCTTTTTGAACTTTTCCCCACCACCTTCAGCCAATGCTTTAGGAGCACAGGAAATAAGTTAAAGAATTTGACCTATGGTGAGCAATGTACTGCTCACAGGAAACCTACAGTTCATATCCCTATCCATGTCCCTTCTATCTTAATACTGTCCATCCCAGCTGGTCACCAACTGCCTGATGTCCCAGGTAGATGTGTTTCATATGACCCATTCACTTTAATTTCTTTAAACCAAAAACAATAACACAAATCTGGGAACAAAGCACAAGCTGTAGCCGGGAGCTACAGTCATTTTCCCAGACAGACTGCTGCACACCTAGCCTTTGGGCTAAAAGTCTTCTGCCTGATCCCTTTTGTCCCTTCAGTGTCAGCAGGTTCTTTTCTGAACAACAGAAAGCAGCACCCCTGACCAAGGCAGCAAAAGCAGACAGAAAGTCTCTCCAGCAGCTTCAGTACCAAGAAAAGTTCCAGGCTATCATTTGCTTACATTGGCTTTACATAATTTTTCATTCTCTGTCTAGCTCAAGGGAACACAGGCCTTAAGACATCTGTTCTCAAAATTGTGGATCAAAAGGTTAACTCACATACACACACAAACACACATACCAGCCCTATTCTTCAAAAATCAGTGCCCAGGAAACCTTTTGCTAGAACTGAACACAGGCATAACAATGAATTGCAGCAGCAAGAGAACAGATAAGAAACCCTCTAGGCTCAGTATGAATATGAACCAAAGAAATTCTTCATATAAATGTCTGATAGTACTTCTATTATTATTTAGCAATGCTGCTGAATTTATCTTCTTCCAGGGAGAGTGCCTCTACTGGTATATCTGTAGACCAAGTCATAAGAAGGCCAGAGCAAATAGACTCCAGCTCTCAGGTTAAAGAGGACTGGGCTTGGAAAAAATAACTGGGCCTTGAAATGGTCTAATAAGCAAAACAAAGGATATAAGCCAACTATGATTATGGCCAGCATGGGCCCATAGACAACATTTTAAAAAATCCATTTAGAACTGATGGTCTAAAAACTTCTTTGAAACCCTGCCTCCCACCCAGACCCCCTTTCTGAAATGACTAAATAATTGCTCTTTTTGAATCCAAACAGGTCCTTTTATCTGGCAAAACAGGATAGAACAGAGCAGGAGAAAGAAAAGTAACCAACCTAACCTTTCTCAATACATACCAGAAGCCACATCTACAGATGCCAAGACTCTCCTGCATGGCATATTAGGTCAGTAGAGACTGGACTGTATCCAGACAATGGCCATTGTATTTGCATCTGCCCCGGTACAAAATCATTGCAATTTTTTCCCACTCTCTGCACCTACTCTGGTACTTTAAAAGTTCAAGGCTTTCTACCTTGCTTTGTACCTTGCCTTTAACTGTTGCTGATATTTCTGCTCAGTTTAGAAATTAAGCACCAAGAAAAGAGATATATAACATAGATATTTTTTTTTTAAATGAAAGGAATTAGCTTTCTCTTTGGCCTGTTCTCTCAACCACAACCAGACCAGATATATGACTATAATTATCCCTCTTCTCATATGATAACAATATATTTTCCTGTTCCAGGCACTTTTACTGAAATCTGCTTTATACTAGAATCCTCATCCAGCACTCTGGTGGAAAACCGCATTACAACCAACACAATTTATGTTTCAAAATGCAATCCAAGCCTCCTAAGATATGTTACTTTTATAGTTTCTGTTCCCCCGCCATCTCCTTTCCTCTCTCACACCCCTAGTCAGTAAATAGAGAAGCTTGAGGCTTTATCGCCTATTTGACAAGACAGATCCCTAGCAGGATTACAAAACTCAGCAGAGCAAAATTAATCCCTGCTGCAACTTTGGTCTAGACAACATAAAACACTTAAAAATGAGACAGCAAAAAGGGGTGCGGATGTGGCTAGTGAGAGAAGGAAAGCAGGGCTGGGAGAAGAAGGGATAGAAAACAACAAAAAAGACAGATAATTAATTCAAATAAACTACACAGTGTGTGGGCAATTTTGAAAGATCTAGGGGCTCATTTCTTCCCCGAGTCTCATGTGCTGCTGCTACAAAAGGCGGCTAACTGTTGTGAGGGAGTTTTGTTTGTTTGTTTTTGCTGTTTACCACCAAATTTCAAAAGGAAACTGTACTCCCAAACACCTTTAAAACAAATCCTTTCCTGAATTCCCAGTTTGCTGTTGAGTTTTGATGGCACAGTTTGTGAAGGGAGGGGCCTGGGGTGCTCCACAAGCGCTTTGGGGTCACTTGCAAGTCATAGAGTGGCCACCTCTGACATGCACCTGTCTTCCCATGCCTAAGAGACCCCAAGATTCTCCAGGAGAGGCTGTGAAAATAAGATATTTATAGAGGGAGAGGAACTGTAACCATCTTATAATTACAGCTGATGACAAGTTTAGATGTTCTCTCTCCCACAGGGGAAAAATGGCGGATGCTATACTTTATTTTTCATTTCTCCCCCTGCTTCAACTGCTGTTATTCAATTATTCTACAGTTATGCCTCTCAAACTTTCTGAAGCCATGAAATCTCTGCTTGTAGTTTCAGCTTACCCAACGGGTCAATGTAACAGGTTGTTGTTGCTGCTGCTGCTATTGTTGTGTGCCCTCAAGTCATTTTTGACTTATGGCAACCATAACATAAACCTGTCATGGATTTTTTAAATTTTTGTTTGTTTGTTTGTTTCTTTCATTTTTATTGTTTTATTTCTGGGGCCAGATTTGTTCCGAGGGGTTTGTCGTTGTCTTCTTCTGAGGCTGTGACAGTGTGATTTGCCTGAGGTCACCCAGTGGGTTTCCAAGGCTGAGCAAGGATTTGAACTCTGGTCTCCAGAGTCCTGGTCTAACACTCAAACTATTACGCTACTACACCATCCTGGTTCTTTAATGTAATGACCAGAAATCACTCTTGGTTTTCAGATGCTGACACTAGTAACACCTGTGAGGTTTTTGTTTTTCCAGCTCTTTCACACTATTAATGAAATGCCATACAAGGGTGGTAGTGGGATTATGTTGCAGTGTTCATTTTGGGTGGAAAAATTAAAATAAAGGTCCGTTAGCATGCTAATATTTTTATTTAATGGGTATGCTATAAACCAGGGTGGGTAATTGCCAGGATTTAGAGAACCACATTGTCCCCCACTACAACAATCTAGGAGGCACCGTCACCTGTGTGTCAACCTCCCACCCAAAATGGGGGAGCTTTAAAATGGACACCAGTGCTTCTCAAGGGTGGAGATGCTGCTGCTGGCTATTATGCCACGCTTGGAATCATTTTAGCTCCAAGGCTAAAGCGGTCAGTAAAGGGTTTAGGGACAGCTGAATGTGCATTGAGGGGGAGGGGAAGAAATAACCAATCACTTTTTCATTACCACATGCTAGGGTAACTCATATACTTTCTTCTTGATCCAAGGTGTGGTGATCAACAGATTCTATGCATTCCAAGCACAAAATCTGATCTGCTTCTGGATCTGGAGACTACAAAATGATGGTCAGACATCAGTGATAATGAAGAAATAGTTATGTATTTCGCTTTGCAACCAGCAATGAGCTTTGCCTTCCATTTACAACTGCAAGGGACAAAGTAATATAGGTGCTGATATTCCACAGAAGCAGAGAAAAGGTGGCATTGGTTGCATAATCCAGTTTCATGAGAACAATAAATGTCACTTAATAACATTCACATTTCCAGCCCCTGCAGCTATGTAAAGATGTGCTTGAAAATGCACTGCATCTTTGACATTTTAGAAGTCAGAGGAGTATGAATAAGCCAACGATGCTGGGCTGAGAAGAAGAGTGTGGCTCCACACAGCCCCTTATTATACCTCATAAGTAACAAAATCAAGACAAATTGCATAAAGAAGCTTGCAAATGCCCCCAAACTTACCTCAATTCTTTTTTCATACTTTTCTCCTTTGATGAGGCGATGGACATAGATCTTAGGGACATGGATATCTTCTGGGGCAAACGACCCTATATCAACAATTTCTTCTACCTACGCAGACATGAAAAGTAGAAAAGATAAAATCAGAGGACTAAAGCAATATGAATCATGCGAGGATTAGCAGACAGTTACACACTAGAGTCTTCAGCTGCATTACAAGTAGTTACGGTACAATGGACCTGGGAAGTATATAAGCTTGGAGATATTTTACTTTAACTCCTAGCTTTAGTACATTCTCCCAAGGACAGATAAACCTAGTTTAAAGAAAAACCCAAGCTGAAGTCTCTGGAGTTGGCTGTCATCCTTAGTATGAACGTCTGAAAGTAGTCACATGCTTAAAAAATTAATTATGGCAGCCAGATTGATTACAGATACAGCGAAGAGTGATCATATCACACCGCTATTAAAATCACTCCACTGGCTGCCAGTTAGCTTCTGGGCAGAGTACAAAGTGTTGGTTATTACCTTTAAAGCCCTACATGGTTTGGGTCCAAGTTACCTGCAGGATCACCTCCTCCCATACAATCTGCCCCATGAACGCAGACCCTCTGGGGGCCATTTACTTAAGCCGGCCAGGACTAGACTGGCAACGGTCACCCAGAGAACCTCCTTGCTGGCCGCCCCTACACTGTGGAATGGGCTGCTGGAAGAAACTCAGGAGCAAAATGTTCTGCCTGAATCAAAAAACAAAACAAAAAACTAAAGACCTATCTCTTCCAGCAGGCCTACTCAGTCTATTTTTAATTATAGTGTATTTTAATAATGATATATTTGTACTTTAAATGGTTTTATGTATGTTTAGGGTGTGTTAACTTACCATGCATTTTAATTGTATTTTAATTTATCCTGTACCCTGCCTCAAGCCTTGGGGAGAGGCAGGTATGAAATATTTATTTTTTTTAATATTATTAATGCCAGGAGTGTTGATCAATGTAATGTTATACCACTCTTCTCAGAATTAAACTCTGCAGAAGAGGATGACAATCTATAGCTCTCATGCACTGTCCCTCCATACCTCTCCTGTCACTGTAACTGCTGCAGCCGCCACCAACACAAGTGTGTCAGCAAGATTCAGCAACATTAGAAACAGAGTCCTTTCTTTTTTCCATCCTCTGCCTAAAAGGGAAGGACCTCAGGGCAGTCTGTAGGGCACTATGGCATTCTCCTTCATCAGAAAGAGTAGTGGTAGTTCAGCAGCAACTATGGGAAGAATTTCGACAGTTGCTGCTGAATTTTAGCAGTGACTGCAGAATTCTGCTGGCAGTCTGCCCCCCGCCCCAGTGAGTTGTGAAGCATCCAGTGCCCTCTCCACACACCACACAATTGCCCACGCCAACATTTCTGTGCAGCAGTCTCAAGCAATCCCTAGAGCTACCTCTTAACCACTGACGTTCCTGCTACCAAGATTCTCTATAAAAACAAAGCAACTGCACTTAAAACTCTTCCTTACAAAGATTCTTCTTCATGACATCTGTCATTATAAGTTACTGAAGAGAAATGACATGGCAGTGAGACCAATATGCCATGACTCAAATACACATTTCCACATGATAGTAAAAGCACGCAGAAACTCCTAATAGGTTTGAGAAGCATTGTGAAAAAGTACAATGTGCAATTTCCAATTTAACAAACAGTGAAGCCTCTTTCCATCTTGCCTCAGTTTGCAGAACAGCAGCAGGTGCACAGCAGAAAACTAAAGCCAAAAAAACAAGGTCAGTATTTTCTGTTCTAACCTTTTCAGTCCTAACACACCAGTCATTTCATCCCTACTTCTTAGTATAAAAACTTTTTAAAGTTTTGAAAAGGAAAAATGAGGGGAACAAAGCTAGTGTTTAACAGACATTGGAAGATCAACATGGCATCATGGGCAACCTGCAAGAACTACTACAGTCTGGTTGATCTGGAAGCACAGCTTCAAATTCAAGTGGTCTAGGCAAGACAGTTTGCAGATTCTAAGTTTCAGATAACAAGTAGTATTACACTCACAGGCCTTCCACTTTAAACAAGAACATGGAACAAAATATAGCGGCTAAAACTGAAAATGTTTATCAGTATCAACTACAATAGCAAATGCCATTTATGCATACCCTTTCAGACATCACAAAACAAATACAGAATAAGGTCACTGCCAATGAGAATTCATAGCTGAGGGTCACCAAACATACAGCACTAACATTTAAATACGTTTATCTAGTAATGATAGATAGACAAAAATCTGGTAATCTTTGTTTTCAGTGTCTTAGACAAACCTTTTAGCAATTAAGTCAATACTAACTGTGAACCTTGATTTTGGTGTGGATTCCACCCAAATATTTGAGTAATTTAGTATAGTTTTATAGAACATAATGCATTGTAGATCTTCAGCTTCATATAAAATAGTGAAACTACACAGTGTGTCAGATAAAATTCTTTTTGTCTCATATCTTTGCTCCAGCACTGAAGATGACAAGAGACTAAATTGAGCTCTTGTGAATGCATACCTATCATTAAAATTAAAAATACCTTTAAAATATACAGGTAAATTATAGGGCAAACTACAAAGTTTTTATAGATTGAGGTTATTTTTTCCAGCAGAAACAGTGGCAGTATCAAACTATCTACTCTCTCTTCTGTTTCATTTATAATTTGTTATGAAAAACAATGCTTGGAGTTTTCAGATTTGGTTAGTGGAGCAGATGATACGTAGTTACATTTAGGATGAACAGTCAATGTACCCATTCTAAGAGCTGGAACACAGAACATTATATCATTACTAAGATTACTCTAGCCTTCCTACAGATTTGCACACTGTCCTTTCTCCATTCTTCCACTAGTGTAGCCAGGAAGATAAAATTGGAACATCTGTTCCTGCTCAAGATTAAACACAGGTTACCACCTCACTTAAACCTTGAACTGTGGTTGATCTTAACTACAGCTAGTGAAAGCAAGCCCACTTCACAAACTATCCTCTGGAAGTTGGCTTGTTTTCACAAACCATAGTTAGCACTAACCACCTTGTTGAACTTCAGACAAGACAGCTAGCTGTGATTAATCTAAAACAGAAGCAATTTTATGAAAACTTATTGTTGCCAAGCAGGAATAGGGAACAGCAAAGACACAAGCCTTGATGGATGCTGCTAAACTAGCTTTTTCAAACCTGGCTTCCTCCAGATATTTTGGACTACCAATTGCATTATACCCAAATATTGGCTATGTTGACTGGGCTGTCTGGAAGTTTCTGGAGAGAACCACACTGTGGAAAGCTGGACCAAACTATGGCTTACTGTTAGAATTTATTTATATAGCACCACATGAGTGGTTCACAACTATTAATTGTATGAATGGTTTACTGCCCTCAGAACATACAATCTTAAAAAAAATGACACACAAAAAAAAGAGATAGCATTAGGGAAGAGGAGTAAGTCCAGCCAATTCTGGCTGCTGTTTTCTCCTTTCAGGTCTCTCAACAAGGCATGATGGAGTTGTGCCTGACTCTCTCTCTCTCTCTGCCTAGACATCATAGCAGTAATACTTGGGGTGAAGGAAGGGCATTTCCACACTAGACTGTTATAGTGCTATTATTCCATTTTCAACATCCTATGGAATCCTGAAGTTTGCAGTTTAGAGAGGGGCCTCCAAGGACCCTCTCTAAACTGCAAACTCCAGAATTCCATAGGATGTTGAAAGTGGAATAATGGCACTATAATATAGTGTGGAAATGGCTGAAGACCCGTTCCTCAGCTGGTGGGCCTAGACTGATGGATGTGGGAAACTAAATTGATAGTTTGCAGCCTCTACTGTGTTTTTTCCACTATGCTGTGCTAACTAACAGCACAGGTGGGCTTTTTTTGAAGGCTGCCTCTGACCAGAGAAGTAAATATGTCTCAAATTCTTTTAGAAAAATGGCAGATGAATAGTTTTCAGAATTTTAATGAATAGGATAGAATTAGAAGTAGGACAATATATCAGCTACAATTGTACTCATTGTAAAGCTCTATTTATAAATACGACTATTTCTCAGTTCCTTGGTGTTAGCAATAAAAATAAATGCCAAAATTTTAGGTGACTAATGGAAACCATTCATTTCTGTCACACAATGTAATGAGGTCCATTGTACCTGTGATAACAGAATGATAATGGACCAGGAGTATTGTTGCCAAGCAACCAGGGATACACTATAGGATTTTTAATTACATTTGCTTAATTAGTTATGGATGAAAGAGCACTTCTGCACACAATTTTAAGCCCCTCGTGCCCTACTCATTTCTCCTTTTGACAAATCAAACTCATGTTACAAGGAAACCACTGCATTTGCCCATATTTTGGGATGGTTTTTAGCAATTTCTATGAAAATTAGCCCCAATTATTTTCCTTTAGGGAAGCTAAGGGGCTGGATGGGGGCTCTGCAGGAGGGTTACCAGAGTGAAAACTAGAAAGGGCTCCTGTATTTATAATGGTAGTGCAGAAGAGGGAATTTCAGCAGGTGTTCATAGAATCATAGAGTTGGAAGAGACCCCAAGGGCCATCCAGTCCAACCCCCTGCTGTGCAGGTACACCCATCAAAGCATTCCGAACAGATGGTCATCCAGCCTCTGCTTAAAAACCTCCAAAGAAGGAGACTCCACCACACTCCGAGGCAGCACATTCCACTGCTGGACAGCTCTGATCATCAGGAAGTTCTTCCTGATGTTCAAGTGGAATCTCCTTTCCCGCAGCTTGAATCCATTGCTCCTTGTCCTAGTCTCTGGAGCAGCGTAAAACAAGCCTGCTCCCTCCTCGACATGACAAGACATCCCTTGTTCCTTGTTATTTGGTTGTGGGACAAGCAGCACCTGCTGAAATGCTCTGTTGTAGATATTCATTGTGTTGGAAAATTTCAGCATTCCCTCTCCCCTCTCCACTTGTTCTAGGGCAAGTAGGGCTTAGCATAGAGTTTCAATTTCCTTTGCATGACAAAGTCTTCCCCTTTCTCACCTAAAGTCCCACCACTTGCTCCTATGTTATTTAAATGCATGGCTATAAAGACCTTTGGTATCCAGGAAACAAGATCATGTGGTCCAAGACAGTTCCTAGGGTCATCAGCCTTATAAAAGACCTCACTTTTCAGACCTCTCTCTCTCCTTCGCCAATTGTCGCTTCTACTACCACTCTCTGACCATGCTTCATATCTCCACCAAGAAGATGGTGAGTCAAGAATGAAGCTACTGTCTTACCTTATCTATCTGTTAGCTAGTTAAGATCCAGGCTCCCCTGTGTATATGTAATTATAAAAACCATTAGTAACCTGAAACTTCTTGCTGTGTTTTGCTTTCATAGTTTCAGCTCAGGGAAGCAACACAGAGGTTGCAGCACGCTTTTTCCACTACTCTGCAAAAAAAAAAAAAAAAGACTGATTCCCAACAGTTTTAGCTTTCATAGAGTTTCCCACAAAGGGCTAACATCCCGGGAAACTTTAACTCCCAACACATTAAAGGTACAAGAGGCCTCCCTAGTTTTCACTCTCTCAACCCAAGTCTCCAGTGAGGCTCAGGGGCCACTCCAGTCTACAAAAAGACTAAGCTATAATATGTCCTGGCAATACTGTTTTCTATTAGAAGGGGGTTGTTTTTATATATAGGAGCTTTCAGTCATGTAGGTTAATAGCACAGGAGTGAGGAATCTGTTTCCCAATTACTATGTGTGGTCTTTGACCTACCTTTGTGAGCCTGACATCACTCTTTTGGTCAGATCCTAACCACTGCTGGAATGCAGACTCTGACAAATTTTAACTGACATAATGAAGACTTTGACATTAAAAAGGACCAGCACCCCTGCATAAGAGAAACAGCTTAGGCCTGAAGTGAACAGAAGGCCCCCCCTTTCAGTTATTTTTGGAAACAGGTGCTCATTTTTCATATTTAAATCAATGTCAGAGCAGTTGGTAATAATTCCATTTCTGCCAAGTGAAGGCACCATCAACAACTTGCCACTGTCATCAGCTATGTGGTTTCAATTATGTATGGACATCATGCATCAATTCTCTTTGAGCTCTTCACAAAGGCCTGAGGGTCTTTGCAAGAGTTCTCCAAAAGAAGGCAAAGAACAACCTGCTATCACATATGGACAAACATCTCATCCCAATTTAACCTAAGGCACTGTTTGTGAAACAGATGGTTTGCTTTAGAAGTAAAAAACAAGAGACAATCCTTGAAGTGATTAGATAAAGCAAAGGCACAGGCTATAAGTTGTAAACACAAAGGAGAGCCATTCTGTTGTAACATTGTATCTCACATTTACCTCTTCATTTATCAATAAATTGATTTACTTAATTTATATCCCATTTTTCTTCCAAAACAGAAGCCAAAGTAGATTTATATATTCATTCGTTCATTCACTCAACAATGAAAAGGATTCAAAGAAAATATATCATCAGCTATTGAAAAAAATACATTCTACTTTACCTCTACCACAGTGGTTCTGGCAGCTTTACACATGGGCTGGTTAAAATTTCTTGCAGTTTTCCTATCAGAGAAAGAGAAAGTATGTGCAACAGATAAACTGTCTGCAAATTAAAGATGGTATGAGACTATGTGCATTTAGACTGCTAGAAAATATGGCTGTGATAGGAGCAAAAAGCACTGTGTCTAGCAAACAGGATGCAGAGAGCTATCAGCAGAGTGTTCATGTTCCATATTTTTAAAGATCTTTCTGTACTTGTAATAGGTTTAAGGACCATATTTAAGTTACAAATTACAAAGTCTGTCATGCAGTATATATGTAGTTTTGAGATAAGTGCTTGAAAATAAAAGAAACAAAAAAAAATCTAAGAGTGCATCTCTACATATTTCTCCCCAGGAAGATAACTTCCATTAGCTTACTGAGGCTTACTGCCAGATACATAACACTGTAGTCTAAAGTTCCCCAAGGATTCACTGAATTAGGTAGGTTAGATTTCATGATTTAGGGAGATGTCCATGCCACAGATCAGAAAATAACTTCAACCTGTGATGCAGAAGAGCAAGAGATAGAAACTGAAGGAGCAATCCATTGCTTTCTGGACCAGATGACTCCCACAAGAAAATACAAAGCGCATGCCAAATAATTTTTTTTTTTTTGCGCATACATATACTAAAATGAGAGATGTATTTCTTTTCTATGAAAGAAATAACACGACTTGGAGGGAAAACAAAAACCATGCAATATCTTTGCTTGCAGGCTTTCTTTCAGCTTCCTCACTAGATCTATTGTTTACTCATTAACTGCATTTATTTCTCACCTTTCTTCCATAAGGGAGTTGTGGGCAGTGCACACAAGGATTCTAGGTAGTCTCCTCTCTGTGTACTAAAAAGAACTTTATCTGCTTGGCTTTTTCAACAGTACTACATCAGTTAAATTAAAACGGAAAAAAGATGAACTGGAATCCCTTCAGAAGAGGACAATGAACATGGCCAGTGGGACAGAAAACAAGCTCTCTGAGAAAAGGTCGATGCAACTGTGCAGAGAAGAAAGACTGAGAGTTGTGACAGAATTCTTCAAAGTCTGTACTTGAAGTACGTAAAATAAAATAGCAGGCCTGTTCTCTGCTGTCCCAAACATCAGGATTAGATCTAATAGACGTACATTACAGGATGGCATTATTTATTTGAACATTAAGTAGAACTTCATTTTGCAGACAGGTGGCAAACTCTCTTTTGCTGGTCATCAACCATCTGTTAGGGATTCTCTCCTTCTGGACTGAGCAGCAGACTGGACTACAGAACCTGCACTGCCCCCTCCAACTTTGGGATTTTATTATTCTGTGTGGACCTTCCAATGTTATGGCAATTGCTCCACTTTGCCCAAAATCTGGAAAATTTTACTTTTCTAAGAACTTAAGCTACCAGTCCCTGCCAACCTTACTGGAGGCCACCTTGCAACTACCATTAGTTTCCCTAATCTTTGGATCATAATCCTGGATTTTAGTTTGTGTGAGACAACATCAATCAGTTATACATAATAATTGTTTTTCCTTTTCATCTGCACTGAATGCAGTTCCCAGTCTATTTTAATCTTTTTAAACAGATTTTTCAAGTTCTTTTTCATCTTTTAACCTTTTTTAAATTTATTAAAGTGCTCAATAGGTTTTTAGACTATTTAAATTATTTTATTGCTTTATATTGTTTAACGTATTAGTATTAATTTCATTGGCAAGCTCTCCTGAGATTTTTTAATATAGAGGGGTGTAGAAATACATTAATAAATGAATTAAGTAATCAACAGGACTGTAGTTATAAGAACAACTCTCCTTGTATCATTGGCATAATTATTTTTGAACAGCTTTTCTGTTTGCTTCTTTGAATCTTAACCTCTTTCAGTCTCGGCATCTAAACAATGTTATAATAAGTTAGTTTTTATCAATTTTATGCATGGCATTTGTATAAACATAGATTTTTCTGACACCATGCTTCTAATGATGGTATAAGCCTCTGAGGCCAAAATTCAATACTAATTGGATAAATGAATGTTATTTTTCTAGATATTTCTATCTATTTTCAGCATCTCATGCAACTTAATATACTTTGATTTTGATGTTCTACTGCCCCCTCCTGGTTATGTTTGTTTTGTAAATCCATGCAATTAGCACAAGTTGTACTAACAAGTAATGGATGATCCAATTTAATATACCGGTATCAAAATTCCAACACTGACTTTTCACCCATGCTTGTATCACATCACCTTCACAGGCCCAGAAGACTTTAGGATTGGTTGTGTTTTCCAGTAACTGTCATTGGCAATAACATTTGGAATCTACTGCTTGAAAAAATCAAAAGGCCACTTCAAGAAGACTTGAAGAAATCTTCTTCCTTTCATGTTCAAAAATACATAAACTCACTCCTTTCCTGCCCCACTAATTGCTTCTAAAATATTTTCAAACAAAACCAGCAGCCTGATATTAACCTCTCTCTCCACCCCACAAACACACATATACACAAATGGATTAATATGGCTGCATGTGGCAGTACATCCCATAAATGGAGGTTAATCAAAATAGTCCTGTAGCTAAACTCAGTAATGTCAGATTTTGAACCAGGAAATCTCAAAGAGTGTGTCTGAGACTTAACCTAGCACTGGATTGTGTTCATCAGATACCAGAGTCCACTTTGTGAACAGAAAGGCAGTAAGAGATCCTAAGAGTGGCAGGCACAATTGAGTTCCAGCATAAGTATCACAGTGTGATCGTCCACCCTTACTTGATCAACAAAGCAATGCCTGTCCCATACCTCACTCCAGCTCCAGTAGCCAACTGCAAGGGCTCTGGAATGGAGAACAGCAGAGTGGGACTACAGCTGAATGGAAGAACACAGGCTTTGCTTTTAGATTTCAAAGTCTGCCTTTGAGTTTTGAAGTTCAATCCCTGTAGCCTAAGACAGGGCTGGGAAAGATTCCTGTCTGAAACCTGGAGAGCAGCTATCACTCTGTGTAGACTACTTAAGCAGATTCACAGACTGACTTAGTGTAATACAGCTTCCTATTGCAAACTGAAGAGTTTGGGTCATTCACTTTCTTGGTCTAACCAATACAGACAGTGACCTGCCCTGATGCCTTTCAAACTATCAAGAGCAACAGCTTTCAACACGTTGCATCTTCAAGTAATCCCCTCTGCATCATCTTGCTTCTGGAGACATGGCCCTTGAATCTGCCACAGGACTTATGTTTTGCTTCAAAAAAGTCTGTGAAGGGCTTAACAACACACAGTCCATTGTTGCAAGTCCCATAGCTCCTCTATCTCCCGATGATGACAAGCTGCGCCATCAAGAAGTGAAAGCAATGTTACAGGAAAAAGAAAGAAAGAAAGAAAGAAAGAAAGAAAGAAAGAAAGAAAGAAAGAAAGAAAAAAAGAAAGAGGAAGGGAAGGGAACCATCTTTTTCCTTTTCAAAGAAGAAGACACTCTGCCTTGTGCATGGGTAGAGATCTTTGGTGCAGGAAAGCACCTTTTCACACCATAAAGTACTGCTGCAGCTGTCCCCAAATTCTGATAGTGGCAGCAACATCAATGTCATCAGTGCATCAGCAGCTATGTCTATCTCGGGCATGGAGGCAGCCTCCCAGCCCCCAAACCTGCGAAACACTATTCTAAGGTACACCACTGCTTGTTTTTTCTGTATCTGTTTTTTAAGTCTTTTACCACCCTTATAGTTTTTTTCTGATTTAAGAAAATTAAAATTAAAAATGCTCAGACCAAGTAGACTTCCACGTAAGGTGCAAACCAACATAGACTAAGAAGACTCCCTGGAACTACATTCTTCAAGTCAGTATCAGTGATGTAACAGCAATGGCTCAACATCACTGAACTTCTCATCCAGTACTTCCCAAATAAACTTTCAGGAAACTCACACATTTCCTGGGGATTTTTTTTTAAATCAACTGTACCTACAGATATACTATACCTGAAGATAATATTTCCAGCACGATCAGACTTCCATGCCTTCACCAGTGCAAAATCTCCTGTTATTGACTTTTCCATAATATAGTGTCGACCATCAAACTCCTTCACCTGCAGGCAATGGGGAGGGGAGAGAAAGACTTGTGAAGTGATTTCTAACCTATGCTAGGATTTAAAATAATGCCATTTCGTACTACCATGCAACAGGATCAAGGGAGAGAGAAGGGCTCCAGAAACAACTGAGGGTCAATAGCTGGATATGTACTAGTAGAAAAGTAGAATTACTGAGTTTTGAATCCAATTTTCAGTCACAACTAGAACAGGTACGCTAAATCAGTGGAATTCACATAAGTGTTGATTTGCTGTGTTAACATACATTCAGTGAGTTTTCTCTAGTTAGCATTAACAATTACACTCAGGCCAAAAGACTTCTAACAAATACGCAACAATAAGAACACCACCAGCAATTGGAAAATTTAACCATGTGGTAAGCTCAACTGTTAGTGAACATTACACAATAATGAGTAATAGTCAGTGTGATGTAGTATACAGTGACCTAAATCCTGTATGGCTCAGCACAGTGTAGGAGTTCTACATGCAGACCTATATTAAAGCTGACTTGTAAATCCCCCCTGGATTTAACATACAACAACTGAAGTCCCCCTGCGCGGCCATTCTGTGTCTTATGAGGAGCAGGCAGGATCGAAGAAGCATCTGGCTATGTCCCTGTAGCCAGATATGAAATGATTACACCAATGCCAAGACCCTCTGGGGTCCTTCGAAGGTCTCAATGCTGCTGTAATCATTTCACATCTGGCTCTGAGGAGCACATGTTCTCTGATCCTGCCCTCTCTTGAAAAGGAACAGAACAGCTGTAGGGAAAGGGTATCTGAGGCTGTATGATAAGTCTGGGAGGGGCTTTGGGCACTACAGAAGGAAGATGGGAATATCAACCTCCAAAGCACCCAATGAAGGACCTCTGCAGGCATAAGGGAAAAAACAGATGTGCATATGCCACTAATGGGATGCCAGCCAGTTGAACTAGGAAAGCTTGGGTTCTTGTTCTCATTCACTATGTGGTCAGAGAAAACTCATTCACTCCTTTATTCAAATTTTGTTGTTGTGTGTGTATTTTTTTTTAAAGGTTCACTCCCACATATACTGTACAAGAGTTGTTAGAGCAGGAATGGAAAGAAGGTTGCCTTTATCTTTTTGTAGCCCATCTTCTGCAGTTTCCCTGGATTGCACTTCCTTTGGCCCAAAATAGAGCAAATTGTCTCTTCTGGAAGTATCCAGGAAAGGCCATTCACCTTTCAAGTAGATTATAGAGAGGTGCTGCTTCTTCTAATTTTTTTTTTAAATCCATTTTATAAAAGCAGAAGTGACTTCTACCATTTCCATTTTTTTTTCATTTTTCTTGCAATCCATGCAAGCCCAGTGGATTCTGGGGACAGAAGACTGGTCCTCACCAGTGCCTAACTGCTGAATTACTATCTTAGAGAGATGGCAGGACTGAAATTTAGTTTGTGAATATAAGATCTATAATACTTGAACTATAAGATCATTTCACACAGACAAAAAAAGACAGGTGCCAAGCAAAAGTTGCTATCTATCTTTTGAAATGGGGACATGAGTCAATCATTCTAGCATCAAATTAGCATGTTCACATGTAAGAATATATTAACTGCAGAAATGAGAAGATGCCTTTTTATTTTATTTTTGTTGTGGTTTACATGCCTTTTACTCAACTTCTGGCAACCCTATCACTGGATTTTCTTTGCATGATTTAATCTTTCCATTGCTTTTCTTGGAAGCTGAGAGAGTGTGACTTGCCCAAGGTCCCTCAGTAGGTTTTCATGGTTGAGCTAAGATTCAAACCTCCGTCTCCCAGAGCCCTAGTACAGCACTCAAAGCACTACGTCTCATTGTCTCTCTATTTTAACACTACACTCAACAAAAACACATCATTTAAATAGTTTAACCAGGAAGACGTACACTGCACATGCACAAAATGGTGAGAACCCAGGTGAGAATATGAAAAATTTTACAAAACTGAAAGAAAAAACAAGACCAAATAGGAGAGGTTTACAAGGTTTACAACAGAGAACTGAAACCACTTCTCCATATGTTCAAATTATAATACTGGTCTTTTTGACAGTACATCCTCACTTACTTGTTTTTTAATCAAAGCAGACAAAAAAAATATAAAAAAATACAGCAGTCCCACAGATATATTGGACCTAAACTTAGTAACTTGGGATAGGAATGGGCAAAAGTGGGGCCTGCAGTCCCATGCAGTCCAAAGACAATTTCTGTGGGCCCCAGACTCTCAGGGGCCACTAATGCTCTCTAGGAGGTATGGGGGGGCATTTTGGTGCTTCTTGGGATTCTGAACAAGAAGTGACTTCCTCTAATTTTCTGTTGCTAAAAAAGACTTCTCCTAGCCCTAAAATGGCCCAGGCAGTCTAAAAACTTGATCAAAATGCTTCCCACTCTCCCTTGAGGAGGAAAGGGGGCAAAAAGAACTTTTTGCAGGTGTGCAGTGGCAAGTACACCTCTCCAAGTTTCTTCACATTGTACTTAATGTGCACAAGGTGTGTGTGTGTGTATCCATGCGCATGTACTTTGAAGATTACACTCCATGCATGCAAAGAAGTCGAATAGTAGTCCATGAAAGCTCATGCTACAATATATTTATTAATCTTAAAGATGCCATACAACTCTGTTCTTTGGCTTCAGCAAGCTAACATGGCTATTCCTTTGGAAACAGAAGAGTGTCATTTTGGTATCTGATCCCCAAAATAAAACTGCAGGAAAAGATCCTGAATCGTCACCCCCCGACAGTCTGAAGGTACTAGTGCCCACACAATTCAAAAGCCTATAAGCATTTTACCTCTCTTGGCTCACTGGCAAGGGCAATGGTGCCATCTTTGTTGTATTTGATTGGAGCTCCTCCTTGCTGCACTAAAGTTCCATAACCTGTACTGGTGAAAAAAGCTGGAATGCCTGCTCCTCCTGCTCGAATTCTCTCAGCCAGGGTGCCCTGGGAGAGGAAAAAAATGGATAATGATAGGCATTTGTAACAAAGAAGTAAGGCTGTCAACTGGAAATAAAATTTGCAATGCCTACACAAATAAGTGAAGAAAAGAAATTCCACAATGACAAACTTCTCTTTTTCTCGTTCACTAAACAGCTCCAATACTGTTCAAACAGTACATAACCAGCTATCACTTGAATGCTACAGTTTGCAAAGAAATCCAAGGGCTTACTTTCACAAGTCATTCCTTCATGAACTGAAATTCAAATCCTAAAAGTTACATCTCTCAATGCCATTGCCTGCCCTGCCTTGATGCCACTGTTTTCTTTATGCGTTTACGGCATTTTCATTTACTCCATAACATAAAGTTTGCTGGTATGCTTATAATAAACAAACAGAAAAGTAATTTAACAGCAAGAGAGAACATAAGACTTAGCAATATAACTTAGAACAACAAAACATTTTTTTTTACTACGAGGGGCAGTAAAAATTTCTGCCAACTTGGAGCTTATGCTGGCAAAATTTAATCATCTACAAAGACAGTCAAGAAACGCCAAACAATCCAATATGTTTTATGAGAGAATGAAAATACAACCTGTCAATGATGCTTACAACTAGTTTTATAGTAATACCTCTATGCCTTTCTTTCTTTCCAGATTTTTAATGATGATCTATTTTGTGGATTCAAAATCTACGCGATTTGCCTTGAGGAATTTCAATGTTCCAGCAAACCCAAATACTTTTAGGAAATAGACTTTCTGACCCAAACAATCCCTGAAAACTTTAAAGAATGGTCAGATAGAAAATATACACATTCACTTACACATGTCAGATTTATCCACAAGATGGCAGCAGATTCAGGGATGCTAGACTACCCAACACATAAAAACCTCATTGTTGGAGTATATTCATCTCCCAAATAAATACGCCAGCGTTACTTCTCATGTAACATTGTTCTGTTTATTGAAACTTTCTACTTGGTTAGTTTTTGATATCCAATTCTTATTCCAGAAATCTACACAAGTGAGAATACTGTTCAGCCCAACCAATTAGAGTTGCCAGTCCTGGGAAAGAATGGGCAGAAAGCTGATAGTGACTTACACATAGGTACTGTATATGTTTTTTGTATGGGGCAAAAACTTACTGTCTTATCCTTATGCCCTGTCAAGCCCCAGGACAGACTGCCACTCTGCTGCTTATCAGTAGGAAAACGGGGAGAAGGGGAGGTGGTGCCCCTTTGGTAAACCCTCTCCCGGGGTCTACAACTTTGATATAAAATTATTCTAACCCACTAGAGAGGTCACCCAAATGGCAATAACGGCCATACGATCAAACGAACCAGGTCAGGCCAGTAAAATCCCCAGTCGCTTAGCCACAGGAGACCTCATGTTGTGATAACCCATGGTGGACAAAAGGTCCTTAACCTTTAAGGAGTCCACCTGAAGGGAGTAAAAGTGTTCCCAGAAATGTGGGCACTGGAAGCAATAAAACCTTATCAAATCCATCTCCGGAAACTCACACCACAGCCTCAAAGCGGAGGAAGATCCTGTTACTGGGATGACATCTTGTTATCTTCCAACATCAGAGAAATGCCAGGTGTGGACTTGTTTTTCTTTTCTGTCTCTATTTGTTTTCCCCGGGAAAGGATTTGCCTTCAAAGTAAATTTTTCCTACAAATAGTCCCTGGTTTGGGGCTAGTAAGGAGAGAAAGACGAGGCAAGGAGAAGGAGTATGATGCCTCCCGGTCATACCAACTGACTGGTCCCCCCTCCTGACAGCTGCACAATCTCCTCAGTGTCTCTTCGATTGCTGCTTCCCGGACCAAGGACTTCAGGAAGAGGTGCAGTATCACCTCTTCCTGACTACAAACCCCTCAACAATCCCTCTATCTTATTTCCACTCTTTATTTCTATTAGCCCTTGGATGTGTGTGTGCGTATTTGCGTTAGTGTGAACTATTAATATTCAATAAAGTCATTCATTGGACCTTTTTGTGTGATTTCTGACTCAGCTTGACCCTGTACACATTGGGTAAAAGATCCTTAATTACCCTGCCCTCTTTGCATTGCTAAAGCAGTGTTCATAGCTAATTTTCCCCACAAGTGATAATTTTGATAGGCATTGGGAATCCCCCTAAGGGACCCCCAGCAAGCAGGGTAACAGAGGAAATTCAGAAATGCTAGTCTTCTTTCCAAAAAGAAAGAAAAGGGCAATGCACTCCATCTGGGACTGCACACTCATTTCTGCTATCCTATGAGCCTAGACCAGTTGCATCTTTGTCCTCTGAACTGACTCTCTCTTTCTTCCTCTCCATAAGTAAGGAGCAGCCACAGCATCTTCTCTCAGGGCTTGACAGCTAAAGGGGGTGAGAGAGGACACAGAATTGTGAGGGCAGAGCATTATGCTTAGGGTTGCCAGAATGAAAACCGGAGAGGGCTCTGTACCTTTTATGGTTGTGTAAAAAGGGAGTTTCAGAAGTGTTGCTTGTGATGCAACCAGGTAACAAGCAACACCTGGTGAAATTCTTTCTTCTACATAACCATTAAAGGTACAAAAGTTCTCTCAGGTGTTCACTTTGACAACCCTACTTATGTGACATCCACTTGATGAGAGATCCTGGTCAGAGACTCCCACAAATAGGGCAAAGTTGAGAGGGGGAAAAAACAACAGTATTTCTGGCTAGGGCTGCTACCTGAACAGCCAGGAGGATCTTCAAGCAGTAAAACTGTTCCTTCAGTGGGAATGCAATCCCATCCAAGCCAAGCTGAAAACCTATTCCAAGATCACCACAAACTCCAGCCTACAACCCTTACGCCTCATATCTGGAAGAAAAGTCAGTTCACTCATTACCATCCAGTCCAAAAATGAACACCAGACATGAGCTGAAGGTGGCACTGTCTCCCCAAAATCAAAAGGTAAAAACAAGTGAGAAAGCCAAGTTTTCCATTTATATTGGTATGATCCAAGCCCAAATGCCAGACAACCTCCTTCAGCAGTTGAAAAGCTCTGATAATCACAGTGATCCTCACCAGCACTGTATACGTCAAAGCCTCTGGAGCAAGGGAGCTTCCTACCGCAAAGGAAAGGAGCTACAGTGCTGTACCTCCTGGGCAGCGAAGGCTGTTACTATGGCCAGCGCTCTGCCCTAAAGGAAAAGAGGGCATTGTTGCTTCCCCACAAACCGTTATTCTAAACAACTTTAACTAACAGCAGTGATAGATTTATTATTTCATGAATTTACCCACTACTCTAAAACGTTTCAAATGTGTATACGTCAATTAATACAACTAATTCCCTGTGTGAAGAAATACTTCTTTTTATCTGTCCTGAGTCTTCCACTATTCAGCTTGCATGGACTCAGATTTTAGCATTATGAAACAGAGGTAAAAATGGTTTTCATCCACTTTCTCTGCAAGATACAGTATATACTTTTAACCTAATCTATGATGCTTTCCCATACTCATATTTTTTCCAAAGGGCAAATACTATTACCTTTATTCATAGGAGGCTGTTCCAGCTCCCTCATCATTTTAGTTACTCTTGTCTACATCTTTACAGACTCTGCAAGATAATTTTTGGCATACTGCAACTAAAATTGTAAAAAATATCCCAAGCATGACTCTACCACACAACTGTATAGATATACTGATGCTGGAAATTCCTCCCAAGGCACTGCACAGGCTTGCTAAACCTTGTTGTCTTCCTGTGTGAATGGAGTGAGCACCTTGGAGAGCACATTTATAATTCCACTTGACTTTCGAGATGCCTTAGAATTTTGCTGGCTTCACATTTTGAGATGTGCCTTGCTGGTCAGCAGCTCTTACACCAATACTCAGAATATGAGTCAGAGTTTGTAGATGTTACTTTTCAGAACTACAGTTAATAAAATCCCCCAGCCCATATGAGTAACAACTACACTGGCTTGGAAATTCTGACACTTGTAATCCAAACAAAGGGTGTTAATTTTCCAAGCTCTACAAACACTTCCACTGCTTTCAACAATCTACAGTTTTAGAATGTGGCCATTGCAGAGCCTATACATGGCATTACATACTAAATAAATTAAAAAATACAGTTAAAATAAAGTGGCACAGTGCTCTAGCAACTTGGCACCTAATATAAAACACATGCTTGCAAAGTTATCCTAACATCATGCCTTGCAATCATCTGGTAGCACAGTGTTCAGTACCCTGGGCACACAGTTCTGATGCAGCAAGCCTTGAAACTGAGGTCAAAGAATGATGCCAAAGTTAGTACCATAAAGCCAAATGAGAGCCCACCCAACCCATCAGACTATAAAGAAACCCATTTTACCTGTGGTGTAAGCTCAACTTCCAGTTCTCCCGCTAAATATTGCCGTTCAAATTCTGCATTCTCTCCGACGTAGGAAGATACCATGCGTTTGATTTGCTTGGTTTGAAGTAGGAGTCCAAGACCAAAATTATCTACCCTGCACAGAAAAGGTTGTTAGACAACCATCATGACTAACCAAGCCACAGAATATCACAAGACATTCGCGGGCAGATGCCAGGTTCCAAGCACTAGAAAGTTAAATTGGTTTGATCATTGTCAAACTCTATGGTGCATTCCCATCTCTCCCTGCCCTCCCCCTCTGGCATGAATTTTTGGCTTTTACTGCAAGCACCCACCTGCACTTAAAAAAATAAGACAAAAGTAAATCAGATTTAAATATTCTGAGCTATCTGTGTTCATCATTTCTCTTCTTCTTAAGCTTTGCTACTGCATTATTCTGGATACTGAACCTCCTCCATACAAAAGTAATTAATAATCCATATCATTAGCTGACATATCCTCTTAAATATTTTTTTTTAAAAGGATAGAAAAGGAAAATATGGCCTAACAGATCTAAGAAGGCAATGATCACACATAAAAGAGAAAACCTGTTACAGTACATGGGTGCTACCTAGCAGCCCATAACTAGGAACCAAACCCTGAATTTGGTCTGCAGCATCCTTATCAGACTGTAAAATCAGATAAAAACTGCTTCATATACAAGAAAACAAGTGTCCTCAGACTGTAAGAAATAAAGACAAGATGATATTTCCCATTTTAATGTTACATCATTCTTTGCATTGCATTGGTCTTTGTGTTTTGTGTGTAACATCGCCAACTTTATTGTGCAATTGGATCACTCATTTGTGTTTACAAACTCACCCATTTTCTACTAGGAAGCTAACGTATACCAAGTCTGGCTGTCGGTCATCCTAACTCAATAGTGCATCTAGCTCAGTACTGGTTACACCAGTTCCTTCTTGTTTTGGTCATGGATCCCTCTGAGAATCAGGAAAACTGTGCCCCACTCCCTATAACATGGCAACAATGATGACTGTATGTTACGTGACCATGGTAAATCGGATTCTGGGCCACCCTACACTTTATTTCATTCCAGTGTGTATCCCTTAATAACATAATCTGACATTTCTTTTCCCCCTACAAACTTTCCAAAGTATCAGGGTAGAAATTGAAAGAAATAAAAAGATATGCCTGGGTCAGCTTAACTTCCTTAAGTTGTGTGTTTATACTGCCAACTGTGCAGGTTAAGAGCTGCTGATCTACAACAGGGGTAGGTATCATGTGGTCCTCCAGACATCACTGGGCTGCAACTCCCAGCCAGCACAGCCAATGGTCAGGAATGCTGAAAGCTGTGGTCCAGCAAAATTTTAAAGACCTCGCAATTCCAGCTCTTGATCTATGCTGAGATGTTAAGTTTCTCTTGAGTTTCAATCAGGCATACTTTAAAGTTTTATTTGCTGTAGTGCTGCTATTATTTTAAATGTTACATCCTATTTATCTTAACCACGTATGTGTGGCCCATTGCATCTTTAGTAAGTCATAATATACTTTGGAAAAGTTTCACTCTGAAAGTAGTGTTTAAAATCCGTTAAAAATAATTTAAAAAAATACCTGCTAGCAATTGAATCTGGGTTCTTCTGTATATAAATCAGATACTCCATCACTGAGCTATGGCCCTTCTCTACTCCCTCTGAGCCACTGTCTGGAGAAAAGAAGTGCCTCCAGTAATAGCCCAACCCAGTTACACATGGCAATGTGGTATAGTGATTAGAGTTTTGGGCCAGAAATTGAGAGAATCAGGCTCTAGTGCCCGCTGACCCACGATGTCTGGAGTTTGGCCTTGGGTCTCCAACTGATTCTCAGCTACTTCACAGGATTACTACAAAAATCAAGCGGATAGAAGGAGAACAATATATGCCACCTTAAGCTTAGTTGAAAGAAGATGACATTAAAAGGTAACAACAAAATATTCCTGTGGAAACATAGAGGAGGATGCTAAGATTGCCAGAGTGAAAACCAGAGAAAGCTTTTGTATCTCTAATGGTACCATAGAAGTGGGATTTTTCAGCAGGTGTATACCTTGTTGGTGACAAGGAACACCTGCTAAAATTCACTGTTCTGCATAACTGTTAAAGGTACAGAATCTGTCTCCAGTTTTCTCTGGCAATCCTAGAGCCGGCAAACATTTTAATACAGTGGGAAATCAAAGTAGTGTAGAGAGATAATCTCTTGTAAGAAAACACAAGCTCTGTGAAGGAGTTATTCTTCAGTTAGCCTCACAGTCTGGCCTACTTTCACAGGAACAACAACAACAACAACAATAATACCACCACCAACAAGAACAACAATGCTAACGATGATGATGATGATGATGATGATGATGATTTTGATGATGATGATGGCGTCTTTTCAGCCTGTACCTGGCACAAAGAAGTAGCTTAGCTGCAAACAACAGGGACCCATTTGCACTACACAACTACAGTGGCCACTTTACTTTTGTGAGGGTTTGGTACACAGAACCCTTGCAAAAGTAGAAAACCACAAATAATTTCCACCACACTCTCCCTCCCATTCCCTTCTGGGGCTTCCTCCTTCCATTCCCTTGCCTTTTGCCCCAAAATGTGTTCTCTATGCCCAGCGAAAAGACAAGGAAATGAGGGGAGGCATGTGTGCACCCCCACTATTCCCTTGCCTTTTGACCTGGTGAGGAGAAGGAAGGAAGGTGCACTCAGTGAAAAGGCAAGAGAATGGTGGCAGGAGGCATGTGCATCTCCCCACATTCCTTTGCTTTTTGCCTGGGTGCAGAGAAGGAATGCACACACACCTGGGCAAAAGGCAAGGGAATGGCAGGAGACAGGGGGAAGGCACATGCACGCCTCTTAAGTAACCAAATTCACGAAGGTCAAACCTGCAAATGTAGAGAAAGGACTGTATAGTGTTTATATTCCACTTAAACTGCCACTGTTCCAACCTTTGGAACCCTAGTACTGGTCCTGTAGGGAGCAACATTTAGAATTCTCAACCACAGTACTCCAGAACTTCACCAAACTACAAACCCCAGGATTCCATGGGATGGAACCATGACATTTAAAGTAGGATAGAAAGGCTATAACTGTGTGGCACAAATGTGCCCCCAGAGAATAAAAGGTCAAGAAGAGATTTGGTAAGGACTACAGAGATTTCTACCTTATGTTATCCAGTGTTTCCCCTAATCCTTTGGTTTCCCTGCCTCAGTAAATTACTAGTTACCAAGTACACAATGAAAACAGAACTGGAAGAATGAATCTTAAATACATAGCAGTTGGAGGCTACTGATGAATTAACTCAACAAAACCCTGAACCAGACAAATGACTACATCCACTCAGGGTAGACTAAATATTCATGAGGGTACTGTGGCACTTCTTACGCTATCTACACTACTCAACTGCTTGCTTATGTCTGATGAAATGGAATTTGTTTGTTTGGGTTTCTTAAGTTGGTTTTAGAAAAGCAATTAAACAAAGCAAAAATGGGGAATGAATTTTAAATTTAATTTTTTTTTTCACTCCTCAATCACTAAGACGAGAAAATCTTGTTTCCCAGAATCATATAATCTAAGACAGTCATTTATCCCCCCTCAAACAAACCCAGATTCCTCTAATAAATCTACTGGTTTTTGGCCAAAGGGTTTGCTTTCTGGTCTATCCTGCAAAACATATTTGGGACAAAAATGTTCCATGACGTTTTTGTTTTTTGTTTTTTTGCAGGGGGAGGGATCAGGATGCCAAGAATTACACATTTTGATTGTGATAGATTGTGGCTGTATGTCCTTTGGCCACAGTCAGTGACAGTATTTGGAACTTCAGTGTCATAATGCATCTTTTCCACCCATTCCAACAATATTAAAAAGAGAGAGTCATGCCAACCAGTAGCACAAATGTTCAGCGAGCTTCACTTCCTACCTATCTGAACTCCTGCTTTTCCTTATTGTTCTCTTTTAACTTTTTTCAGCTACAGGAACTTTATCTGTTTGCTCACTTGCTTGCACTTTCTCTCTTATACACACACACACACACACACTCCACACCATCTTACTAGGTTAACAAAACTGGCTCACCCAGCAAGAGTGTCTACAAATCTTTTTGTACACAGACTATCCTGAACCTCCCTCCTGCCATTTTCAAGCAACACAGTTTTAACATTAACAGCAGTGCCATCTGCTTTATGCCTAAACGAGTGAAATGCAGTACCTTTAACCCATCAAAAGATCTATTCTGTGGATAGCAGCTGAAATGGCAGCGATTCAAACAAGCAGGACCTCAAGCAGGGGTGGGCAACTTGTAATCTTCTAGATGTTTCTAGACTGCTGCTTCTGTCACCATTAGCCAACACAGCTGCCACATCTGGAGAGCTACAAGTTGCACATTCCTGAATTCAAGTATCCCTAATCTTTGAACAGCAACCACAGGATTTGAACAACAGAAATAGGCATCTCCCATTGCTGTGCTGTTGTCAGGTTGTTAAGCCCCTGCCATGGGAAATGATTATGGTCTGCTGGATGTATATTGGGACAATGTATTTGACCATTCTGTAAGTAATTACAATGTATCTGTACTAGGCTTTGCTATAATTGTTACAATATATCTATTGCTAATTGGTTATTGCAACAATGTATCTGGTAAAGGGTAAAAGCAGATAAGGGTGAAACTGAAAGTGTGGGCTGGAGAGACTGGTTGTTTTTAGAACCTGAAGTCTGTGAGATAAGTGGCAGGAAATATGTGATGGAGACAAACCAGTCAAGGATGGGAAGAAGTGTGTAGCAGGCATGGGTCTGGTAACTATTGGGAAGGCAGTGTGACACATGGATTTATGGCCCTCACCAATCACTGTTTTGCATGTCTTAATTTGGAATATTAAACTGTAAGTATCGTAACTGGCATTGATGCTTTAGTCACAGCCACTTATGTGAAAGTGTGTTGTGGTGCTCTTGTTCAGCTCACACAAATAAACTACTGCCTACTTCAGAGTGGATTTTGTGGAGTGTGAGTTACCCAGTACAAGACAGTGGAACTGTGAATCTATGACAGGACATAGGCCAAGAGGACCATGAATCCATGCTATCAAGCAGTGCAAATAAGGAAATAAGAGCACTAAATCAAATAGCACAGGGTGCCTTCAAGTCAGTATGAGTGATCTGAATCAAGATCATACCACTGCAAGCACGAAATAACCTATATATAAGCAGAGTCTCCACATCATCCATCCAACTGCTTTCAAAGGATATGCCAGTGCAACCATACACAAGTCATTTCCTCTCTAACTTAATAGCCACAGAACTTTGATGTTTACAATTTGATGTCTAATATTACAGGAATAATAAATCAACCATACATCTGCAGAAACAATTATTTCAATATAAACTCATAGCTCAAGAACAATTAGGGGGCAGAGAGAGTAGGGCTCAAATAAAAACAGTGATCTTTGAGATTATAATATTCATTGATCTTGGACTCGGGGAGTGCTATGAAGAACTCAAACAATTAAGAAAAACACTTGTCATTTCCTGCTTCGTAGTTTTATTTCACTTTTTAAAAGAAGGTGGCACTTATTTACAGCATGATTGGGGAAACCTATGAAATGCCATGTGTTCAACTAGAACTCCCATCATTCCTCATAATTAGCCAGGCTGGAGCTGCTAGGAATTGCAGTCCAGCATAGTTAGGAAAAGCTACTCCAGAGGGAAAAAGCAGCCACTTCACAGCCCTGATGAATAAATGATGATAAATGCTAGCAAGGAAGCATCAATGTTCCAATGGTACAAGAGTGAAGGCGGAAGGGAGATGAGGGGAAGATGGCAGCATTACTTTCCCAATGTTCCATACCAAGTAGAGGAGGACTGAGGACAAGAGGATGGGCAGGGCGTCTGAGAAGTTGCCCTGGTATGCTGAATGATATATATGATATAATGGACCAAGGAAAAATCCACCTTCCTCTTCCATTTTTCTGACACTGAATCCTCTGCATTAGCTTTCACCTCACCAACGACATACCTTCCAAATTATGAATGAATTGACTAATTACTATCCCACCGCTCTCCAGATCCCAAGGCAAAGCTATTCTTCATTTATTTTTCAATCTTCCCCTAAAACTCAAACGCTATGAAGCTCATAAAATTTAAAGTACAGATATAAATAAAAATACAACAATGTATATAGATCTCCACCTAGTACTGGCTCTTGCAAAAGCAGAATCCATTTGGAAATAGTGATACAACCTCTTTCCAAAATATGTCTCTGGCACTGAAGATGGTTGCATGGAGGAAGACCAAAAAGTTCTAATCCATCACATTGGGTTTAGACCATACTACTGAATACCCAATTAAAGGAATTTTTTTAAAAAAAAAAAAAAACCAACTTTCAGGTAAATGCAAAGGGACCACACCCAGCTGTAAAAAGCCCGTTCCTCTGCAAGTAGCCAACTGCTAAAACAAGCTACCTGAGCAAAAAGAATTTTGTCCACTAACAGAAGGAAGGCAAACAAAAAAGATATTTTAGTCTCCATTGGACAGGAGTTTCCAAGCCTAAGGCCATTTCCGACCTACACTGTCATAGTGCTATTATTCCATTTTCAATATCCAGTGGAATTTTCGGGTTTGTAGTTTACTGAGACCCAAGAGCTCTCTAGCTGAGAATTCTAAATGCCTCTTCCTAAACTGCAAACCCTAGGAGTCCATAGGATGTTGAAAGTGGAATAACAGCACTTTCAACAGCACAGTAGTGCAGAAATGGCCTACAACAGCCATCACCATAGAACTGTAGGGTTGGAAGTGACCACAGGGACAATCTAGTTGAACTCCCTGCCATACAGTTATATACAGCTAAAGCACTCCTGAGACATGGCCATCCAACCTCTGTTTAAACACCTCCAAAGAAAAAGACTCCACTATCTCAACAAGCAGTTTATTCCACTGTCAAACAGCTCTGAGGGTAAAAAAGTTCTTCCTAAAGTTTAGATGCAATTTTTCTTCTTGTAATTTGAATCCAGTGGTTCATATTCTAGACTCTGGAACAGAATGACCAGTGGTGAGGAATGATGGAAACTATAGCCTCAAAAATCTGGAGGGAAAGAACACTCTAACTAATATTTTATTTATTTATATATCCATAAGATTTCTATCCCATCCCATATTGTAACATTTTTTAGTGGGTTACAGTAAAATCAGTTAACACTTTAAAATATAGAACAATAGGAAATAAAATTAACAAAAATTTTAAAATATAAAATTTATTCTAAAAACATATTCAACAACTGTATAGTTTAAAAAGCTGAAGTTAAAACAATATGGTCACTCTTCCTTAAAAAGCTTCTTTTTCTTGTTCACTGAGACAATGCTGGGGAGTAGATGCATGACAGGAAAATGAGCCACAAATTTCTGGTTGTTTTTCCCCTATGTGTATTCATTTTATGCACCATCACAAGGTCACAACAGTCACAAACCTAGGAAAAGAAATCTAATATGTACTACAAGCCGAGGTTAATCCTTGCCATCACTTTTGTATGACACACTGTTCCAATGCAGCAGCTGACTTCAATCCCTGTGTTTCCATTCCTCATCTATAGTCTGAATAACATACCAGCTTGTCAAGGCAGTGTTGGTCTTTACAGCTTCTGTCTTATAGGATACCAGGGCAATATGACTCTTCCAACATGTTTAATAACCTCCCAACTAAAATTAGAAGAAACTATTCTGAAGTGTAAAATTAACATTGTTATTTCAAAAATAAACACAACACAGTAAATTATCTTCTAAAGCAGGGTTTCTCACCCGTGGGTCATATGGCCCCCTGGAGACCTACAGGATATTCCAAGGGGGCCACAGGTGAAAATTGCATAAATGGGTGGGGCACGGCACTGGACTAGGGGGCCACAGAGGGAAATGAGAAGTGAAGAAAACAGAAAAGTGACTGGGAAAACAGAAAAGAAAAGAAAAACAGAGAAGTGAAAAAAACAGAAAACAGAGAAGTAGAGTGAACAGAGAAGTGACTATGCTTCCCAGTGGATGGATCGCCATGTGCACGTCACAGGGCAACACCACTTCCACTTCCTTCTCTCTCCCACTTTTGCACTCCACCACTGCGCTAGGACAGGGAGGGCACAGAAAGGAAACAAGGTCAGAAGGGGGCTATGGTCAGAAAAAGGTTGAGAAACACTATTCTAAAGAATTAATTTAAGATGAATGAGCTGACCTGAGAATTTCTTCACAAAAATCTTCTTCATATACTTGGCAATCTCAGACTGCATAATTTGTTTCAGTTATATTCTGAAATGAGTGT
Organism: Ctenosaura bakeri; assembly: GCA_948474755.1. Taxonomy (NCBI): domain Eukaryota; kingdom Metazoa; phylum Chordata; class Lepidosauria; order Squamata; family Iguanidae; genus Ctenosaura; species Ctenosaura bakeri. The sequence continues at coordinate 55,207 of CAOLHI010001660.1, forward strand.
GAAGAAATCCACTGCTGCACAACCTGAAGCTGCAAGCCCCTATACACAACATGTAACTCTAACATTACCATGCAGAATTTTAATTTGTTTAAATTTTCCCAATCCTTGGATAGGCCAAATTTCATCACATTCTCAGGCTATTTGCCAAATGAAAAGCCCTTTGTAACCAAATTTAATGGTTGCTGAACTAAGAAATATACATTTAAAAAAAAAAACCCTATATTTGCAATATTTAGTGTCAATTAGCAGAAGACATGGTTATATTGTTATATGGAAGAACAACTGAAAATTGAGTGATCCCACTTAATATCCACCTGCCACTTGCTGATATCATGAAGGTTTTCTCCTTTTGTGAACAGTAAGAATATATAATTTCTGAATGAGACCAGATCTGCAGCTGTCCCCAATCTTGGGTTCCCCAGATATTTTTAAATGTAACTCCCATCACTTCTGTCAATTGACTATGCTGGATGGGAATTACAATCCAACATCTGAGAACCCAAAGTTGGGAAACACAGAGCTACATGCTTCTAGGAAGTTCACAAGCAAGGTATGGAGGAATTGTCCACTCTACCGTTTCTCCTCAACATCTGACAAGCAGAGTTATACTTTTTGAAAACTGAAGTCCCATTTATCCTAGTTAATAAACCGCCAATAAATTAATTTGAATAGATGCATATACTTTTTTTAAAGAAGCTGTTGGACTACACAATGAACTATCTTCAAATGCTAGAATGCTGTCAGACAGAACATGGCAACAACTTGTACTCTGCTCTCTCAGAGTTCAGGGCTAGATCAAATGGTCTTTAATACAACAAAGGATTTCCATTTAACATTTAGAACAGAAGGTGAGCAACTGCATCAGAGACAGGGGCAATTCTGATCCTATGTCCCTCTGGCAGGTGCACCAAAGATTTCTGGGCAACTCAGATGTGATCAAAAATCATTTTTGGACTAGTTTACTTAAAGCATAGCAGTCTCAATATCGCCCAAAGCCTATTACTATTTATATTATTATATTTACTATTTATATCAGTATATTATTATTTATATTACTTGCATATAATTATCTCTCAGGACTTATCTCAGACAAATGATCTTAATATAAGTAAGCTGATAAAAGATATTGCACATGATTTAGAGAGATGGGCAAGCTTAAAAATCAGTCTGTAGGATAAGGCAAACATGATTAAAATGAAAGTTATATCTAGAATTCTTTATGTTATTGGTGGAATTCCTCTCCTTATACCTTGCAAATATTTTTTAAAACTAAATTCTTTGTTTAGAGGACTTGGGGGATCTTAGCTCTTCCTAGAATGTCACTAAAAAGGATGCAAATTCTAATCAAAGAGAAAGGGGTTTGGCCTTCCAAATCTTCTTACATACCATCAGGCATATCTGTTATCTTGTATTAATTTTTAGTTGTATTTACTTAAAGTAAGTAATCCACCATGGTCAGTCTTGGAATCTTCATTTCTGGCATCTCTGTTCAAATGAACAGTGTTTGGTTCTCATTTGATAAAAAGGGGCAGGATGTTTCGCCAACAGTTTCAGCAGTTAGAATTGTATGGCAAATATTGTCTCATCAATTGCAATTAGAGCCATGTGCTCATGCCAAATTGACTTTATCCAGATTTGAAAATTGGTAAGGAACCATTTTTTACAAAAGGTAAGGGGAACAATGGGATAGTTACCTCAAATCAAATACTTGGTGCTGACAATGAGTTTTTTTGCTTTTCCCAATTTTGGAAGAGCAGTTTAAACTACCTCTATCAATATATTGGCAATATCTACAACTGAAACATTTGTTATAATCCAGATTTGGCCCTGCAGTTTTAAGTGCATCCAAGCTACCCTTAATATTAGTATTCAAACCAACATTTTATATATATGTAAATGTCTATAAATAAATGTGACATGTGAGGTTTATAGCAAGAATGGAATAGAAAATTGGAATATCCACTTCTGACTAGTCAACAGCTATGAGTTTTAACATCTATAACTAGTATGGCTAAAGATTTTCAACTATCTACTATATAAAAGTCAATGTTTGTCTGCGTGTTTGTCTGTTTGTCTGTGTCAGGCAGGCAAAGACCTCATACGATTGGCTGTGTGAGGTGAGAAGACCTCATATGACTGGCTGGCTGTGAAGATTCTATGGAATCCTGGGGCTGGCGGTTTAGGGAGGGGCCTTTAGGATTCTCAGCCAGAGAGCTCTTGGGCCTCAGGCTGGTTGCTATGGAGATGAGGCCTACCAGTAAGGATGCCAGAAAACTTTTGCGGGGACATATGTGAGAAAAATTAAAGTGACATACACAGCATAGTTACAAGGTCTTCTCGCCTCATACAGTAGATTGTATGGGTTCCATATGTGAGGAATCTTAAAGCTGAAATTCAAAACAAAAAATGCTTCCAGAAGAATGTAAAGCCATTGTACAAATTCAACAGAAATTAAAAAAAAATCAAAAGCCAGTACATCAATGTTGCCAGAGAACACAGATTGGATTGGGCATTATGAGGAAAAGTTACAGATACTGGAATAGGTCGGTTGCTTTGGAGACAATGCCTAGCAGCAAGGAGGAGGACAGTGTATTCCTGCAGGAACCCAACCTCTATATGTTAACAATTCTGAATAAAGATTGGATTGGGGGATATGGGGAAAATGTACAGATACAGGAATAGGTTGGCTGCTATGGAGACAATGCCTAGCAGCATGGAAGAGGATAGTGTACTCCCTCAGGAACCCAAACTATGTATGTAAATAACTCTGAATACAGACTGCACTGGAAAATATGGAGCAAAGTTACAGGACATGAAGAAGACAGTTTGGTGAATTCTTAAGAGGGAAATAAAAACCCCGGGCAAAGAAATACGCTAGTCTCTTATACAGCAGAAACTGCTCTTTCAGTTCTACGGGTCACCAAAACATCTATTCAAGAAAGGGCTTTTTAAATTTTTGGAGATGTACTGCTAATGCTTCCTTGATATATATGTTTTGGAGTTGTCCCAGAGTAGCTATACTTCGGAAGGAAGTAATCATACAAGTACATTTGGTTTTGGAAATTTCCTTGATATTCAGGAATGTGTGGGTTCTTTTGGATATTTACCTGCTTCTTTGAAATTAACAAACAGTCAATAGACAGAACTTTTTTGCTCCCATCTGACTGCAAAAACATTGACACTTCATTGTTGGAATGACAATTTTTCTCTACTTGTGATCCAATGGATAGGAGATCTAACAACACTTGCAACATATCAAGAAATGATGTATAGACAAAATTTATAAATGAGCTTATATTTGGACATTTGGCCAGCTTTTATAGAAACTTATGACTAATGTGTTTATTTTAACTCCTTTCACATTTTTATTTTCCTGCTTTTGTTATATTGGAACATTATTGTATGTAATCAACATCGCTTTCGACTGTAAATTTTTTAAAAAAGGTAAAAGAAGTCACTTTTGGATTTGATTTATTCTATGTTTGGCAATTTTTAGCCAAGGAAGGATTAAGATAAACCATCATGTTTTGGTACCGTAAGTTTGGCAATTTTTGCTCTCAATTCAAATCTTTAGGGGAATCCCAGGGATGGTGGCATCATGCAGTCTACATGACACACTTTCCACACTCCTGATCCAGGAGAAACTTCTTAACAGTAATGTTAGCTATTGTTCCTTGCTGAAGGCTTTAAGAAGAACCATGCATTGGAGATGCTCTCTCTCTCAATATTCCATACTGCTCTGAGGGCTGGTCTAGATAGTCTGAAAGCAAATTCACCTACAAGCAAACTCACTGCTCTAGGACATAGTGATGGCCACCAATAAACTGGACATGTAAAAAGAGGAAGGTGCTATTAATGGCAACTAGTCATGAAGAATATCCACACTCTCAGAATATCTGGTATATCTGTCCATCAATTGCTGAGAAAAAAAGAAACAAAAGAGTGTTCTTGCACTCACATCTTGCTTCCCATTGACATCTGGTTTGACACTGTGTGACCAAAACATTGTACTTAAGTCCTAAGGAGAATTATATCCTGTTGGTGACCATACATATACAAAGTAGAAGGGCTAGAGTTTAACATTTCTCTATGCCCTTTCAACACCACACTTAATTTTAAGGTTTCTGCTGTGCTTTCTTCTACACCAGTCCTCTTACTATGCCTGTCCTCTTACTATAACATAAACCAAGGCCCTGTGTGAACTTCTCAGCGGACTTCTTCATGGATACCATTTTGGCAGCCAAGCAATAAACTGAGCTAGGCACAGTACCAGCACAACAGATGATAAGGAATTAAAAATAGTTCATAAAAATACTTGGCCAACACAGTCAATATGACCCCATATAGCCTCTGTTCCCTTCATTCACTCACTAAGTGAATGACAAGGCAAAAAAAGAAAAATCTTTCATTTGACACACAAAGAGGGGAATATATTCAAAACTGCAGAAGATTAGCAAAACACATGCAACATCATATATCATATAACTATTATTCAAGCATATGTTCTAATACAGCTAAAACAGCACATTCTATGAAAAAGAGAGAGAGAGAGAGACAATCAGGCCCAAGTTTTGCAAAAATACAAAAGAAGAGTCTTTAGAAATAAAAACTCCAAATGGAGAAAACCAAAATGGCCCAACAAAGATTAAACACTCCCAAAATGTTGAGCATGGGGCTGAGAAAAGAGATAGAGAGGGTACAAATGATATATCTTTAAAGAAAATGTGTCTAGCTGGCTGGCTGCCATTCTGAACAAATGCCCTACAAACATTTGCAGCACAATGAAGTTCCCACTTATTATGTCTTAAAGAGCACCAAGAACAATATGAGCATTCATACCAAATCATTTTAGGCCAGCCAAGAAAAACACATGATGCAACAACTATGCTACAGCTCAGTTAGTCTGTTTCTCATCAGTGTCTGGACTGAGGAGGGCTAAGAAAGGTACATGTACCACTTTGAGTTCTATGAGAGGTCACTGGGGACTGGAGGTCACTGGGGACTTTGTACAATACAAAGAATGCTACTATAGAGTCAAAATGTCTCCTTAGCTCCCCGCACCCGTTCTCATGAAATATGAAATGGGGCAAGGGGTCATTTTGGTGACTTTGGTGAGAGCAATGCAAAAAGGGCAAGGGTAGAGCAAGAACTTATTCATGATAACAACTCAGCTGCCTGGTAGGTGCTCTTTTCACCTTAGCTCTAGAATCACTTTACTGTCAATCCACATGAGGAGACAGTGTCATTCTGAAACCAGAGGAAAACAAGGCTTCCTCCTATCAATCTGCAATCTGTAGTAACAATATTCTTTGCCACCTACTCCTCAACTCATGGACTGTAAAGCACTCACCAGCATCTCCAAAGACTTCCCCCCGCAGCACATACAAACAAACGGACTGCTCTAATAGTCCACAGAACATACTGAGCATGAAAATTTCTTTCTTCCACACATCTGACTTCAAAAAGATCATAGAATCATAGAATCATAGAAATGTAGAGTTGGAAGAGACCACAGGGGCCATCCAGTCCAACCCCCTGCCATGCAGGAACACCCTCAAAGCACTCCCGACAGATGGCCATCCAGCCTCCGCTTAAAAACCTCCAAGGAAGGAGACTCCACTACACTCCGAGGCAGCACATTCCATTGCCGGACAGCCCTGACTGTCAGGAAGTTCTTCCTGAGGTTCAGGTGGAATCTCCTTTCCTGCAGCTTGAATCCATTGCTCCTTGTCCTGGTCTCTGGAGCAGCAGAAAACAAGCCCTCTCCTTCCTCTACATGGCATCTCTTCAAATATTTAAACACAGCTATCATGTCCCCTCTTAACCTTCTCTTTTGTAGACTAAACATACCCAGCTCTCTAAGTCTATCCCCATAGGGCATGGCTTCCAGGCCTCTCACCATTTTGGTCGCCCTCCTCTGGACTTGCTCCAGCTTGTCAATATCCTTCTTGAATTGGGGTGCCCAGAACTGGACACAGTATTCAAGATGGGGTCTAACCAAAGCAGAGTAGAGCGGTACCAGTACCTCCCTCGATCTAGACACCAGACTCCTATTGATGCAGCCGAGAATTGCATTGGCTTTCTTGGCTGCTGCATCACACTGCTGACTCATGTTCAGCTTGTGGTCTATGAAGACTCCTAGATCCCTTTCACGCGTACTGCTACCCAGCCACGTGTCCCCCATCCTATATTTCTGTATTCCATTCTTTCTACCTAAGTGTAGGACCTTACACTTCTCTCTGTTGAATTTCATTTTGTTAGCCTTGGTCCAGCTCTCCAATCTATCCAGGTCATTTTGAATTTTGATCCTGTCCTCAGGCGTATTAGCAACCCCTCCCAATTTGGTATCATCTGCAAATTTGATGAGCATGCCCCCTATTCCTTCATCCAAGTCATTGATAAAAATATTGAACAGCACTGGGCCCAGGACAGAACCCTGTGGCACCCCGCTAGTCACTTCTCTCCAGGATGAAACGCAGCCATTCGCGATCACCCTTTGGGTTTGGTCGGTCAACTAATTACAAATCCAACTAACGGTAGCCCTGTCCAGCCCACATTTTACTAGCTTCGTTGCAAGAATGTCATGGGGAACTTTGTCAAAGGCCTTACTGAAATTGAGATATGCTACATCCACAGCATTCCCTTCATCTATCAAGCTAGTAACTCTATCATAAAAAGAGATAAGATTAGTCTGGCATGACTTATTTTTGAGAAATCCATGTTGACTTCTCGTGATTACCGCGTTGACTGCTTAATGATCTGCTCCAGGATCTTTCCGGGTACTGATGTCAGGCTGACTGGGCGATAATTGTTTGGGTCCTCTTTTTCCCTTCTTGAAGATGGGGATAACATTTGCTCTCTTCCAGTCTGCTGGAACTTCTCCTGTCCTCCAAGATTTCTCAAAGATTATAGCAAGCGGTTCTGAAATGACCTCTGCCAGCTCTTTTAATATCCTAGGATGCAATTCATCTGGCCCTGGAGACTTAAATTCATCCAATGTGGCCAGGTATTCCTGGTTACATTCAAGTATTAATGGATGAGAACATCACATTTTCAATGACATGCTGCTGCTGACACCGGTCACAACATTTCAACAAAGACTGCTAAAGGGAGGCTTTAGCATATTCTCTGCAGCACAGACTTAATCAGGGCTCTGTATGTCTTTTCCAAGAAATACAGAAGAACAGAATACCAGTGATACCAGATTATCAGTGATAATCACACTGATTGATGTTGTGAAGGGATCTCACTCTTCTAATCTTGCATTCAGCCACACAAAAAACACCCTGGATGAGTCCTTATGATGTTAAATGTTTCTATACATGTGAGTGCTTCAACAGGCAGCCAAAAAAAAAATTTTTTTTAAATGTAAGTTGAGCAATATTTAGGGGTTACTGAAAAATTGAGCAACTTGGTATATTCTGATCTTTTCCCTTTCCAGTAACATTCTTCTTTCAATGATGGTAATGCTTCCCCAATCTACTGTCTGTGGTCATCTGCTGGGATAGCTTTCACTTTCAGTGGTGCTGCTAGCATTGCAGTCTCCACATCTCAACTGACAGATGTCCTCTATATATCAGGGTGGGCAAACTGCATGGGGAAAAAAAACCTACAGATTTCTGATGTTGTTTAAGCACCAGGGTAAAACCTGCACACATTAAATATATCATTTTATATATATACTCAGTACACCATATCAAGTTCCCAGCAGTGAGAGCTAAATTGGGTAATGAAAAGACACTAGGAGTGTTTTAATGATGGCAGAATCACTATTATCTTATCATTTAGCTCACTGTCAACAGCAGTACTGATAAATGAGGGAAGAAAATGTTGTTAATGTTTCACTTGTGAAGCATAATATTAAAGGAAAATGTTTCAGAGCAGCAAGCCTGATCCTGGCTTTCCACAGGACAAAGCAAACATTCAGATCCTCTGAGTATTTGGCCCGAGATATTTGTTAACACCAATAATCTGGGACAATGTTAATTTAAATGAAATTGCTGGTCTTGTATTACATAAAATCCTAGGGAAGAACATGTATTACTGGGACAATGATTTTTTTTAAAAAGCCAAGTTAAGGTCACCTGTCATGGCATACCAATGTTCATTGGTAAAATAATGCCAATGTTATCTTTTACCTTCTTAAAACTAGGATAAAATGCAAAGGATGTTTGGAACAATCAAGTATTTAACCAGAGAGAATGGTATTTTGGCTGGCAAGAAGATGACAAATTAACTGAAGCAAGAGGATCTAGGACAGTTAATGATCTTGCATGTCACCAAAAGTGAGGCAGAATATACAGGAGAGGGGCTGGGAAAACAAGTATATGAGAACAAACTAACAGATATGAGAGGTGACTTGGGGAACTTGTCCTACTCACTGCCAGCATGTGCCCCCCCAATGCAAAAGAAATACTTTTGGCATTTACCATTTAGCCCATACACACCAAAGGGCATTGCCAGTTGTTTCCTCAAGTCAACAGGAAGTACCTGTTTCCTCTAACAGGTACTCCCTGTTACAGGGACTTAGCAGCACTACTTTGATCTGGCAGTAACTGTGTCACCCAATAAGTTATCAGCCACTGGCACAGAATCAAGCATCTGAAAATGAGCTGCACTCAGTGAGAGCACTGATCACTTGGTGACAATCCAACACAGCATTAAATGTACTTAAGCCCATCAAGAGCCCTAAGTACGATTAGCTCTGGGTCACTTTCTACAAACCCCCTCCCTCACCTTTTGTGTACTTTACCCACAGTTTGCTGTACTGATTAAAGGGGACAGAATAGAAGACATTCTACCCAAGCCTCCTTTACATCTGAGCTGGGCTAGATAAGGATCAGCAACTCAGCAATAACAAATTCAGTTCTGTGTCTATGCAAGGATTCTTAATCTATTCAAATTGACATGGTTTTCTTCCTTCTCATGACAATTTGTAGACTTCAGTTAAAAGACTAGCTTCAACAAAAGAGAAAAACATCTGTCACTTTTTCATATTTGTCCATGATGCTTGTAATAATGACGCTTTGCTCTCAAATGGTCCCTTATTTCAAAGGAGAGTCTCTTATTATAAAATACAGTTAAGAGAATACAATTCATTACAGTACACAGCTGACAAAATAAATAACTTGCCTGTGTTACAGCAATAGCAATGCACTGCTTCTAGATATGCACTACAGTTGTAGTAGCCCCACAAATATTTAAATCAAAATAATTAGAGGAAAAGAGAAGACTATAAGTAAGCAATAAGTAAACAATCCCTAATTTTTCAAACCTTACTGAAATTATATCTCTGTCTCTGTGGCACAGAGATGTGAAGGACTGGAAGGCAGGGAGTGAAATAAAAAAAACTGGAAACATGTATTTTCCTGGGGTTTTTTTTCTCTAAAGCCTTTTTTCCAGAAAGATTTGAAAAAAATGGATTATAAAATATTTTGTTTTGCAGTGATGAATAAAATGTGGAAGGGAATATGTTCACATATTAACTGCAACAAAATCATTTCTAAAAGCTATGGAAGAAGAAGACTTTTATGTAAGATTATGTACAGCATCAGATTGCTATAATTCCTGGTCTTGATTTTCTTCTATCAGTTTACTGTAGGGGAATGAGAGCATTATGTCTTCTTAACTGTTTTTTTGCCTGCTCCCCATGCTGGCAAAACCGAAGAGATATGGTAAAGTTTCCTTGTAGCTCAGGACCTTGTAGCTCTATGTTTTATATTTGTGTGTGTGTGTGTGGTTCAACTTATAATTATATTCTTGAAAAAAAAAAAAACCTGTACTTTTAATATACCAAGCATGATAACATACCAAACAGGCTAAAGCTATATACAACTAATTTTATGATCCTAAGGTAACAAAATGATTTTCAGTCTATAAAGGTGAGGGGTTAATAGTATATTTTTCACTTTTTCCAAAAAATTCCAATTTTTTTCTGAAAAAAAAAAGACCTTTTTCTCAATGGCTTCAAAATTTCAAGAAATTTTACACCTGTAGGCAAAGCACCTGCTCTGCAGGCAGAAAGCTCCAGGTTCAATCCCTGGCATCTTCTAGTGGAAAAGGAAAGAACCCTACCTGAACCCTGGAAGGCTACTATTGACCAATGTCACTGTCAGGAATACTGAACTAGACAGACAAATTGCCTAACCCTAACCCTGACCCAGTTTAACCCAGCTTCCTGGTAATCATGGCCCCCAAATTGCTTCTTTCAGAGGGAAAAAAAGAGGGCATTCTTCTCCACATCTATGTAATATGGCTAGGAATGCATTATCACTTAAGTAAAGAGAACCTCAATAGAATTTTGAATCTTTGGTATTCTAGGAACAGAAGTACACCTACCCTGCATTGTTACTGACAGCAGTTAGCCCTTTGACGCCAGTCTTCAGCAGAGCGCCTATGAGGTTCTCTGGAATTCCACAGAGACCAAAACCTATGAAACACAAATTATTCAGATGTGAACAATGCACACTGTTTAAAAATGCACACACTCTCATCAATACAGCTGTGTGAAGGGGTCTTGCTCAGGACAGGATGAGAAAAATTCAGAAGGGGCTCTATCATATCACATAACAGACAAAAACCACCCACTTCTTGTGGCCACATGAAAAAGTGGGCAAGGCTCCCATGTATTTAGTGTACTGGTAAGTCAATCCAAAACTTACCAGTCCTTACTACCATGTTAATGGAATGACCAGATTATGCGTATTGTGAAATAAGAAAAATGGAGAAACCCCAACTAGCTCCTGAAACCATGGGTGGAACTGAAAATGTTTACAGAAGGACATTTAGACATTCATTCAACTGAAAGGAGTTGCTTTACAACTTTCTTTTATTGCACAAATGCAAGTTGCCCCCCTCCAGTCACCACTGCTCATGGTTTATTTATTCAGTGAACTATGTACTGTTTCTCCTTTGGAAAGTACTGGTTGGCAACATCCCTTCCATGGCTATAAAACCATTTTCACAATGCTTGCTGTAGTTATCTTTCTAGGCTGTTCAGCTTTCCAAGCAATTATCTTGATGATGAAGTCAAGACAGTTTAAAGCTCTAACAGCTTTTAAGGATTTTTATATCCTATCATAGCAGCATCACCCATCTTCTGAAGTCCCACCCTTTCCTAACATTACCTGTAAAAAGTTATTTTATGAGTGCTTTTATCCTGAATTGTACATATAACCATCAAGGGCAAAAATGAGTACAGCTGCCATCCACAACAGATTATTCAACTATAGACCAGAACTTTTGGACTACTACTTCCAGAAACTCTCAACATGGCCAGCAGCCATGCCAGCTGGGGTATTGTGGGAGCAGTAGGCCATGAAAGTAACATTTCCAAGCTCTGATGCAGACCCACCCAATAGGTCCATCTAGTGTTTTTGCAACCTTACAGCTGTAGCGTGGCTAATTATCTGAATCCTTGTAACCTATGGACAAGATCCAACCAGACTGTTCCACTACCAGAAATGCTTACATCAGCAGAACAAGAAAGAGAAGATTCCTCCCCCTCCTCTGTAGCCCCTGCTCTGGACTCTCAAAACCCACTCTGAAGGTTCAGAAAATAACTAGAGCCAGTTTGGGGGTGAAGGTGGAGACTTCAGAGGGAGGAAGGTCTTGTTGTAGCAGAAGTGTCCATTAGTGAGACCCTGGGTTTAGGTCTGTGATGCTAGGTGACAAGACTTAGGAGTTCATGTTTAGAGGCAAATGCAGGTTGATGCTCAGCTTCCAATCAAAAATATAAGCCCTAACTCAAATCTTCCATGTTACATGGACATGGAATCTTTATACTAAAAGAATGGGAGCTGAATTGCACAATCCAGGTACCATCCTTTTGATTAGCTCCACCTAGAGTAGACTCATTTGATCAATTGTTGAATGGTATATCTACATATATATAAATACCAAGGATTCAATGGGAATACTCTAGTGAAGCATAACAACAGGATTTAGGCTTCTCTCTTCACCTCGATCTCCATGCAATCCCTGAAAAAAGGTCCTTAAAGTCAGATGTACATATGTGGCCACTTCACAAGATTACGAAGCAGAAAAACATGGACTTCCAACCACATGGACAGCCTATGTAAGTGGTAGGCAACTTGGAGGTTGGGGGCATGAGTTAATTTTCTTGCTCCCTAATATCATCTCAATCCAGACTCATCATGGGCCACTCCACCAAAATCATAAGTCCACATCCAGTTTTGTAAAAATTGTGGAAGAAGGGAAACAAGATGCTTGCATCTTGTCTTGCTGGAGAATCATTGCTACTGGACGCTTCAAGGACCAGCAATTCTCCTTTGATTTGTCTCGGTGGCAGAACTGGAATAACAGGGATGGGGGCTGCTTGTTGCCCACTTCTAGCCAGTATGCACAGAAGCCCCTCACAGTTCCTGCCAAATTTGCAAGGGATGGGTCTGGAAGATGCTGAGCTTGGAGACGGAGCCAGCAAGCTCAGCATTCTGTTCCTCCCTTCTGTTCAGCAAATATAAGGAGGGAAAAGCCTAAACAGGGCTATAGAGGGGCAAATGGATGTCAGAGGGAGTCAAGTAAAAGACCATTCCCCTTTGATTTAGTGCCTGGAAATCAAGTAAATCCCACCAGAAGTGTTGAAAACTGGGAACCTCTAACTGCTTTTCATGACTGGGAAGTGAACAAATCATTCATTTGGGGAAGAGCCAGGACTGGATTATCAATGGTTCAACTGATGCAAATGCTCCAGGCCCCTCACTGGCTAGGATCCCAGGGCTGAAAGGAAAAGCTGCAGCACAGCTTGTTTCCTTTCCTTCTCTCCTTACTTCCTGAATCCAGTATTTCTGTTATAATCTACAACTTGTGAGTTAACCGAGTAAAACTGCACAGGATCAGTGTGTTAGTTTCACTGATGTTGCAGGGCTGAAAATGGGTTCACACAAGGAAGGCTTTTGCTCTGCCAGCTCTTGCACTCTGTGGCCAAGGTTTTCCATCAGAGGCATTGACAGAGCTACACTGCTGACATGATACACAACCATGCAAGTGAACTGTGATGACATACATGGGGGACAACAGAAGATGTCAGACTGTTCAAGAGGATGCCTGGGACATACTGCTGGCTCCACTTGCCCACTGGTGCTAATGGCTTAGCTATGTCCATGCTCCCCTCCAGAGAATACTGATGTTGCACAGTGAAATAATTCGACTTTTCATGATTGTAAGTTTACAATGATGTTAACTTCCCAATTGGATAACAGCTTTATTATTTATTTAATTTCTACATCACTGCTCCTAGAATAGTTCATACATGTATACAAAGGGAACTCTGTTATCAGAACTGATCCAGGTCTCCAACCACCTTAATCCAGCCTGGGAAAAAGCAGCAAACTCCAGTACTTACCACCAACAAGAAGAGTGGCCCCGTTAGGTATATCTTTCACAGCTTCCACTGGGTCAGTATAAAATTTGGTATTGTGACAGCTGCTGGTGGAAAAATAGCAGCCACAATTCTAGAAGAGTAAAAATAAGGACGAAAAATGTCAGGTACAGTTTTATCCATTCAACCACAATACAAAATCTCTTATTGCTGGTTACAATGAGGGCAGTGAATACAGTGCAATTATTTCCAGGGGGCTGAGGGGGAGACACAGAATATGATACTGAATTCCCCAACAGTCTCATCTTTACATTTTTAAAAGGCATGTTCTTATCTCATGTGGCTGTTTAGGCATGTCTGAAAGAGATCAGAAATTGCCTGTTGAAGCCTTACAAGTGCTTTGCAGTTCTTGTCAATTCATAATTTATGAAAATTATGAAGTTGATGTCTATACTGCTTCTCAGACCCAATGACACAGAATGTTGTTTAACAGTTTAAATGCATAATCAGCAAGTAAAATAGAGAGACCCTGTGAAGCAAGAAACTGGGCAAGCCTGATAGAGCCAGCCAATCATAGTTGATGGACTACTGAGGAGGAGGGCCATGGGAGAAAGGACATAGCCTAAAGCATGGCTCTTAATCTGGGGTCCAGGAACCCCTGGGGATCCATGAAGCCCTGCTACTGGACACTAAAAGCAGTAGCAGCAACAGGGACACAGCAGTGGGAGGAAGGGCGCAAGTGTCAGAACTGCTCCCTCATTTGCAAACAAGCAGGTTCAGCACACGCCCAAGTTATGACTTTGGAGACCAAGGTTTGAAGCCGCACTCAGCCATGGAAACCCACTGGGTGACCTCAGGCAAGTCACATTCTCTCAGCCTCAGAGAAACGCAAAGGCAACAAATTTTCCCAAGAAAACCCCCATGATAGGTTCACCTTAGGGCCACTATAAGTCAGATTTCAAAGGGGAGAGACATGATGATTAGAAAGAACCTCACCCTGTCAGCAGCACTTCAAGTCATTTCAACATTATGGTAACCCTAATGTTTTTATTTTCTGGAATGGTTTGTTCAGAGGCGATTTGTCTTTGCCTTCCTCTGAGGCTGAGAGAATGTGACTTGCCCAAGGCCACCCAATGGGTCTCCATGGCCAGGCAGAGAAATCAAACCCTGGTCTCCAGGGTTATAGTCCAGCGCTCAAACCACTATACTATGTTGACCCTTGTAAGGAACTGTATTATATTTTTAGTTAAACTATATTAACAACATATGAAAATATGATGCACACTTGTGTCCTCTTTCTTTGAGGATACAGTGTCCCCATTTGGTAATATGCAAGTGGTCATTAGGAAAAACAAATCAATTATTATAAACAGTTAAACAGAAGAAGAGGCACATGAAGAGACAAGCATGCTTATGAGAGGAGTTCCAATGTCTTCTAATCTATCTGGAATGAGAAAAGTATGGCCATTTGGGAAACCTTAATTAGCAGAAATATACCTTATAGGCTCAACAATAAGGATACACTTTGCTTTTAACAATAAATAACAGGGCAGCAGGGGAGCTGATAACCTGTTCTACTTCTTTCAGTCTTTCAACGAGTCACCTATCTTGCCAATGTTAAGTTTGTTAATTGATATGCTTGGCCAAGAAGCTAGATAATTCATTATGAAAAAGATTAAGGATCTACAGTGGTTAGGTGTTCTCTAGATATTTCTTCAGGTGTTTTTACAGGAAAGATACCTGTTTTGTTTGCTGGGATATGAAACAGAAAATATGAACTAACTGTTAATGGCTAGATTAGTGCAACAAATTTTTAATAGTAGAAAAACTGAAATTTTTAAAATCTGCTTTTTTTTTCCAGCTGAAAACTAGAACACTGAATGGCTGGAAATAGAGACATATTACAAATATCAATACTCTTAAGCAATTCAAATGTTGTAAACTTAGATTTTCTCAGATGCAAAAACCACAGTTGTGACATTTGGTATCAGTACATCTGGTCACAGTTTTCAGTAACGAGAACAGTATCATAACAGACTGTAATGTCATCTTTAGCAACTTCTGGGAATTTTTTCTTCTGCAGACATTTGAGAGCAAGGGTGAGCATATTTCATGTTTGACACAATGCCCACAGCTCACAACCCAGCTGAAATATGTGGGTTTTTATTGTTATACCCCACCCTTCCTGACCAGATACCCAGATTTAAAACATTCAAACAAACAAACAACATTCCTAAACAGTCCTTAAAAGACTTAATAAAAACAACCTCCACTGATTGAGAATTTGTTTACATGCAGTACCGGTGACAATCCTTTACATACAAATAGATTTCCCTTGAAATCTATGGAACTTATTTTCAGTTCTTAGTAATCACACTTAGGAACAAGGTACAAAAGTGTCTGAGATCTCATTCTCGATATCATCCTTGTGGTTGTTGTGTGCATTCAAGCCATTTCCAATCTATGGAAAGACCCCTATCATGGGGTCTTCTGGGGTGTGTTAAGCACCCAAGGTTACCCAGTGGGTCTCCATGGCCAAGCAGAGAATCAAAACCTGGTTTTTCAGGGTCACATTCCAGCATTCAAAGCACTACATTATACCTGGCTCTCACCATAGGTAAAATGCAAGCTGCAGAGAGAGAAGCCAACATCAGTGTTGGCAGACAGAAGTGGACAACTTCAGCTGTCAGCAGTAATGCTCAAACCTTCTATACTTTATCACCAGAACTCAAAAACTTATCTAACAGGATTCCACACCAGCAGATCCCATACCAGTCAAACTGGCTGATAGATCCTGGGAGATGTTATAAAAAAAAACCCTAATATTTGGGCTCTAATATTAGGGCCCTCTGTATATGAGGGCATACTGTTCCATAGCAAAACTTGCATATGCTCGCACTCCATTATATTCAGTGGCAGCAAGGTGTACACGGATGCTTCAGCACATCACTGCCATTTTAGGCATAGGGATGTGCCACACTTTGTGTGATCTAGAAATCATGCACATGGAGGTCACAGGTAAGGGAGGGTTAGTATATAGCTTTTTCAAGCCGCTAGTCCTGGTGGCTACACATGGGCCCTGAATCTGATATATCACAGGTGCATAGAAGAAATCAATACCCATAAAATTATGAAGTGGTTGCACTACATCAACCATATTATGAACGCTGGCACTGTGGGACCAATTTTGTATTCACCAATGTTTGGATATTGTCCCATTGCACAGTTTTTGCATTGCTGTGTACCTTAAAGTTATTTCTGACTCTAAGGTGAACCTAACATGGGGCTTTCTCAGCAACATTTATTTAGGGTTTGCCATTGCCTTCCGATGAAGCTGAGAAACTGAAACTTGCCCAAAGCCACTCAGCGTGTTTCTATGGCCAAGCAGGGATTTGATCTCCCAGAGTCCTAGTCCAGTACTCAAACCAGCATCCAACCCTGGTTCCCCATTGCTTAGTGGAGGATGCAAAATCGCAACCAAATAGCAATGAAACTAGAGCTCAGGCTGCCCCCAAAATCACAGTGAATCAGGTACTAAATTGAAGACACTGACAAGTAGTTACAAACCAGAGGAGAATATGAAAATCCACGTGTATGCTTGTGCACAATGTGAATAGAATATAACGACTGCACAATGACTAAAAAACTGCCACCATGTGTAACAGAACTTATGAATACATATGACACCAATAGGATTTTGGCCATTATCTCCAGTGAGAGATAATACCTCCCTAAACACAGTTGCTGTGAAACATCAGGAGATGGGTGCTATTTCTGCTCATACGTCTGACTAGGAAAACAACACTGAACAAGATGGCCTTTTGGTCTGATGCAGCAAAGTTCCATTTTGCTCCCAAGTCATAAAGTCATTCCTTCTAACAGGAATTGCTGGTCATAAGTGTCAGTAGGATTGCAGCTACAAAGGGTCTGTGAGGAACAAGACAGAACCATCAGCAGGCTCAACTGGAGAAACCATGAAATTTGCAGATGTATCCCCCAAAAATCCTTTCTAAACACCTAAGTCAGCAAATGCTTCCTCAGCCCCCACCCCCCAAAAAAGATCTAATGAGAACTGAGCATGCATAGAAGCTATATTGGGAAGAGCAGCAACTGGAAATGAAACACAAAAAGTGGAAAGAAAAGTCAAGGGGAATCCCGAACCTGATTTTTAAATCAAGTACTTACACAGATAAATAACAGGAAACATGAAGAAGTCTTCATTAATAAATGCAATGGGAGCAGAAACAACATTCCTTAGCAAGAAGCTTCTGGCTTTTGTAATATGCATATGGTATTTTAAACAGAAAGAATGAGCTTACAGTTTCCTCTCCCCAACATAGTAAATCACATGTCCTATTTCATCCACACTGATGGCACAACAACTGAAGTACCAAGCAACCAGTTCATCACCTTTTGTCTGACAAGGGCACATTTCTTAGCCGATCAAACTGTGCCAACTAGATTTAAAGAGTCTTTCTCACTTAACAGAGCTACAGCTAGGCCCTGATTCATTCTGCAACTCAACTGTGTTATTGTTCTTTTACTTGTAAAGTACCATGTACAGTGATGACACTATATAAATTCTTCATCACCATCATCATCATCTAACTTTCCGCAAGTAACAACTTTCACAAACCAATACCACTAAGAAATTAACAAAAATGCGCCCCATTAAGTGGAGGCTACCAGGTGTTGCCACAACACACTGGCTAGTTCTGCAGGGCTGGGCATTGCATGGTCCTGCACATGTTGCTGAACTGCAACTCCCAGTATTCTTTACCACTGGATATGCTGGCCACTGGAACATCTGGAGCACTGTACAATTCCCATCTCTATTGCAGAGCAGGATGAAAACCCTCTGACACAAGTGCTCTCTGTGGCACATGGAATTAGAGGCTCCAGCATGCCTTGACAAGAAGAAATGGTTCACTATGGCAAACAGCAGAGATGGGGTATCTTACTTCAGATCTTTGGGAGCACAAGTTCCTTGAAAAGTTGGTACAAGCTGGGACTCTTGAAAGCTGAAGTCTAAAACATCTGGGGAGCCAAAGGTTTCTTAAACCAGCACAAAAACTCATGCTGTTGCTTCTCTCTCCAAGGATGGGGTCCTAGTCTTTTCCCAGCACAATGGACTAGAAAGAGAACCACTTAAGTTACATATGGGTAGCCCACATGCAGTGTGTAAGTGGCCTATAATCGTTGTAGAGAGGATATGAGATCTCAGCACGCCAGGAAGAAAAACATAAACTACCCTGTCTATGTATGGTGACTGGATGGGAAAAGAAACAGGCCCTGTTCATGCTAGCTCCAGCTACAATGCAGTCATCAGTGACAGGCTGCTGTACTGAAGGGCAAGATACACTACGATGATGCTCAATATCAGATATTCCTTATAAACTTCATATTTTGCTGATATTACAGCAAGCATAGCATAGGAGCAAAGAGCTTGTCTACACTCCACAATTACGCAAGTTTGATACCACTTTGGACTAACATACCTCCCAAAGAATCATAAATCCCACAGAATCCTGAATTTGTAGTTTAGAGAAGTGAGGAATTCTTTAGTAAAGAGCAGCAGAGTGTTCCTCTGAACTACAGCACTAGAGACCTTTAGCAGAGCACCTCTCAGCAACCTATACATCTCATTCTTTTTAGGGCCACGGAGGAAGCTGTGTTAGACAAACCATGAGTCAATCTACCCAGTTCTGACTGGCAGAAGATCTCAGTGTTTCAGACAGATTGTTTTTCAGTCCTACCTGGAGAATGCTGGGGGTCTTCTATTCAAGAACTAACCAACTTAATCCTTCCTAGCTTTTGAAGTCAGACAAGTTCAAATGTTTTCAGCGTAGTCTGGTGGTAAGTTAAAATGGTATCAAACTGTTATACCAGTGTAGTAGTATGAGAACACTGTGATGCACAGGAGACCTGGTTCTGAATCTCAACTAGGCCATGAAAGTCATAGGGTAACTGTTGGCCAGCCTAACCTTCCTCACAGGGCTGGTTCATCTTAAAAACTGGCAGAAAAAACTATGTAACTTTGAAGTTCTTGAAGTAAGGGTATACAGCTGGCCCTACACATTTGTGGGTTTAACTTTCACAGATTTGATTATCTGCAAGTTTCTGCAACCCCTGCCTCCCCCCACCATCTCAAAGCGCTTTTTTTTTCCGTGGAAGAACATTCTCTAGGCAGCTCAGATCAAGCTACACAGACCTTTAAAAAAAAAAACTCTCCTCCTCCAGCCACTGGCCTGCTGAGAACAACTCCCAGCCCAATTTCTCAGCACCACAAAGCTTCTCCTGCTGCCCCCACCCACCCACCAACCCACCCAAGGAAGAAAATGGATGAAAGAGAGGAAGCACGGGGCCACCATGCTGATCTATTCCCTTTCCCTCAACTGGTTTGGACCCTGCATGTCTGTTTCCCCACAATGCCTCATCCTCTTTACCACAGACACACACAGATATTTTGGTACTTGCAGATTTTCCACTTTTTCCATTCTTGCACCTCTAAGTCTAGCAAATGTGGAGGGCCAACTGTAAATGGATCAAATTTATTTAAATTTAATTTTATTGCTTCTGTCTCCAAATATAGGACTGAAGGCAGCTTACAATATAAATTTAAACAAAGCATAGCTAAAGCAAAATATATAATACTAAAGTTTTAAAAACATTAAACAAACAATCTGGTTAAACCGTTTAAAAACAGTTACAAAGAAAAGCAAATTAAACCACATTGACTTGGAAGTAAATACCAGAGAAATGGGAAGATTTATTATCAAGTGAAAAGTTTGGAATGTCATTGGCCATTTCCGCACTAGCCTGTTATAGTGCTATGATTCCACTTGCAACATCCTATGGATGTTTCGGCCCCTCCCGAAACTGCAAACCCCAGGATTCCATAGGATGTTGCAAGTGGAATCATAGCGCTATAACAAGCTAGTGTGGAAATGGTCATTCTGTGCAAAAATCCAGCTTTATTGGTTGGTGGAACAAAATCGTTGGACAAATAGCAGGAAAGCTAGAGCAGCCGCAAGTTTCCACACTGCTGGACAATCTCTCACAAGTAAGACCCACAGGGCCTTACTGAAGTACCAAGGCCATTGCAATTTAGAGAGGGGTCTAAACGGCAAACCCCAGGATCCCATAGGATGTTAGAAGTGGAATAATAGCGCTATAACAGCCTAGTGCGGAAATGGCCCAAGAGTCACCACTCCATACACACTTGCTTAGGAGTGATCACCAATCAGATCCGTGGGTCCAGAACGGGCACCGTTCCAACAGCCTCCGAAGGGACCTTTCTCATGCGGCTCGCGTTTAAAAGGCGCACAGAGCCTCCCAAACCTATCAACACTAGCCATTTCCGCACTAGCCGGTTATAGCGCGATGATTCCACTTTCAACATCCTCTGGAACCCTGGGGTTTGCAGTTTCGGGAGGGGCCGGCCGGCCCCTCCCGAAACTGCAAACCCCAGGGTTCCAGAGGATGTTGAAAGTGGAATCATCGCGCTATAACCGGCTAGTGCGGAAGAGAGAGAATCCAACTCATCTCCCACATCCCAGACGGCCAGGTACACCCGGATCGATCCGACCGAGGCCGTGAACGTAGGGCTGCCTTCCTCCCCAAGGTCAGTTCAATACCCAGGCGCGCCGCCTCTCCCTTCCAGCCAGCGCTAAAGGACGAGCGCCACGAGGGCGCACGGGAAGCAGAGGCGGCGGCGCCGACGCTGGGTTTCCCCTGCAGCCGGAGACCCCGGGGGATCCTTTTCGCCTCTGGGATCTCAGTCGTCCTGCACGGAGAGTGGGGGGGATTGTCAGAGGATCTGATCCCGTTCCAAGCAAATGGAAGTAGGCCACGCCGGCGATCGGATCCAAACGCGCAGCCGAGAGAGGAGGGCAAAGAAATGTCACTGGGACGCGGTTCTATTTTAAGCAGCGAACAGGCAGGCGTTGGGGGGGGGGTTGGAGAAGCTGCCGCCTAGGCTTCTCTTGTCCCTTTAGAAGAAGCTGGGGTTCAAACAGGGATGGAGCTTTGCCAGGGATGGGAGCTAAATAGGACCCCTTGCTCGGTGCGGTTTAGTGCCTCTTAAAAGGGCCGGGCAAACTGGCCATTTCCGCACTAGCCTGTTATAGCGCGATGATTCCACTTTCAACCTCCTCTGGAATCCTGGGGTTTGCAGTTTCGGGAGGGGCCGGCCGGCCCCTCCCGAAACTGCAAACCCCAGGATTCCAGAGGAGGTTGAAAGTGGAATCATCGCGCTATAACCGTCTCGTGCGGAAATGGCCTCTCTCTAGAAGGCTGCGATCCTAAACCAGCACAGCCAGGCGTCAAGGGCAAGGGGCTTCAGCAGAAGGCATCCGATGGGGCCCCGCCTAGACCTGGTGGGGGCCCCCCCGCCTTACCTTGGCCTGCGCTCGGAAGAGGAGCCGCACCGTCTCTCGGCAGCCGGGCCCCCAGCGCGATGCGGCGGGAGGGAAGCAGCGGCTCAGCCGGGCGAGGAGGCTCTGGGCCGCCATCTTCGAGCTGGGGCGGCTTGCAAGGCGAGGAGGAAGGAGCCCGGGCGAGAGCGGCGGCCCAGGCGGAGGAGGAGGCGGCGGCTGTCGGTGCCCGGCCCACTCGAGGGCGAGATGCTGCTGGAAGAAAACGCGCCTGGCTGGCGGGGAGAAGCCGCGAATCGCAGGCGGGCCGGGCGAGGGGCTTGGCCGTGACGTCGCTTTTAACCCCTCCCAGGCCCGTCCGGGAAAGGCCTCGGCAGGCCTCCGGAGACCGCGAGGGGAAGCGTGGAGGCGGATCAGTCCCACGCGTGTTTACCCGGCGGAAGCCTCTCCTTCTTGTTCAACAGTGGCCATTTCCGCACTAGCCTGTTATAGCGCAATGATTCCGCTTTCAACATCCTCTGGAATCCTGGGGTTTGCAGTTTCGGGAGGGGCCGGCCGGCCCCTCCCGAAACTGCAAACCCCAGGATTCCAGAGGATGTTGAAAGCGGAATCAATGCGCTATAACAGGCTAGTGCGGAAATGACCAGTGTTTAAACTCAAGAAAGAGTGAATGAAGATCATAGCCATCCTTGCCCTGTGTCAAATGGCATTCCCCTTCCCTGAACATACGATGGGGCTGCAAGGCCATATAGGTTTTACTTTAGAAATATATGGAGGACTTCGTTTCCTATAAATCTATATATTTACCTCCATGCGGTGTGTATTTATTCATGTGTACAGTCACCCCTCCACATCTACAAAATACAAATAGCATGTATTTCTATACCGCTTATCAGCTAAGTGCTCTATAAGTGGTTTACAATGTGTTTTAGCTGATTGCCCCCAACAAGCTGGGTACTCATTTTACCGACCTGCAGAAGGATGGAAGGCTGAGTCAACCTGGAGCCCAGCAGGATCGAACTCACAACCTTGTGGCTGCAGTACTGGCATTTAACCACTGCGCCACCAGGACTACAGCTTTCACTTTCATGTATTTGATTATTCACGGATTATTTGCTGCTGCCTCCCTGGGCCATTTTTCATAGGGACTGCAAGCCTTGTGAGACTGAGAAACTGCGAACCAGGCTTGTAAGTCCCTCTTAAAAATAGTGTGGGGCAGCAGTGGAGGTGGCAGTAAGCCCCACCACCAACCCACTTCTGCCTTATGAAGGAACCCTATTGCCTGAAAGGAAGCCATGGGGGGTTGAACATGGTGATCATACTTTTTTATATGTTAAATATGGCTTGGGAGGGCTTAGTTATTCATGTTTTTTCCCCCTTTGATAGGGGTCCTATGCCCCTAACTTTAGGCAATGTAGAGGGATGACTATACTTCCCATGCACAGCAGAGAGTGGGAAGTATATGTAGTGAAGCAACAGGAGCTAATTTTTTAATAAATACAGGTGAGTTTAGAAGAGTTTCCACACACAAACAAAAGAGTGGGGCCCTGTTACACAATTGTAGCACTAGGATTCTACTTCAATTTCGATAGTAACATCCAAGCAAATCCTTTGTTGTTGTTGTTGTTTGTCGTCAAGCGACTTATGGTGACTCTATGAATGAGAGACATCCAAGAACCTGTGCCCAGCTCAGGTCTCATAAACTCAGAACCATGGCTTCTTTGGTCAAGATGATTCACCTGTAGTGCAGTTTCCTCTTTTTCTACTGCCTTCCACTTTACTAAGCATTATTGTCTTTTCCAGTGGGTAACAACATCTTGTGATACATCCAAAGTACAACAGTCTCAATTTAGGCCATTTCCGCACTACACTGTTATAGCACTATTATTGCACTTTCAACATCCTAGGGAATCCTGGGGTTTGGAGTTTAGGGAGGGAAATTTAGAATCTTCAGCCAGAGAGCACTTTGGCCTCAGTAAACCACAAATCCCAGAATTCCACAGGACGTTGAAAGTAGAATAATAGCACTATAACGGTGCAGTGCGGAAATGGTTTCAGTCATGTAGGCTTCCAGGGGAGTTCAAGACTGATCTGCATTAGGACCCATTAGTTTGTCTGTTTAGCAGTCCATGTCATCCGTAAAACTCTTCTCCAGCACATTTCAAATTTGTTGATTTTTTTTCCCTGTCAGCTTTCTTCCCTGTCCAGCTTTCCCATCCATACATAGAATCTGCAGTTTAAGGAGGGGTGTTCAGATTTCTCACAAGTGTGTCACCAAAGTGTGTCACCAAAGTACAAGTGTGTCACCAAAGTACAAATCCCAGGTGCCATGGCACTTAAAGTGGAATCACAGTGCTATAACTGTGAAGTGTGAAAGGGCCTTCGATCCAAATAGAATCTTGTCATTTGGTTTCAGGGTTGCCCTTCTCTGAAAGTAGCTCCTGATCTGTCGCTTCAGAACAGGGGTGGGAAAATTATTTTGGCCCAAGAGCCAGATTGATTCCATTCAACTGTGAGAGGCAGACTCTGATGTCAGCCAGAGATGTGGTAGATCCTTCCCAGACAATGAAGCTCAGGGTGGTGTCAGGCCAGTCATCGTCTCTCAGCCTGTACTACCTTACAAGGTTGGGAAGGTAATGTGGGGCAGAGAGAGACTCTCCACTAACTCACGAGAGGAAAGGCAGTAAAAGCAATTGATAAATGAATATGGATGAGGATGTGCAAGTAATGAGGAGGATTACAGCCTGAAATGATCAAGGCTGCCAACATTACTGGCATACAGTTTCAACATTGTGTGCCCCCCCACCATGCTCTCATGTGCATATATTGCAGTCTGTTCACATTTCAAACCACTGGTACAGGGTGAATGGTGACAGGCAAAAGGGCAGGCACAGCTCCTTGAAGAGGCATCTGGCTTCTGTGTTCCTCCATTTGGGGTGAGGTGGGGAAAATTTATTGAGCCATGGCCTCAAGGACAATTCTTTTGGGAAAGGAACCCGCCTGAAACTTTTGTGGGCTGACCCCACTGGTCAGCCAAATTTGTCCTGTCCTGCTTTAGAAGCAATATAATCTTCAGAAATTAGCAGAGTGTAGAGTTAGCCAACAAAAGTCACTGGGGGAGGGGGACGAGAAGAGGATCAGGAGGAGGAGGGCAGATTTTCTTTAAAAAATCTGTGCTGTAAGAAGCCGGTTTTTATATACCACACCTCTGTTAGAGCATAGGACCAGGAAAGACTGTTTTGTTTGTTTGTGTCATATTGGCAACCCTAACTGGTTTTGGTTATACAGACCTAATAAACCTAAACATATAACTACAACCTCTGTTTGTTCCTTATGCAGACTGCATAAAAAAAACCCAAGACCTTTCCATTTACTATTTTGCACTGGAACATACTGCCAAGGGAGATTGTGAAGTAAAAACAAAAGCTTTCCTACATCAGCCCAAAGGTCTGACTGGTTAAACCTCCTATTGCTATCTAAATGCCCTATGACCAGAAAGCTCACAAAGTTACTATGCTGACTTCTATTGTGGTTCTCCTACAGTTGGCAGCTTTTGATCCTGGAGGTACCTCTTGTATAGCTATCACAACTACATGGCACTGTAGCCTCAGGCATCCTTTATAAAGGCATCTAAAACTGATATCCCATACTTAACTACTGGGAAGTAAGTTGTAGTCAACTCATACTTCTCAACAGACATGGATAATACTGCAGTGGACATTGGTGGTTTTCACCACATCTTATAGTAGCAAATTCCATAGTTCAAGTATACCCAGTTTGGGCATGCTAGAGGCCCAAAACAACTGCAACTTTGCAAGGCTCAAAAAATGCAAATATTTATGCGCTTGTGTTCCTGGGAGAAAGAAGTGAGGGAAAGCACAGGTTGATTGTCTAAGAGGGGGGAGAGTGGACAACCTGTGTTGTTTGAGCATCAAGAACATTCACTGACAGTAAAAATAGGGTATAAAACATTTATTTGTTGTTCTGTGCCTTCAAGTCATTTCCAACTTATGGCAACCCTAAGGTAACCCTATCATGGGATTTTCTTGGCTTGGAAAGATTTGTTCAGAGGGAGTTTGCCACTGTTTTCCTCTAGGGATGAGAGAATGTGACTCGCCCAAAGTCACCTACTGGGTTTCCATGGCCAAGCAGGGATTCTTCCATTGTCCTAGTCCAACATTCAAACCACTGTACCACTCTTGCTCATCAACACTTACAATACTCCAAAATTGTTTTATGCCTATTTTCATTGTCTTTCTCTTAACCTTTAAGAAAAGGGAGAGCAACTGCCTGAGAAAGTGAAAATAAGTACAAAGTGGCTCCTGAGTGCCCCCTTCCTGTTTTGTATTCTGCCCTAGAAAGTGCTGAGAAGGGCTTCTGTCTGAACTAGTGCATACACAAATAGAAAGGCATAGTGGTTTGAAAATAAAGGACAAGGATTGCATTTGAATGGTGTAACTCATGTAATTGGAGTTGATTAGGCTTGCACGGTGCATAGGCCTCATCTCTTAGCTGTAGTGTGACTCCTATTTCTTTTCATCTTAATGCTGCTAGGCCTCAGCACTGCTGCACCATCATGTACCTCACAAAGAGAAAAAGTTGCTTAGTCTCTTGTTCAAGAGCAGAGGGATCAGGATTTGTATTAGATGCTTGACAAGAATGAATTAAACACATACAGCTTCACCTAGTATACAAGTAGCACCTAGCAGCAAGACAGCCAGAACTTCAGTGGGTGCATTTGCTACCTTCAAATGCTATGAGGGAAACTCTACCTACAAACTTTCTGGCACTCAGTTGTTAAGAATCCACATATGGGGGGAAAACCCTTCACACTACAAATTATAACAAGGCAATTCCACTGTAACTGTCATGGTACCGTCCAATGGAATTCTGGGATTTGCAGTTTGTTGTTGTTGTTACCTGTCATCAAGTCAGTCATCAATTGCAGTATAGGGAATGGTGTTTTGAATTCACACCCAGAGAGCAATAATGCTTCACTACACTACAAGCTGCTGGATTCCATATGATGCCATATGATTCTATATGATGCAGCCATGGCAGTTAAAGTGGGATCATAGTGCTATAATTGTGTAATGTGGAAGGGCCCAAGATTTCAACTATAGAAAATATCGTGCAGAATGCAACAAGTGGTAACATCTCTAAAGAGAATAAACTAAGGGACTTACAGGGGAAAAATTTAGGTAATACCAGTTTTTTCTCATATAGGTATAGACTACAGTTGCTTTAGAGTTATGGGCTAGTGAAAGTCTCAGAGAATTGTAATACATTTCCAGTTCTTCAAACAGGGAGATACTTCTCAGGGTTGGGTGCCAAGCAAGGGAGAAAGTCCATGTTTTTTTCAATGAAGTAGCCTTTAAAGTCTTGGCATCCACCTTCACCCATTATCAGCTGGCACCAAGTCTCACAGGCTCAGCTTGAAGGTGTGTTGTGGTGACTCAGCACTAGCCCACCAATAAACCAGGAGGGTACAGAGGGTGTGAGATGGTGGGATAATGTGCTTTGGACTACTGTGGTTTGTGGAGAAAGCAGGAAGTGGAGTGCCAGGATTGTAACTCATAAGCCTTCTTGACAGCATCAACAAAGCCCAGAGAAAATCTCAGTCCCTACCTCCCACATGTGCTGTAGGGAAAGCCACATGGAGTTCAAGCAGCAGGCATGGTCACAGCTGCTGTAGCTGTAGGGCTTGTCTGATCACCTACATGGCCATAAAAATATTTCGTCCAGCTCTGAGCTGCCATAGTACCCAGCTCACTGAGTTTCACCCAGATTCTCCTTGAGCCTGCTTTCAGAATCCAGTGGTCAGGAAACACTTTGGAACCCTTTTCACAGCTGCTGCCTGCCTCAGTGCTGTAATACCACAAGGAACTTCCCCATGGTCTCTTGATCTGGCTTTGAAATCTCAGGAAATGGGATGCTGCTGACATGGCTTCCCTATAAATAGGGAAATTCTAGGGGTCAGTTTTGCCCCACCATCGGCTTCACCAACCCTTCCAATTATGTAAGGGATCAGAAATCCACTTCTACTTTTAGCCTCCATCTCTGTCATGACAGCAAGGCTCACAAGGTTCTTTTTGTCCTATTCTGAAGGTGAATCATGTTTGATGAAATTTCCATGTGTGTGATACTTTACTTCAAAAATATCTAGGGATGTAAGTGGCTCTTGAGCCGGAAAAAGCAAATCAAACTAAGGCCCCTTTCACACTACATAGTTATAACATTATGATTTCCCTTTAACTGTCATGGCTATGTCCTATGGAATCCCTGGGTTTGTTGTCTGGTGAGGCAATGGAGCTCTATGAGAATTCTAAATACTCTTCCCTAGACTGCAAACCCCAGATGTTGTCATGGCAGCAAAACAGAATCATAATACTATAATAATGTAGTGTGAAAGGGCCTAGGAGTGGGAGGGGGGCACGTTGTACTCCATTTGCCATGTGTTGTCCACCACTGGTTTAAACACTGTCAAAGGACCTTTTCACACTACACAGTTAAAGCACTATGATTCCTCTATTCCATTGGAACCCTGGGGTTTGTAGTTTGCTGAGGAACTGGAGCCTTCTGGCTGAGGATTCTAAATACCTCTCCCTAAAATGCAAATCCCAAGATTCTATAGGATGAAACCATGGCAGTTAAATTGGAAGCACAGTGCTAGAACTGTGTAAGGGGCAAAGTTGAGGGCAACACTTCTGGTCTTGAATATCCCTTCTGGTGGTACTATCTAAATAGATACAGCCATTACCACGTCCAGTTTAAAGACTGTATTGTTACTTATTTTTCCTGAGATATGCCATGCCAGCCTTCATTGTCACTGACTGAACTGTTGTATAAATAATGGTGTAACATATTATCAGATCTAAATATGTTTTTATTGCACTGGTACTGAAGGAGAAGGGCACTATGGTTTTGCTTGAGCAAACTTAGAAAATGACTTGGATCTCTATAGAACTGTGTGCCTTAGCTTCCAGGACTTTTCCTCCAGAAAACCAACTGAAACAGGAAAAGTTACACCCAGAATACAGTATCTGCCCCCCACCTGCAAAACACACACAAAGTCTTAAGCACTTTCTGATAGCAAGGAACAAGGAATGGGTTGTTTACATGCAAGAAATCTGCAAAATGATGGTTTAGATGCCTGGCCTGGAAAGCTAACTTTAACATCTGCTAGAAATGTTGGTTGGATGGAAAATTGCCCTGGCTACTTTCAAGATACAGTATTACAGTGCAGATGCAGTGAGCTCAGGGCTTCCATTCTGATCAGATTCTGATCTCTCAGGGCATGGGACAGAAATGCATTTCTTTCAATAAAGTTGGATCCTTGATTCACCAAGCCTGGTCTTCTAATTTCTCCTGGAATTAGAAGGAAATTCAGCACTTACAGGAGGATATGGACAAAACTGCAGCTCTTCTATTCCAACAGGTTTCTAGGAACTGACTGCAGGTTTTCAACAGTGCTGTTTTATTGGCTTTTTTATTAATTTTTTACTAAAGGCCATTACAAATATATTGAATAAAAGTTCACATAGTTAGAAAACAAAATAAAATAGAGGGAAAAAGAGAAGTTAAAAGGAACAATTAAAGAAAAGAACGAAGAAAATGTTATCGATTTCCTTTTGCCATCAACCAAGAACATTGTTCACACATTTTTTTTACTCAGACCTCCTTATTTATCTTTAGTTTTTATCTTTCTTTAATGGATTGGCTTTAAATGATTTTAATTTGATGGATGATTAAATTTCATTTTAACAATAGTGTTTTATATGTATTTAGTTATGTTTCTGTATGTGTTTTATCTGTATTTGTTTTAATTTTTCTGGTCATATTGAGAAAAAGGCAGGAAATAAATGAATTGGTGATGATGAAACAGTATGGCAGGACCCATTTGCAAGTGCCCTCCATGACTTCCAGCCTATAAGAAAGCTGACATTATTTGCTAAACCTAGACTGTGATTACCAATGTGACAGATCTCTTTGCCTAGGCTGCCCCTAAAACTCCAACCCCTAGGAATCTCACCACTCACCCTGCCCCAATTATTGCTGGATCCAGTTATTGGGCCTCAGGTTAACCCTATAAATGTAGACTTGTGTCTATATGGTTGTGCTGATTCTTTCATTTCAGCAGTGATGTAGACTCGAGTCAACTGACTCAGGCTATTTCCGCATTACACTGTGATAGTGCTATTATTCCACTTTCAACATCCTGTGGAACTTTGGGGTTTGCAGTTTACTGAGGCCAAAGATATTGCTCCCTAAACTGCAATTCCCAGGATTCCACAGGATGTTGAAAGTGGAATAATAGCACTATAACAGTGTAATGCGGAAATGGCCTCAGACTCAAGTCGGACTTAAGTCACTTCAGTGACTCGACTTGGACTTGACTTGGTAATAAATTATGCACTGACTCAATTCAACTTGAGACTTGTATATTTTTAGTGACTGACTTGGTTCAGTAACATAGTACATTCATCTGAAACTCTACAACTTTGAATAATGCTTCCACCTCTTTTTGCCTTCTGGTCACATGATAATCTGTCTCAAGCCCAAAGTGTGGGTGCATTTCTCACAAGGGAACAGCAAGAGGGTTAGGCAATGGGTTTGAGGTGGGCTTGAGGTCTGCTCAGCAGCCTGTCCCTGCCACATATTGGAGGAGCCTTCTAAAACTTTTCTTAAGAGCAGAAGACAAGACTCACTGCCATAGCACAGGATGCATTTCTCAGAAGGGAACAGCAAATGTGTTAGGCAACAGGCTTGAGGAGGAAGGAGTCTTCCTTTTAAAACTTTTGAAGCTTCAGTAAGAAGAAGGATCATGTTCCTCACTACTGAAGTTGCAGACTCTTTTATGCCCATTGGCACAAAAGCCTCCAGCTTTGGAAACAGGAAGTATGAAGGATCATATTCCCCACTTCTGAAGCTGCAGATGGCAAAATTGCAAAAGTGGAGGGCTGACTCTCTTCAATTGTTAAAACTGACTTTATTTGACTCTGTCCAGAAATTCTGGAATTTTGTTTGGGGTATAAAGTTGGCTTCCAGACTTGAGACTTGACTTGAGACTCAAAGTTAGAGACTTGGGACTTGTATCATCACTGCATTTCAGTATGAGTGGTTTGACTCCAATTCAGGCTTGACAGAGAGACAAGTTTAAAACAACAGTAGGAGTATGTTTATTGGATACAGTAGAAAAAAAAATAAGAACTGCTAATAATATATATTCTTTCAAGCTTCTCCATACCATAGGTAGTTCTCCCTTCTTCCTTAAATCCATAATCCTGTCTCTGTCAGCCTAAAAACTCCCTGCCAACTTCACTCTGTCAGTGCCAGCTCAAAATCCTACCTGCTTCAGGCCCTATTTCTCACAGCCTGTCTCCTTCATACCCTGTCTGAATCTTTCTGAGGCAAGACTATATAGGCCATTTCCGCACTAGACTGTTATAGCGCTATTATTCCACTTGCAACATCCTATGGAATCCTGGGGTTTGTCGTTTCGGGAGGGGCCAGCTGGCCCCTCCCAAAACTGCAAACCCCAGGATTCCATAGGATGTTGCAAGTGGAATAATAGCGCTATAACAGTCTAGTGCGGAAATGGCCATGCGTTTTGATACACTCTGTTCCTCCCCAGGCCCCCTTCACAGCCACTCTGAACCATGATTGGCTGCCTTCATGCCAGTCTGCCTCCTTTACAGCCAGTATACCAAAAAGTTGATATTATCTGCTAAACTGCTAAAGCATCCCTCAAAACACAAACAGAAAACTATTTTGGGGAGCCATACCTCACTGAAACACCATACTACCACAAACACAGCCAATCCTGTCTGATTTCAGCAGCTGAACAGAGTGAGATTAGGATAATACTTAGATGGGGAAAGACCACGAGATAATAATGGAATCTCCAAATAGCACAGAGAAGAATCATGTTTGAAAATCTGGGGAGGCAGTACTAGTCTGAGACAATACTGGACTATACGGACCAATGTTCTGACACAGTACAATATAAGGCTGTTTGCTACATACCTTGTAGTCTACTGTAACAATACATGTGCATATGCCTGCCAGGAGCACATATTTACTGTAACATCTATGGCCATTTCCACACTACAGTGTTATAGTGCTATTATTCCACTTTCAACATCCTGTGGAATTCTAGAGTTTGTAGTTGACAGAGGCCAAAGAACTTTCTGGGTAAGAATTCTAAATGTCCCTCCCTAAACTGCAAACTCCAGGATTCCATAGGATGTTGAAAGTGGAATAATAGCGCTATAACAGTGTAGTGCAGACATGGCTTATGTTTCAGATGAAATTTATTTTTTAAGGGTACAGTTCATTCCTTTTATATTTTACAGTGATTGAATTTAGCCTAAAATTGTATTAGGTCACTATAATAAGGTTTCAGAACAGCACATGTGTAGGTGGAGGGAAAGTAACTAGCATCATGCACATCCGGTGTTAATGGCCTTGCATTTCCCATTTGAAACTGAACAATCATTATTAAATGTCTTGTTGGTGTTTTTAAAATTTAACTTCACAAAGGCTTCAGTTGTTAATGTGAACTCCCACTGAATTAAGATGAGACTCTCCTTAAGGAAATGTGTTCTGAAATGGGTGTAGCGAAAGAAATAGGCCAAACCTGAGCAATACTCATAGTAAGAATGCAGTAGTCATAGTAAGAGTGTCAATGACTATACTGACAGGTTTAAAAGTGGGCATTTGCCACCTGTAGCATTTTAACAAATGGGTCTAAAATTAATATCCCTTATCTAGCAAGTTAACTGAAGAGCCCAATAACTGTAGATCCAAAGAATATATTCTGTGGAGAGAATCATAGAATCATAGAATCATAGAAATTCAGAGTTGGAAGAGACCCCAGGGGCCATCCAGTCCAACCCCCTGCCATGCAGGAACACCCTCAAATCAATCCCGACAGATGGCCATCAAGCCTCTGCTTAAAAACCTCCAAGGAAGGAGACTCCACTACACTCCGAGGCAGCAGATTCCACTGCCGGACAGCCCTGACTGTCAGGAAGTTCTTCCTGAGGTTCAGGTGGAATCTCCTTTCCTGCAGCTTGAATCCATTGCTCCTTGTCCTGGTCTCTGGAGCAGCAGAAAACAAGTCCCCTCCTTCCTCTACGTGGCATCCCTTCAAATATTTAAACATGGCTATCATGTCCCCTCTTAACCTCCTCTTCTGCAGACTAAACATACCCAGCTCTCTAAGTCTATCCTCATAGGGCATGGCTTCCAGGCCTCTCACCATTTTGGTCGCCCTCCTCTGGACTTGCTCCAGCTTGTCAATATCCTTCTTGAATTGGGGTGCCCAGAACTGGACACAGTATTCAAGATGGGGTCTAACCAAAGCAGAGTAGAGTGGTACCAGTACCTCCCTCGATCTAGACACCATACTCCTATTGATGCAGCCGAGAATTGCATTGGCTTTCTTGGCTGCCGCATCACACTGCTGACTCATGTTCAACTTGTGGTCTATGAAGACTCCTAGATCCCTTTCACACGTACTGCTATCCAGCCACATGTCCCCCATCCTATATTTGTGGATTCCATTATTTCTGCCTAAGTGTAGGACCTAAGTGTAGGAGAAAACTAATAAGAGTAATATGTACAGTACTAGCATAATATATATGGAAATTACCCATAAGTATCTGTTTTCTTAACTCCCAAAGACTTGATAATTATCTCCCCTGCTGCTTAGGGTTTGAATACAGTATTTGGAGTTTACTTTCTGCCTGCCTTTCCTGACATATATCTTTCTCAGTTCCTTACTCATTTTCAGTCCCTTGCTCACTAAAACAATCAGTCCAGTGATGGAAATTCCTAGAATCCCAGAGCTTGACCTATCACATGTTGTGTGTGCAGGAGAGATTTTCCTCCATTTTAAGAGAAGTTTCTCTTTATCTTCAATGACCTGGGTACAACCAAATGTATATATTCCATTACAATGAAGTCTTGAATGC
Source organism: Ctenosaura bakeri (assembly GCA_948474755.1). Lineage (NCBI taxonomy): Eukaryota > Metazoa > Chordata > Lepidosauria > Squamata > Iguanidae > Ctenosaura > Ctenosaura bakeri. The sequence continues at coordinate 88,899 of CAOLHI010001660.1, forward strand.
TGAGTAACACTGACTTCATTCAGACTGCCTCCTGAAAGAAGAATTTCTGATGACATAAAATGTGGGCATCCCTAGTTCAGAGTTGAGCTGCTACTTGGCAGCCTGGTGTTACCATTTGAAACCAACATCTCATGACTAGTCATGCACCAGGCTGTATCGTTTTTCACTCAAGCGATACAAAAGAATTTTAGGGACAGCAGGAGTCAAAAGAGGATTAGAAATTGCCTTGATGCTCAAGTTTTTAAAGTGGCAGGGCAAAACAACAATCATAGAGTGGCATATTATATGCAGTCATTGGTGTCAGAGCTTAGAAGTATCATCATTGTCATTAATTTAAACAGCTCTATCAGTGTGCATGGTGCTTTACACAAGCAGTTTAGAATTGTCAAATTTACAGTTCCTTGCCCTCAAGTTTACAAGGACACATAAGGAGAAGGGGATAGAAATAGGGGAGGAGATGTCTAGGAGGTGCTGGCTGGTGGTTACTGTTCTCTCCCATTAAGGCCACAGTGGGATGGAGGAAAGGCTTTTCTCTAGTTACTGGACGTGTGCATGATGAATCTGTGTCTGCCTATTCTTCCAATTTGTTACAAATAAAGAATTATTTATCATTAATTCTATTCCCTATAGCCATGACATAACTATATTACATTATGACTGCAACTTTACAAGCAATAATTTCACCCCTTTTGTGAATAATTAATTTTAATGACTTTTACATTTATAGGGATATGATCTCACTAAATGGTGGAACAAGAATATCCTATGGTCCAGGTAATGGCTTGTGCCATGCACCATGTTCTGCTGTAACTATTGAGGTCACCAGAGAGTCGAAGGCAGAGTGGGCTTTTATGTTGTATCTTGTAGCTTCATACTTTTAAAATGTGATTTAAAAGAAACTATTTTGTTACCTTTGAGAAATGAGAAAGAAAAAAGTCAAAATCCCACATCATGGTTTGTGCTATACAGTTCTTGTGTTGAATGGTAGTGTTATGCTACCAAATGCAGTGCAACCTGAATGTGTGTCTGGATGCACCCTGTGCGTCATGCACAGTGGCAGTGCACGTACAGCTCTACTACTCTAACCTTGAACTGAATACAGTTATTCCACAGCAGATTACAATGTCCAGTCGTGTCACACAGGAGGTGCAGGCAGCACCAGTTGACACCATCAGAGGAAAGGTGATACCAAAATGACTGGCTGCCCCTTGTGTCTTCCCTCCCTCTCTCCACAAAAGCCCACTTAGCTTCACATAGGATAATTGCCCCCTTTTTTCTCTGTTCTCTTTCCTCACGCCCCAGCCACGCCCCTGTGGTGACTCCAGCAGCTCTGGATCAGACAGCAAGAGACAAGGAGCATGGTAGATCTGGGTGTCCTCAGGAGCTGAGCTTCAAAACTAGAAATGGGAAAGGTGCTGGCAGCATCAGGGGTACCCTGGCTTGATTTAGGCAGGTGAGTGAGTAAGTGAAGCGGGGGACTGCTGCTACTGCTGCTGCCTTTCGAACAGAAGTGTAGTGGTGGGTGAGCCCCAGGGAGGGACACTCATCATGTACATGTGCAACCTCTGTGATTGCCATGCATCTTCTCCTTTGCCCAGCATCTTCCCCTCTTTTTCTCCCCTTCATGCTCCTCTCCACATCCTTCAGCCACCAGGACCACTCTCCCCCCAGTCCTAGGACATGCCCCAGTATGGACCTGGAGAATAGCTTCCTTTCCTGGGGCTCCCAACACTGTTTCTCCTATCACTCTCCTCCAGCCAATCTTGCCCTCTTTCTCTTCTCCCACTGCCCTCCATTTGTCCCAAAAAGTGGCAACTAGGTTATGAGTGGATAAGATCGCCAGTGCCTTTGTACATGATCAGCCAGGCTGATAGATCGAGATGCCTGGACAGCCTGGACAACAGATCCCTGCAATGCTAGACCAGGACCCCTGGAATTCTGGTTCCCCAATGGAAATGGCTCCATGGCAATGACACTGTGAGTTACCACAGTGAGTGACACCAACCCTAGTAACATCATTGAAAATGTCCAACTGCTTCCACAATGGAATGTATCCATGCCTAAGACACCAACAGGATTCCAGCCAAAGTGTTCCTTTTAAAAAGTGCAACTATTGTGATAACTAACTGCTTTTAGTAGCCCTGGAACTGTTTGCGTTTTTAAAGTAATGTTGTGAGCACAGGGCCTCTTTTACACAGAAGTGACCATAACCATGAGTGAAAACATAAAAGCACTTGCCTCGATATGTTGACATAGGCCCTTTTCACACGGGGCGCTGAAATCTTCCCACCGCGATCCAGGCAGGCTTTTCCCCAATCCCCACTAAAACGTGCCGAACTTTTGGTCGTTTCTCATGGCTCAATCGGTAAGAGGCTAGGCGAGCATTATCGCATTCACACAGCGCGGCCATAGCCCCTCCCAACATTGTCCTTTCCCCGCCCTACCTAGCGTTTGATTGGCAGTGCCCTTTTTTCAAAAAGTAAGATTTTGGGCGTCATCGATGACGCCAAAACGCACGTGCGTCCCCTCACACCCTCCCGGGATCCACCCCCTCCCCCGCGCCTGCTGAAGCACCGCGGAAACTTTTGTCAAACTTTTCCTGCCTGCTCGCTTTTTGCTGTTTTGAGTATGGCGAACGAGCAGTTGAGGGAAATAGCTGGGCTCCTTGCCCCGTTTATGACAGCAATTTCAGCCTTGTTAGGAGCGCTTGAATATTGCTGGCCCGAAGATGGTGCGAGTAGGCGCAGGCTCGCAAGGAACCGTCGCGCTGCCGTGAGACGCTCGAGGTTGTATTACACAATTCTTGCACCTCTCTTGTATGAAGTCCCGCGCCCCAGAAGGTGGGGGGTTCGGGAGCGGATGCGGCGGGCGTGGTGGAGCGAGGAGGTGCTGCAGAAATGGGATGACTACCAGTGGTTGTACCACTTCCAGATGACGAAAGCCACCCTCTTTGAAATCGCGGGGCGCCTGCGTCCCTACCTTGAAAGAAGAACCACAGGGATGAGGCAAGCAATTTCTGTAGAGGAGAGGGTGGCCATCACCGTGTGGTGGCTTACATCACCCCTGATATGCCGGAAGACAGCGAACACTTTTGGCCTGGGTGTGTCAACGGTGTCTGTCATCGTGATCGAGGTGTGCCTTGCGATCGAGCATGAGCTCCTCGCGTCCACTGTGTGCTTGGGGGACTACTGGAGGGTAGGTACGCTGATTCCCAAACCCAGTGGGCTTAAATGGGAGGAGGAGGGGGTTTGGTTTTCTCTGGGAGAAGAGGTTGCGTTTTGCAGTGAACTGGCACCAAGACTGTAGAGTTGCTAAGCAAATTGCCACCCAGAAGAAAGTGCATGGATGTCCACGGGGTTCCCGGTATCCGGATTATCTAATTAAGGCCTGCCAGCAGAAAGTTCCCCTGTAAAGATACCAGCTGAAAACAGCTAGCTGTGGAGGCACTGCGGGATGTGGTTGTGGACCTTCAGGTTTGGGGGCGTTCCAGCAAAACACAGTATATGCCATCTGGGCCATCATGGTCCCTTGGGATGAGCAGGAGGCAGCAGGGCACTTTGCCCCCTCCATCAGCATGACATTACTGCTGAAGGCAACCAGGTACACTCTGCGAGGCTTGCCTCTTTTTCCCACAGCGTTACTTTATTACCCCATGGGAAGCGTGCAATTTCATTGGATTTGGTGCCCGTTTTAATGTGTGGGCCAAGCAATGAAGTTGTGTCCTGTCCTCTAAGACACTGGGAGGCCAAGCAGGTCCCATGGGGTGTGTGCGCGTGCGCCACCACAAATATTTTTATCTCAAACCAGCTACAAACTGACTACTTGTTTCCTTGCCCTCTACATTCACAGATTATGGATGGTTTCCGCCAGATGGGTTTCCCTCAGTGCGTTGGAGCTGTGGATGGCACGCACATCAAAGTAAGACCACCCAAGTGGCGCGGGGAAGAATTTGTGAACAGGAAGAGCGCATTTTCCATTCTCCTACAGGGAACAGTGGATCATTCGGGGAGGTTTGTGGACATCGTGCTGGGCTACACTGGAAGAACGCATGATGCCTTCGTTTTCAGGCACTCATCACTCTGGCATGCCATGGAGGCTGGAAAGTTTGTACCCGGGAACCCGACCATCACCATAGACGGTGTCACCATAGGCCCAGTTATTCTGGGCGACGCTGCATACCTACTGTCGAGATGGCTAATGAAGCCTTACGGCGGACATCTCACCCCCAAGAAGATAGCCTACAACAGGGTGTTCAACCACTGTAGGAATGTTGTGGAGCGTGCATTTGGCAGGCTTAAGGCCAGATGGGGGTGTCTCTCGGCCCCTTTGACCGTCTCGGAGAAGAACTACCTCCCCTTGGTGTCTGCTTGTGTGGTGCTACACAACATTTGTGAGAGCAGAGGACACCTTCTCCACCCCGTGATACAGAAGCCAGCCCCCTTGACTCTGACACGCACCGACAGGGATTCCCGTCCTCATGACTCTTCCAGGAGGATCCATGAAGGGAAACTGGTGAGGGACGCTATCGCCAATATGATTGCGGGCGACTGCAATTAGCTGTCACTGGTTTCCCCCTCCCCTTCTTTGGAGTGTTTCCCCCACACAGCGAGGAGTGGGTCCTCCTTCAAGCTGTACCTGGACTGTATTGACCTCTTGTGTTATTCGACGGCCATTTAACCAAAAATGTTATAACAAATAAATATTGCGTCTGTTTATAGAAAAAGGTAATAGGTTTTATTTGACTGTTTTGAAAAATGCGGATAAAAAAAAAACTTGGGGGGAAGAACGGTCCATTATGAACAGTTCTCATCAAAAAACAAGTACATCACTGGCCCGCTTGGGAAGGAAAAGCTAGGCCTCGATTTTCTTTCCTGCGCCAGGGCCCACAAAATGCTCAAGGGCTATAAATTTGCCGTGGCTTCCTGGCCCTTGCGGCCTTGCCCTTCCCTCCTGCTCTTTTTTAGTGGCCCTTGGCTTCTTTTTTCATTTCCCCCCTAACGCCCCAACAATCAACAAACGACACAATAAAGTTTTCTCCTTCAAAAAGGCTGCTGTGGATGCGCACATGCCTCATCGAATTTCACCTTTGTTTTGGGCAGCAGATCAAGAACATCCCTCAACCAGAGCGACCAGGGACGGATGTGGAGGAGCCAGAGGAGGAACACCCCTGTGCCCAGGACTAGAACGTTCCAAGCCCAATGTTGAAACCCCCAGCCCTTTCCCAAACGCACATCCACCCTGTACAGCACTTTTTTTTTATTTATGTAAATATGTAGTTATGAAAATATATTTTTTTGGAAAAAGGAAACATTTATTAAAAATTTATTCTTTCAAGTTGGTGTGTGGCTCCTTGCATGTAGCCCTCCCCTGCAAAGCTGTTAGGTCAGCGTGGCGTCTGTGGCATGCCACTGTTTCAGTCACGGACCGCTGTGCAATTTGCCAGCAAGACAAACTGTTTTGCGCGTTTTTGGCGAAGTGGTGGAAAGGGCGGTAGTGTCAGCGTGGACTTTTCAGCTTGGATCAACACTGCGTGGGAAGATTTGCAGTGGGAATGCGCTCTTCCCGTGGATTTCCGATCCTGTGGAGACAAGGAGGGGCGTTAGTATTTATCAACAAAGCAAACAGTATGAAACAAACAGCGGGTCTTTTAAGTCTTAAAAACTAAACTGACAAAGAGAACTGCCTTGTTTTATAACTTCAGAGGGCAGATATTCACAGCAGGGGAGATAACCTTTCAGCTTCTGTGATATCAACAGCTTCAAGGTAATGTACAACAACTTAAATTTTGGCACAAGCTAGAGTGAAAACGATGTGGTAAATTGTGTGCCTCTACAATAGTCCCAGGAACTGGTTTTCTGCCCATGGGATCCTCCCTCCCAGAGCCACATGGACTGATAAAGATGAAATGCTTGCCTCCCCCAAACAATGATGTGCGTTCCACTGCCCTATGGATCTCTGCCATGTCCTAGACAGCTAAAGAAGCATGGAACACCACTGAGTCTCCTGCCCTGGCAGGAAGATCATCCCCCTCTGCATGTGGCGGGGGGGGGTTCAGACAAACAACACAGCAGGCCCTCATGGGGCGTGACTGTATTAATGGCGGCCGCTCGAAAAATAACTACTGTCAGGGGTCAAACAGAAGCCACTACCCCCTACACCCCCAGCCCGAGAATCTGGTTTAAAACGGAAGATTACCAAGGGCCATTTTTCTCTGGGGGCGCCAAACAGTCCCCAGAGAAAAATAATACGTTTATGCATCCACATGTAGGCCCCAATAAACAGGAAAAAAGTTTCCCAGTAAAAGTTTGCACGGGGACCTCGTGCCGGAGCAGCACAACAGCCATCCCCAAATTTACACAGCATCCCGTCATTGCGCCATGATCCCGCTTCCAAAGTAACCTGGAGAACGGGTTTGGCGCGGTGGCTGCTTTGGACGTTCCCTCCCTTCCTACTTGCCCCCCTCCACAGCTTTCCCAATTTTCCCTAACCTTTAAAAGCATCCTGCCATGCCATCCTCGGCGAGTGTATCCACTCGCCAGCCACCACCACCCCCTCGACCCCATATTTAAAATCAGGGCACCTTCGGGAGACACAACCCCCGGAAACCCGCAATTCACGACGCCGCACGGACAAAGGATAGCTAAGGGAAAAACCTACCTTCCTTTTTTTCCGTTCCTCGTCCCTTTGCTTCCTCCTTGCAGCCGCTGAAACCTTCCCTTTTTTCCGTTCCTCGTCCGTTTGCCTCCTCCTTGCAGGCGCCTCAGCGGGTTTGGAAAATGGCGCCGCCCGCTCGTGCTGGGGGCGGTCCTGTGGCTTCTGCTGGCCACGCCTTGATCCCTCCCTCTCTTGATCGCCCGCACGAATCAGGACGCACCGCTGCTTTCTCATGAAACGTCGAGCGCGGATTGGAGGAAAAGACCACATTTTATCCGGTCTTTGAAAAGTGCGCGGAAATGCTGATTGGTGGCTCCCCCGCTCAGATTGGGGTGAGAAACCAAAAAGTTTAATGCGACCACATGCTCTCTAATGTGTAAAAGGCCGATCAAGGTCGAACTGGGAAGCTTTAAAAACCCCGTGTGAAAAGGGCCATAGTGGCTTCTTAAAGGTCAGATAGCATTGTATTGGTAACTCCTTTCTCAGTTTTTTGTTTTGTTTTGCAAACAAGGTGTAATTTGATTTGTTTTGCTGCAAAATCTGATAGCAAAGAGGCTACATCTCGAAATAGAAGATTTCTGGTTTGAATTCTGACTCTTATCATACCCTTACAAAGTGGCCTTGGTACAAGCTGAGTTTTCCCAGCCTCAGTTTTGACATCTACAGGATGAGGGTCAATTAATGGATAATGAGTGCAACAAGTTTGTATCAGATATCCTGCTTAAAGAAAAAGGCTTTATTATAAGCAGTGTTATTGCAGCTGTTAAGCCAATCCAGCTGCAGTCTCTGGGGCAGCTGACAGAGGACTGGCAGGAAGCAAAGAGGTGGAAAACATCCTGGTATTACCCTGAAAATCTGGGGGTCCCCCTCACCTCAATATGCTCTAAGTGATGGGGAAAGTAAGCTCAACGGAGCACAAGAAATAGCAATGCAAGAGGCAGGGTAACCTAGTGAGATCTTTTACCCAGTTTTTATGGGGTCAGGCCCAGTCAGAAATCACACAAAAAGGTCCAATGCATGACTTTATTAAATAGTAGTAGCACTCATCAACGCAAACACTCACACACACATCCAAGGGCTAAAGAGAAATAAAGAGTGGAAATAAGATAGAGGGATTGTTGAAGGATTCGTAGTCTGGATGATACTACACCTTTTCCTGAAGTCCTTGGTCCGGAAAGCAGCAAAAGAAAAAGGAACTCAGCGAAAAGATGCTGAGGGGATCACGCAGTTATCGGGAGGGGAACGGTCAGTTGGTATGACCGGGAGGTATCCAAAGAACTAGTCAAAAATGGGGACTATTTGTAGGAAAAATTTACCTTGAGGGCAAGTCCTCTCCTGGGGAGAACAAAGGAGACAGCAACAGAAAACAACTTCATACCGGCACCTTCTTTGATATTGGAAGATAACAAGGTGTTACCCAAGTATCAGGATCTTCCACCGCTTTGGGTTGCAGTGTGAATTTATGTAGATGGATTTTGCCTGATGAGATTTTATTGCTTCCAGTGCCCAACTTTGTGGGAAAACTCTTAATCCCTTCAAGTTGGCTCCTTAAAGGCTGATGATCTTTTGTCCACTGTGGGTTGGCACAGCTTGAGGTCTCCTGTGGCTATGTGACTGGGGAGTTTACTGGCCTGACATGGTTCTTTCGATCATATGGCCATTGTTGCGTATGTGCTCATCCGGGTGACCTCTCTGGTGGGTTAGATTAACTTTATATCAAAGTTGTAGACCCCAGGACAGGGTTTACCAAGGGGGCAACACTTGGAGTATCAGTTTCATCACAGAGAGTTGGGCAAGAACTAGTACTCTTCAGTACTAAACTTTTTTGCACTTCTATCAGTAAGAACATTGACTCATCTTACAGGGTAGTTGTTAGGTTTCAGACTTGATAAAGACATATGTAGCACCCTCAAGTTGACAGCAGAAGAGAGGTCTATCGTTAACCCTGTGTATTCCTGCCTACAGAACTGAACTAGGAGGTACTATATCCTGGGAGATTTTTGCCATTTTCTACACAGCTTCACTATACTTCCTGCCACCATAGATTAAAGCAAGAAGTGTGTTCAGGAGTTAGTAGTTTTAAATGAGCATATCCATGACCTATAATTCAGCCAGGTTAGTCTTGATTAAGCACCAAATTACTCTTTCTTTTTAAATCTTTTTATTTCGTCCAAGCAGCCATGGAAGGAGGATGCTGTTAATTTTACTGGGGAAAAGAAAAGTATGTGTGTGTGTGTGTGTGTGTATTAAAGTAAATACCAGTATAGTTAAGGGCTTTGACTAGGGCCATTTCATCACTACACTGTCACAGTGCTTTTATTCCACTTTCAACCTCCTATGGAATCCTGAAGTTTGCAGTGTAGGGAGGGGCATTTAGAATTCTCAGCCACAGAGCTCTTTGGCCTCAGTAAACTACAAATCCCAGCAATCAACAGGATGTTGAAAGTGGAATAATAATACTATAACAGTGTAGTGTGGAAAGGCTCTCAGTTTGCAGCACCTGAAGTAAGCTGAGGACAAAGGGGGAAAGTGGAAGGAAGAAAAGAAACTGAGACATTTTAAAAACAGCTGAAAAAGTGCAGTGACAGAGGATTAATTGGGACTGTCCCTGCCAAAAATAGACAGTTGGAGGGTATGGAGTAGTCAAAAAAGGGAGCAGTTCTCCAAAACCTTAATAAATTTGTAAAAAATTACAATCCTGATGAGGTGTGATCTTTCTGCATGCCTATTTGGGAATCTGGCAGTGAGGAGATGTGATAACTGCAGGAAATAACATCAACAATTTAAGATATGCACACTACACTATACTACTAGCAGAAAATAGCGAGGACCTAGAACATTTACTGAAGAAAGTCAAGGAAGAAAGTACAAAGGTAGGTTTGTAATTTAACATTAAGGAAATAAAAATAATAACCACACATTATGTATGTACCTTTACGACAATATTATTCACACCTAGGCTCAGAGTGGAAGCTGCAGTCAAGAAATCAGACAAAAACTAGGGCCATTTCCACACTAGACTATTATTTCACTTTCAACATCCTGTGGAATTCTGGAGTTTGTAGTTTACTGAGGCCAAAGAGCTCTCTGGCTGAGAATTCTAAATGTTCCTCCCTAAACTGCAAACCCCAAGATATCATAGGATGTTGAAAGTGGAATGATAGCACTATAACAGTATAGTGCGGAAATGGCCGAGGACTTGGAAGAGCAGCTATGAAGGAACTAGACAAGATCCTGAAGCGTAGAGATATGTCACTGAACACTAAAGTTAGGATTCCCCATGCCATTGTATTTCTATGTATGGTTGTGAAAGCTGAAGAAACCTGATATGAGAGAGTCAATTTATTTGAAGCGCAGTGCTGGAGAAGAGTTCTGCAGATACCCTGGACTGCAAACAATCAATCAATCAACCAATCAATAAAATGGGTCCTAGAGAAAGTCAAGCCTGAACTCTCCCTAGAAGCCAAAATGACTAAACTAAGACTGTCATACTTTGGACATATCATGAGAAGACATGACACACTAGAAAAGACAATAATGCTTGGTAAGGCAAAAGGCAATAGGAAAAGATGAAGACCACATTACAGATGAAAGACTCAATCAAGGAAGCCACAGGCCTGAGTCTGCAATACCTGAGTAGGGGTGTTGATGATAAGGTGACTTGGAGTCTCTCATTCATAGGGTTACCATTAGTTGATGTTGACTTGATGGCAGATAACAACATTATTTTTGTTTTCTTCGTGTTCAGCTGTAATGCATTTGCAATGTCTTCCTTGTCCTTCCTCAATAGTTGTCTTTGCTAAGTCTTTGCTATTTTCTGCTAAAAGTATGAGAGCCAGCATGGTGTAATGGTTTCCAGAGAACAGGACATGAATTCCTGCTCAACCATGGAAACCCACTGGGTGACCTTGGGCAAATCATACTCTCAGGCTCAGAGGAAGGCAAAAGGCAAACCTCTGAAAAAATCTTGCCAAGAAAACTCTGTGATAGAGCCACCTTAAGATCGTCATAGGTTGTAAATACTTGAAAGTACACAACAAATATAGTGTCATCTGCACATCTTAAATTGTTGATGTTCCTTCCTCCAGTTTGCACACATCCATCAGAACTGTAACTTTTACTGGATTGTACCAAAGTACAGGGAGGAAAAGCAATGGGAAGAACATTCATATTACATTTCATACAGTATACATTTACATATTCTCTCCCTCAAATAGAAAGTGTGTGTGAAAAGTGTCCCCCACATACTGTATGTTTCATGGGTGACAAGAAACAAAATCTACTTTGTACAAAATGTGCGAGGAACAGTAACTGGAGGTTTGAACTGAAAGGCTTGAAAGGGCATAATTCACTACAGTTAATGTGAGAAAGGGAGCTATGTTAAGTCTGTTGTAAGTTAATAATTATACAACCTAGTCATAAAATATACTTAAATCTTAACCCAAAACACTGGAATTCCCAAGCCAATGCTTACTTGGTTAGGATATTATTGCAAATGATCCAATGAAAACAGAGTGTTAGAACTGTTCACCTGCAATGCGTATATTAGAAAGGAGGTCACAGTTTGCTGTATTTTCCCCTCCACATTCCGATGAAGAGTAAATGCTGTATTCATTTTATTTTCAAACCAATTAGGTGAAATTGGTTAGGCAGAGATAGTGACTTGGTTTCACGTTACTCCACTGGAAAAAACCTATCCCGGGGTCTACAATTTTGATGTTAAACATGATTCCGTGAGCCTGAGCAGTCGCCCAGATGAGCTTGTAGGCAGTCATGGTCGAATGACTGAAAACCAGGTTAGGCCAGTAAAATCCCCAGTCACGTAGCCCCAAGAGATCTCAAGGTGTGTAAACAAAGGATCCTTAGCCCCAAGAAGCCGACTTGAGAGTATTAGCGTGGTTGCCCCAAGTTGAGCAAATATCCTATCAAGAGAGGACCATTTACATGAAGTCACACCACAACCAAACGAAGATCCTGAGACTTTGGCAACATTGTGTAATCTCATCATACAAAGGAAGTTACTATTGTGGAGCTTCATTCTTGCTACAACACCCATTGTTCTCCCCGGGAAAGGATTAGTCCTGCAGGTACTTTTTCCCCTACAAATAGTCCTGGTTTTTGAGCGTTTCTTTAGATCACTCCCAGTCATCCCAGCAGCAGCTTCTCTGTCCATTGAGTAATACCCTCAGCCCTCTCCATGCTGAGCCCCACTTTCCGCTGTTTTCCCGGACCAAGGACTTCAGGAAAAGGTGCAGTATTACCCCAGCTGCAACCCTTTCAATATTCCCCTATCCAGTTTCCTCTCTTTTGCATCTTGAGTGAGTGTGTGAGTGATTGCGTTGGTGCGTGAGACTTTCATTCAATAAAAGCATTCATTAGACATTTTTGTTTGGTTTTTGGCTTGGCCTGACCCTGTAAAAACTGGGTAAAAAGACCTCACTAGGTTACCCTGCCTCTCGCATTACTATAGCTCGTGCTCTGGCTAGTTTCCATTCCTCATCACGTGGAGCACATTGAGGTGTCCCCCAAGGGACCCCAGAAATCAGGGTAACATCAAAGTCACCCAGAGTTAATCTTAGCTAAACAGGAATTTCAAACAGGATATAGGTCCAGCATGCTACTTATTGGACGAAATATAAAAGTAAAATGAATGGAATCATAGCTGAATAGTGGATTACAATTTCTCATTGCAGTCTCCAAGTAATCAGGTTATAACCTAAGATCCCAGATAGCTCTGCCGCTAGGGTAGTGGCAGCCTGTCCTACTTTACAGAGGAAAATCTTTAATTTGGACAGTGGCAGAGCTTGGAGTGTGTAGAAGGGGGGTAGCGCTGCAGTACGAGAGACGGGGCCACTATGCGGGAGGTGGGGCTGCAGTGTGCGGTGCATGGCTGGGGCACGCAGGAGCAGGGCAGGGGATGGCCAGAGTGTGCAGGGGTGTGGCTACAGGTGGGGATGCCCCAGAAACATTGCCGCCTGGGGCAAATCACCCCCTCCGCCCCAACGTTCCTACGCGACTGCATTTGGAGGATTGGCAGAAGGTAATTTTCTGTTTAAAGGTGCCAATTAAAATGGTCCATTCATGGAGGCGTATCAGCCTGGATGGAATACTGTTGAAGCCCTGGTTGTCCTTTAGAAATGAGAAATGACCATGGTGGTGGGCATGATTGTCTCTGATCACCCACTCACATAAAATAGAGCCTAGCAAGCAGTTGCGTAGGAACAGGGGAGCAAGGAGGGTGGTTCATCCCGTTGGCAATGTTTTTGGACTGTTCCAGCCAGGAGCCACGCCCCTGCATGCACTGACCATGCCCCCCACACCACAGTCACCCCCCACGTACAGTGGACACACCCCTCATGCCATAGCCATGCCCCCTCCCACCCACCTCTCCCTCCACACATTCCAAGCTCCACCACTGCTAGCAAGCTCCCTGGTTTACTAGGGAGCTGGTAGCAATGAAAAGAGTGGGAGACTAGAGTGATGATGACAAAAGACTCAGAGTAGCAAGAGTTCATGGGCGAAAATCTGTCTTCACTGCCACAACTGAACAGTGATCCACCATTGCACAATATTTTACAGCAGAGCTGTTTTAGTGGTCAGGGGCTTTTAAGCTCTGCCCCACAATAGCAGCATGTAGCCCACTTGGCTGCCTGCTATGAAGTTGCACAGCACTTTGCAGATATAATTGCTCAGATCTGCTCTGGCTTGGATGCCATACTTGATACAGAGCCAGTGGATGTAAACCTAGCTTCTGCTTGTCCTTTTTTACTAGCTATGTTTCAATTTGTGCAACTGAAGATGTGGAGAGGATCCTTGGGGATGTGACACGCACGACATGCATACTGGACTCATGCCCTTCCTGACTCTAAAAGAGTGGGACTGGCTGATTGGATAAGCAAACTAGTGAATGCCTCACTGCAGCAAGGCACACTTCCATCTACCTGGAACAGGCTGCAATGGGGCTGTTATTGAAAAAAACTCTCCCTGAACTGGGAAATTCTTGCCCATTCTCCAATATTTCTTTCTTTGGGGCAAAGCTCTAAAGTGTGCAGTGGCCTCCTAGTTCCAGAGGTTCCTGGGTGAAACTGATTATCCAGACCAATTTCAACCAGACTTCAGTCTGGGCTATGCAATGGAGACAACTTTGGTTGCCTTGGTAGATGATGTATGCCAGGAACTAGATCTCCCAGTGGCTTTTGGTACCATTGACCATGGTAACCTTCTTTGAGATGAGACTTGCAGTATTGTTCTACATTAGTTCTGGTCCTTCTGGGAAGGATGAACTCAGGAGACGGTGCTGGGGGAGTGCCCTTTCAATACTCTGGCCGCTGTCCTGTGGGATCCCTCAGGCTCTGTTCTGACCCCTATGCTATTTAATATCTACATGAAACCCCTGGGGCAGTTCACCCAGAAATTGGGAGGTTAGTACCACCATTAGCCAAAGGACACTCTACTCTATCTCTCCTTCCCATGTGATTCCAAGAACTGAACCAATGTCTGCTGTCTGTAATGGACTGGATGAAGGTGAGCAAATTGAAAGACAGAGGTGCTCCTGGTCAGTTGTAAGGCAGATCAGGGAACAGGCATTCAGTTTGTGCCAGTTGGAGTTAAACTCCAGCTGAAATCTCAAGTTCACAGCCTAGCTTTGTTCTTGGATTCAGCTCTTCACCTGGATGTCCAGGTTTCAGCAGTGGCCAGGAGTCATTTGCACAACTGAAACAAGCATGCCAGCTGTACCTTTCCTGGAGATGACATGTTGCCTTGATTACATCCCATTTGGATTCCTGTCACTGGCGTATCTGGGGGTGGGTGGCAGGGGCGGTGCACCTTGGGGGGCACTTTTTGGGGGGCACCGCAACTCAGGTGCCCCTCCCAAGAACTTCCTCTCTTTGTGTCGCCTGGGTGCCATCCTGTCTAAGCCCACCTGGACTGGGAACTGAAAGTGCCCAGCTGCCCACAGCTCAACAGACCAGCTCCACCCAACAGACCAAGTGGAAGGGAAGCTGTGTAGCTCAGAGGAGGTGGGAGGGCAGGGTGAAGAAGCAGGGGGGCTCTACCTGTCTGGTGGTGGCTGGCCTTTTCCCTCCTCAGTGCCAGCTCACCTGGTGGAGCAGCTCTCCCTCAGACGGGGAGACAAGGGACAAGGGGCAGGAGGTGCAGCAATGGGGCAGACTCATCAGCCCTTGTGGGTGGGTGGCCAATGAGGGACCAGGATGACCAGCAGGAGGGCAGATCACAACCAGCACGCAGACCTCTGTGGTGCTGCCAGCTTCTGTGATAGATGCTGCTGCTGTGATTGAGGAGGAACTGACTGTGCCAAGGACTGGGCCAGTGAGTGAGCAAGTCAACTTGCAAACATCCTCCGCACTGGAAGGTCAAACAGAGACAGAGTTGCCCTGGCCAGCTCGTGATGGAGAGGGAACCAACAGTGATGCAGAGGAGTTGCAGCCACTTGTGCCCATCAGCCCTCAATCACTCAGAAGGCTGAAATGGGCTGCTCAGAGGGAGGCTGCTTGGACTAGGCTGAGGAAACAATAACAAGCAGCACCTGTTCACAGCGGCTATTTAAGTCTGTCGGTGTAGCTGCTCTTTGCTTGCAGCAAATTACTAGCAAGCCCTCACGACCTTCATGTCTCCTGCTCCCTAAAACCCTCCGGATGGATCTCTGCCTCCTGAACCTTTGGACTGGATCTTGACATGGCTCTGCTTGTGTTTTCCTAGTGTTTGGTATATTCGGACTCTCCCTGCAAAGATTCCTGACCTCCCTCCTCTCTTGCTGGCTGCAGCTCAGCAGGGAGAGAGTCCTGACAGCTTCCTCTTCAATGGCGGCAGTGGCAGGAGGGCTCCCCAGGGAGCCCAACTGCTCCTGGCCACCTCCTTCACCTCCTCTAGCTGTGGCAGCAGGAGGCCCCTCCAAGAAAGAAGCTGTGCTGGGTCGCTGCCTCTTCCTCTTCCCGCTCTGTCCCACTTTCCTCTTGTGCGCTGTCCTTGTGCCTGGGTCAGGGGGCGACTCCCGACAGCTCTCATTGTTGCGGAGGGGGGAAAAGAGGAAGGAAACAGGCACTATTTCCATCCATCTACCCTCCGTTGGCGGGTCCATCCGTTTTAGTGACTCCCAACCCTGCTTTTCCTCACCCCCTCCCTCAAGGATCGTGACCCTTCCCTGAGTCTGGCCCCAAAGGAGCGCAAGAGGGATAAGGTTGTGAGGGGAAAACCCTTTTACGGGGGCCCTCCCCTTAAGACAGTGAAGCGGCCCTGCAAGATACAGGGGTGGGAGGAAAGAAGGGAAGGTGCTAAGTGCCATTCGGAGGGGGCTTTTTCCCAGCGGAGCCAGAGGGGCAGGGTAGTTCACCCTGGGTGGCAAAAGCTCTAGCTACATAACTGATTCCCGTAATGCATTCTATGTAGGATTGACTTTAGAAAATGTTTGGAAACTTCATCAGGTCCAAAATATTGATGCTGACTGCCCTGTTGAAACAGCTTAATGGGCTACTGTCAGTTTTCAGGCAGAATTCAAAGTGCTGGTTATGACCTTTAAAGACCTGCACGGCTTGGATCCAGACTATTTAAAAGACCATATTTCCCTATATAAACTGCCCTGAGTTTTATGATCTTCAGGGGGAGTGCTTTCTCTCAGTCTCATCACCATCACAGGCATGTTTAGTGAAGACATGGGAGAGAGCCTTGCAGTGGCTGTTCCAAGGCTGTGGAACTCCCTTCCACAGGAGGTCTGGTTGCCCCCTCCTCCGCTCCCTGTCCTCTTTTAGCCAACAAAGAAAGACTGTTTTCTTTAGGCAGAGCTTTGATTCTTAAATTACATGGCAGAAGGATGTTTGAAAATGGTGTACTGTGCTTTTATCTTTCTATCTTAAATATGTTGTAATCTATTTTTAACTATGCATTTTCAAACAAAGCTGTTGTTCAATTATTTTTTAAATTTCGTAAAATAAGATTTTGCCTGAATGTTTGTTTTAAACGATTGTAGGCTGCATTTGGTCTCATGCTGGGAAAAAGGTCAGGTATAAATTAAAATAAATAAACGAAATCTAAATCACAAGGTTTGTTGTGAGGATCAATGCAGGGTTGGTGAGCTGGAGCAATCATATGCTTCTTTGAGCTCTTTGAAGGAATGGCAGTATTATCAATGTAGTTCTGCTTCTTGATATGCTAACTACAGATGGCCTGTGATAAACAACAATATCTCATACTTACATTTCAATAGACCTGAAAGTTTATGTTTGACAAGAAATATTGCTATAGAAATATAATGAAACAAATAGAAGATATTGAAATTAAAACTGCAAAGCTGTTAAAAGCAGATTTATTTTAGCGACTGACAAGCAAAACATGTCCATTCATGTGTGATGAAACTCTGAAGAACAGGATTTGCTTGATTCTAGAACTGATGTCTAAAGTACTTAGCTTATTCTTACTCTTTCAATGCAGCACAATCAATGTGCTGCACTGTGCAAATACTATATGAAATGTAAGAACTTGTCTGGGAAATGAGGTAGATCTGATGTGTTATCAGCCCAACTGTGTCTCAGTTTCTGTCTCCTCCTCCCACTTTTCCCTTCAACTTCAGTTTACTTCCATTGGTGCAAACTGTAGTTGGCCTCAACCCAGCAGCAGGAAGAGGAAAAGAGGAAGCAGAATTTTGCTCTTCCTACTAGACTCAAGCAAAAGCAAACTGCTGCAGCCTCTCCTAATTTGTGTGTTCCTCTTCATTAATAACTTGTATCATCTCGACCATGGTCTGATGTTGCTTGGCCAAACGTGTTCCAGTTTTCATCTGTGAAATGTTGGAGGGTATGTGATGAGAGAGAGAACCTCTCATTATCTTTGACCGTTGACTGCACTGATTGGGCTGATAATTGTTGGAATCTGACATCTAGAGGACCACAGATTCACCAGCACTGTTCTAACCCAAATAAAGCTATAAAGGTTAGGTCTAAGCATAAACTAGAAACAGGCAAGAAGAGTTTTTAATTTTTTTAAAAAAATGACTGTATTGTTACCCTGACTTCTGGGGGTCCCTTGGGAGACACCGTGATTCACTCCAAGATACAAAAGTTGGGGAAATTAGCAGAGCATTGGAAATGGCAAAACAAGGGGTAGGGTAACCCAGCAGAATCTTTTACCCAATGTTTATGGGGTCAGGCCAAGCAAAAAGCCATAAATGTACTAATAAATGGTTTTTATTAATAAATGTGTTCTCAGGCACCAATGTACTCACTCACTCACACACACAAGGCCTATCGAGAAGGGAAAGAGGTGAAAATTGATAGGAGATTCAGTGGAGAGGGTGTAAAGGTGGTGATACTGCACCTATCCTGAAGTCTTCAGTCCAGGAAGTGGCAAGAAAGACAGAGCTCAGTGAAGAGAGGCGGCTGAGGGGATCACTCGACTAACAGAGTGCCAGTCTGCTAGTGCGGCGGGGAGTTCTCCGAAGAGACCCTCAAAAACTGGGATTACTTATAAGGCAGAACGTACCTCGAGGGCAGGCCCTCTCCTGGGAAGAACAATGGCCAAACTAGAGGGAGAAATGCCGCACAATAGCAACTTGGTAGTTTGCATGCTTGATTCATGCAGACAGGCCTTGCCATGTAGGATTTTCTAAAGTCCGAGTTGCTCAACCTGGGGAAAACCCAATAATCCCCTCCAGTTGGCTGTTTTTGGCTGGGGACCCTTTGTCTGTGCGAACATGTTTAGCCTGAGGTCTCCTAGGGGAAACGTGACTAGGGATTTTCCTGGCCTGACCTAGTTTCGGTCATTCAACCTCCTTGTCTATGTAACCACCCAGGCAACCTCTCTGGCATGGCAAGCATATTTGATATCAAATTTATATTCCCCTGGATGGGGTCTGTCATTGAGGCAACAGTATCCCAGAGCTGTTTACTGTGAGTTTGTTATCACTGTTCCTCAGAGATACACTACGAGCCCAGTATCAACACCAAGAGTCAGGAATATTTGGCTTTCCTGGTATTGTTGGAATACATCTCCCAGCACCCTTGGTAATTAGCCATTTTTGCTACCTTGCTAATGGGAGCTGAAATCCAACAACACTTGGAGAGATACAGATTTCCCACCCTGACCTACAAAGTGCAATAAGTATAGTAAGCCTGTGACATTTAATTAGTCTGAATGCAATTTTTTAGTTGGGTTTCTCACTGAACAATACATATCAAAGAGCTATGGCCCTTACTGTCAGAGATCAATGGCACACATTGCCTCAGACATCTCCATTCTAAGTGCAAAGATGGGTTAGCAAGCTCTAGCAAAGTGCAACAAAGTGCTATTAGCGTGTCAGCTAATGCCCCTGCTTCCCATAAATCTTTTAGATTATTTTCCCCCCTGAACAGAGTAAAATCTTTGTCTGTCCTGAGCAATCCAACATCTGAAGGGGCACATTTTCCCCACCTTGGCCATTTCCGCACTAGCCTGTTATAGCGCGATGATTCCACTTTCAACATCCTCTGGAATCCTGGGGTTTGCAGTTTCGGGAGGGGCCGACTGGCAAACCCCAGGATTCTAGAGGATGTTGAAAGTGGAATCATCGCGCTATAACAGGCTAGTGCGGAAATGGCCTTTGTCAATTGCAGGGTTCCTGTGATGCATAATAGGCAGAGATTCAATTGGCAAAACCTCCTGCATCTCCTAACCCCATGCCTATTGATCCTTATTTCAGGCCTTTGCCTGTGAACTGCATAGAAAAGCTGTCAAGCCTTGCTACTAGCCTGGACTTGATCCAGCGTATAAACTTGGACTGTTTCCACACATCATAAATATAGCATTTTGTACTTTAACTGCTATGACACCATTCTGTGGAATCAAGAGATTGGTAGGTCGAGGAGGGACTTGGAATGTCTCCTAGGAAGCTCTAGATGGCCCTTTAGTTCAGAGGTGTGACCTTGAGCTTCCCTCACAAAGAAGTCAAAGTACCCTATTTGCTGGCATATAAGACTCACTTCTTTTCCTGAAAAATAATGTTTGGAAATGGGGTGCGTCTTATAGGCCGGTACATCTTATATGTTTAAACTGCAAAGCCCAGGATTCCATAGGATGTTGAAAGTGGAATCATAGCGCTATAACAGTCCAGTGTGGACATGGCTTAACGCCTAAGTATGAGGGAGAAACCCAGCGATTCAGCAAAGAACACTGTAACTCCTTAAAAGATTAACGAATCTAATATTTTATGCATTTTCGTTGAGGATAGTCCACATCCTCTGAGGCTGAAATGACACTTCCAGCCTCTGAGAAAGCGGGCGTGCCCACAAAAGGCACAAGTCACAATAATGTAGTTAGTCTTTAAAGTGACATAGGATACTTATGCTATTTCCGCACTAGACTATTATAGCGCTATTATTCCACTTACAACTTACAACATCCCATGGAATAATAGCAGTATAACTGCCTAGAGAGAAAATGGCTTCATTTGCGTTCCCTGTCACAGACCGGAAAGTATTCCCGGAAATCCTGGCAAGCTTGTCACTCTATACTTTTCCTATCTCTCGCTCAGCGGCAGGGGAACCGCTTTAGGGGCGTCGCTTCGCCGCTAAAGCACATCACGTGGCGGAAAGGAGGGGGAAGGCGTGGTCACGTGAAGGTAGTAAGCAAAGGGGCGCCAGCGTTCCATATGGCAGAGGCGGGTTTCGCCGTGGGCCTGGAGGAGCGGGTCGCGGGGCTCAGGGCGAGGTTGCACCGCTGGCGCAGAGGCGGAAGGCTCGACGGTAAGCGCGGCCGGCTTTGGTCCTCGGCGCTCTCCCCGGGCGGCCGGGGTAGCTGGTTGCGGTTTGGCTCCTCCCAGCGTCCTTTCCCTTTAGGGCTTTGAGTCAGAGCTGAGCCCCCCTTGGGGTTGCCAGAGTGGAGGCTGGAGAGGACTCCTGTGCTGCGAATGGTTGCGTAGAGGAGTGGCGGTAGTGTAGTGCTGGATCAGGGCTCTGCAGACCGGGGCCATTTCCGCACTAGACTGTTACAGCGCGATTATTCCACTTTCAACCTCCTATGGAATCTTGGGGTTTGCGGCCCCCTCCCGAAACTGCAAACCCCAGGATTCCATAGTACGTTGAAAGTGGAATAATAGCGCTATAACAGTCTAGTGTGGAAATGGCCCCGGGTTCGAATCCTGGTTCCACTACAGAAGCTGACGTTTGGGCAAGCCACATTCTCTCAGCCTGAGGGCGAGGCAAAGGCAAAACCCCCTCTGAACAAATCTTGCCAAGAAAATCCCCTGATAGAGTCCTATAGCGGGAACGACTTGAAGGCAAATAGCAACAGAAGAGGACATTTCAGCAGGCATGTTACCTGGGTGCATGACAGGCAAGACCTGCCAGTGCATGAGGCCATTCCTTCATCTACAGAACCATCAAAGGTACAGGAACCCCCCCCCCAGGTTCCAGTTTAGCAATGCTATGTGCGTCGGGGTCTTCATTCCAGATGATCCGAATTACAGTGTGTCAGAGTCAGATGCAGATGTGGAATTGGGTGAAGATTAGGATTACCTGGGTGGTCCCTTCATCCCAGTTGTCACTGCTCCCCATTCATTGGCCTTATTTTCATATTTGTGTGTCCTCAAACCACATGCTTGTTCAAGGCGGTGATTCTCAGTCTTTGGTTCTGCAAATGTTTTAAACTTCAGTTCCCAGAAGCTGAGACCAAGATAGGCAGGGGTTCTGGGAAGCCAGGACCAAAGGTTGAGAGCCATTGCTTTAAAGGTTGCTTCACTTTTTTTCTTTCTCTTTTTAAAATATTTTAAAGTGTCAGATCTGAATTGAGACTCTAGCATAAGGTTCCAGTTTAGATTCTGCTTTAGGGTTCAGCTTTTTCAGCTATTAGGGTTTAGGGTTTCAGCTATTTTGATTATTTTATTGTTTTTGTCTGGGATTGTCTTAAATTGTCTTAAATACGGGCTTCCTCAAGATCTCTTGCTAAGAGATAGAAGTATTTTAATAAATAAAAATAAATAAATCCAGACTGTAGTAGGATCAAGTGCTGAAACCTAGCCCTACACAGAAGTTCTAATATGAATTGGATGTCATTTGTTTACTTAGTACTCCCACACAACTTGTTTTAGATTTTTTTTGGTCATGTAAATGTTCTTCTGAATTGATACATATGCCCATATTGATGATAATCTAGCTTGAGTTGTTTTATCTTGATGTGATCAATATCCCCATTCCCGTTCCTGTCATGTATGGCTTTTTCCAGTCTCATTTGGTCACAAAAGAAATTACTTAAATTCTTAAGAAATTCTTCTGTTGTTACAGTATTTCAACATTAAAATATCCACAGTGAATAAAATGTATTAAAGGAAACGACTCACCAACTGTTTCAGAGTTTGTGTGGTAATACCAATAATTTGTGGAGAGAATATCACTGTATGTGAATTGCACAGGTTAATTTTATTCTCTTTCAGCGTGGTCTTTGTCTCCCCTCATCAACAGATTCCTTCTTAATACAGGCTTCTGCTACACTGGAAAGCTTGACAGACCTATCTAAAGAACCGAGAGAAAATTCCACATTTCCCAGGTTTATGCAACTTTATACACAGGTATTGTGCAGTAATGAATTTTTAGTTTTATAGACTGCAGATCCAAGCACACTTGGAAATATGTCTCAAGACACATTAAGAATGCGCCGTATGGGGGAATTAAGGAATTTTTAATTGAAAAATGGGCCAGTATGAAAAGAATGCTTTACAGTTGACCTGAATTGGAACATCAGCTATGCCATATTTAATGCATTGGGAATGAAAGTTCAGCTTGTGTGTACGAAGAGTGCAGTCCATAAATCAGTTTATAGTGTGCTTTTGATATTTTTAGGCCAAAATTTGGAACTTTCACCATTGGCTATGTGAGCTAGGGCTGATGAGGGTTATAGTCCAAAATATTTAAAGAACAACAGGGCGGGGGTGTTTGTCATTGTCTGTAGCGCAGGTCTCAAATTTAGGAACAAAATGTAAGAGTTTAATGGTTTGGGATAGAACTTGTGATCTGCTAAAGAATATATTTTCTCCCTTGATTATTTTGTGGCTTAGACAATAGAATACCTATGTCTTGTAGCTAACTATTGATTCATAGAATCATAGAAATGTAGAGTTGGAAGAGACCACAGGGGCCATCCAGTCCAACCCCCTGCCATGCAGGAACACCCTCAAAGCACTCCTGACAGATAGCCATCCAGCCAGATTCTTCATATTCTTAAAAAAAATCACAATATTAAGTGGCTGTATCATAAACTGCCAACTTCCTTGGCCATGAGCCATGCTGGTGGGAGTTGGGTGTCTAACAGCATATGAAAGGTGGCAGGTGTCCCAGCTCTAGGCTAGCTTAGTTTACAACTTCGACTATTCTTATATTTACCTGTGTAGTTTTCCTGATTATTCCCAAACAATTCAAGCTGAATGAGTTAAGTAAGTGATTGACTATCATTAATAAATAAATGGTGCTTATCTCTGCCAGCACATGGCACTGAGCAGGAACACTGGAAGGTGTCTTATATCAGGTCAGATAATTGGTCCATCTTGCATAGTATTATCTTATCTGATTAGTGACGAATTTCCAGAATATTTCTCATTACTTTTTTCCTTCTTTTTTTTCAAAACTGAAAGCCTCAAAGAGGGAACCTGGGACCTTCTGTGTTAAAAACATGTGTTATGGTCTCGTCCAGAAGAGCAGGCAGGGCTGGCATTGCTGTGGCTGTCCAGCTGCTCTTGAACTCCAATGCCCATCAATCTTAGCCAGTCCATATGGAGGCATGACAGGAATAGCAGTTTAGCAGAATGTGAAGGACCAGATATTGCTAGCTGCTGCAGAAGGCCCTTACTTTTGATGAGCTGATGCAGCAAGATGAGTTTGACATGTTAACTCAGGGAATAGCAGGCCTATTACACCAATATTTACAACAGAAAACTTATTTGTAGATTCTGACCTGAGCAGAAGTGCTGTGAACTGAACATATGATTAGAATTATAGATAGTGATTACACAGTGTTGGGTGTAAAG
Organism: Ctenosaura bakeri; assembly: GCA_948474755.1. Lineage (NCBI taxonomy): Eukaryota > Metazoa > Chordata > Lepidosauria > Squamata > Iguanidae > Ctenosaura > Ctenosaura bakeri. The sequence continues at coordinate 112,555 of CAOLHI010001660.1, forward strand.
GGGGTCAAGCCATGGTGTGGCTTTTATTCCCTTCTGTGTATTCCAAGAATTGGGGGGCAAATGCAAATACTGGACCTCAATTCCCATCATCTCTCACTATTAGCTATGAAGGGGGGCTGGGAGATGCAGTCTAACAATACCAGGAGGGCCATATATTCTGCAGCCCCTGGTATATTTGTGGATGCAGTCCTGATCTTGGAAAATGAATTCCATCATGTAAACTGATAAACAAATTGAGTTCAACCTGCTACTGACCTTAATAAGCCCAACCCTTCCAGGATACCCTTTTAAGCTTTTAGTTTAGGAATCTTTTGTTGGAGAGCATGAGGGGGAATGTAGCGAATGGTACACTAAATGTCAGCCTAAAAGCTGCTTTTACTCAGGATACCTGATATCTTACTTTGATTAGGTTGGCTGTCAACTAGGAAGGACTGTTGCAGAACTTATATTTTCCTTTTTTCTAAAGGCTTTACTAAATATCACATATTTTGAGGAAAACCAGCTTGTGGATGAAGAATTTCCAGAAGAGTCTTCTTTGCAGAAAGTTGAAGAATTAATTAATGTACTTTCAGAGCCAGAAATCTTGATCAGTGGAAACAACATATCTCAGGAAGTGAGTAATAAGTCTAAACGACAAATGCTAATTTTTTTTAAAAAGTCCATGTGCAGTCTGCAAATAGTAAGGCCCTCTCATCTTTACAGTCTTCTCCCACTTTTTCATTTTTTGTTGTTGTGTGCCTTCAAGTCATTTCCAACCCTGTGGTGAACCTATCATAGAGTTTTTGCAGCAATATTTATTCAAAAGAGATTTGCCATTGCCTTTCTCTGCAGATGAGAGTATGACTTTCCCACGGCCATCCGGTGGGTTTCCATGGCAAAGCAGGGACTCAAACCCTGGCCTCCCAGATTCCTGGTCCAGTGGTCAAATCACTTTCTCCTTTAGTCTCCTCATATGTATAAAACTTGCTTAGCCAGAAGATTTCAACTATACTGCATTTTGTCACTTTTTATTTAAGGTCCAAGTATTGTAATTAATATGGAAATCTCTCCCTCTTCCCTCCTTTTTAGCCACTTTCAGTGCTTGGTACAGAATTGCTAGAATGTCTTTATTGGAGGAGAGGGGCTTTGCTGTACATGTTTTGTCACACTGTTAAAGGCAGGAAAGAATGGTTGACAGAGAAGACTAATACGTTTAGAAAGGTACACCTTCTTTTGCTTTAAAAAACAGCTGTAATAAAATTGGTTGCTTCTGTAAGGGTAGCTTGCAGTTGCTTCCATAAGAGTAACTTACTCTTACAGGGCAAGAATAACGGTCAGCATGTATGTCTACGCAGAAGTAAGTTCTGTTATGTTCAGTGGGAATTACTCCTAACCTAGATGAAAATGTGTAATTACATTCTGTATTATCTTGAAGTTGTAATAATAATTTCTGTGGAACTCAAAAGAAACTCTCTGAAGATAGCAAATGTATGCCTGTTTGGGGCATCCCTGTTACTTGGCACCACTGCCAAAACTGAGGTAAGCAAGAGGCTTAAATAGACAGAAGGGGATAAGGGACAGCCAGTTTACCAGTTGTTGTTTTTTTTTCTCTAAGCTTACTTTCTCCAATATATACAGAGACAAATACCAGTGTTTTTGTACCTGTTTTTAAGTATAAAAAGAAAATATGGTGGGGGAAGTAGAGCTCTTTCAAAGCAGAAAAATGATGAACAAAATCATTTTGTCTTAGTATATTGATCTAAGACCTATGATATGCACTTCTCAGATGTTCTTTTTTTCCTCTCTCTTTCCTTCAGTTTCTTAATGAAGGAATCCATTACTTGGTGACGATGCTTGCATTTCGATGTTCTGATAACTCAGATGAAGAATTCTTGTTTGAGGATGTGGATACAGCTAGACTGATCCATGAAGGTATACATCCTTGTTGTGTGTCTCCAAGTTGTTTCTGACCTATGGCGACCCTATCACAGGGTTTTCTTGGTGAGATTTGTTCAGAGGGATTTTGTCTGAGGCAGAGAGAATATGACTTGCCCAAGGTCAGCCCATAGGTTTCCATGGCTAAGCAAGGATTCGAACCCTGGGCTCTGGAGTCCTAGTCCAGTCACAAAACCACAGTGACTCTCTATGCATTCTGTATAGTGTAGGATAAAAACAAAGTGTGTTTGTAAGCATGGCTAATTAAAAGTGTTTACTTATTTCACTTATGTCCCACCTTTCCTATTTGGAGTTCAAGGCACTGTACATAATCCATTTCCTCGTTTCTGTCCTCACAGCACCACCATATGGCAGGTTTGGCTGCAACATAGTAGCCCAAAATCAGTAAGTGAGTTTCATGCCCAAGTAGGGATTTTTTTTAAAAAAAAAAATATAAGTATTGGGAAAAGGAGAAAAAGGCAAAAGGGGAGGAGTATATAAGATATGAGTGCAGGGCTCATTTTTAAAGAAACATTTCCTTGGCCAAGTGAGGCTTTGAAATGGGATCTGTACCAGTTAAATTTAATTTTGAAAAAAGTGAATCAGAAATTGGGAAAGGTGATTTGTAAAAGAGAATTCCCACCTAATAGTGAAGATATAAGTTGTTATTAAAATGTGAAACTGAGGAAGAACTGATTAAAAACTGTATAGTGAAGTGGACAAGGAACGTAGGCCGTTCTTTTCAACTGAACACTGGGAGAGAGCTTGGAAGACAGGTGTAAAATGTATGTGTTGTTACAACTATAAAGAATTTTTTTTCAAAGCAATGTACAGGTGGTACTTGACTCTGGTTAAATTGGCAAAAATTTATAAAAATAGAAATAACAAATGTTGGAAATTTAATACATAGGAGGGTACTTTTCGCCACCTATGGGGATCCTGTAAGCTAGGAAATTTTGGCTACTGATTAGTGTAGAAATAAAAAAAAATGGAAATGGAAATTTTATTTAAGCCTGAATTATTCCTTTTAAAAATGATAGACCACAAAGGTAAAATTGAAAAAGACAATAGAATTTTAGTAAGTTACATGGCTACAGCAGCTAGAATAATATTTGCTAAATACTGATGGCAGATAAGATTTCCAAGGATGCGAAAATGGATACAGAAAATGATAGAATTAGCTAGAATTGATAATTAACTTATTGGTTAAAAAGTAACTTTATATAATCCTACCTTTAATTTCTGCAACCTTATATGTAAAAGAAAGATTTGGTGACAGAGTAAAGATACGTTTTAATATTTAGTACATATCATTCTCTGGGTTTCAGGGATGAGTGATTATATATAAAAAAGGACAGTAATTAAGAGGAGATACATATTGGTTTCTGTTAAATAACTTGTCATGAAGTGTGGGAAGTCACAAGGTATATGGGAAGGATGTAAGCAGTGTTTGTGGGGTTCCTTGAGTTCTTGTGTTTGCTCTTCAGTTTCCTTTGTTAGCTTTTTTTTAATTTCTGTTTATATTTTCTATTCTATTTTCTATTTTTCCTTTTTTCCATTTTTTGGAAATGGTGTTTGCATGTTAATAAAGCCAATGGAGGGAAAAAAAGAAATGGGGTCTGCACATTCCACACAGAGCACTATGGCTCTTTTTGTGTTGGATTGTGTCTGATGTTTCTGTTGTAAAATAGGAAAGAAAAAGCTGTGAAAAAACCCGCTTCAGGCATTCCTGCCTGCATTAGGAGAGTTAAGAAAAATAAACTCCACAAGAAGCAAGTTAGCAATTTAACTGCTTTTATTGCTGGATAATAAATTAGGTAACCGCAGACATCTCTTGGACTAACAAAACCTAGCTAACAAAGACAGAGAGAAGGCAAAGACAAAGTGCAGTGAAATCTTTTCAGGGCTTGATATTATGTAGCATGTTACAGAGACATGGAAACATGAAAACAAGTGTGCACAACACCTTCCAGACATAACAAGCCATACACACGAAAACACAGCTGTACGTGTTCCGGAGAACCAGATAACACACAGCAGTACACAGCGTTACAGAAAAAGATTCCCATGAGAACCCACATGGCAGGCTAGCCTAAACATTTCTACAAGCAGTTTACTTTCTCACACACTGAAACTGTGAAACAAGGAGTCCACTACACGTTCCATACAATGTGACAGTTTCACTCTGTCAGCTGAGAATAATTAAGTTCATTTATATCCTGGCTTTCCCAAAGCAGTTTAAAATAAAAACTATAGTACAGATACATATGAATATGTTTTTTTTGTAGTCACCTGCAGCTGAGCATGTCACCCAGGCTATAGATCAGCTGTGGATAACTGCGCCGAGGGTGGGAACTGATTTTTACCCCATGCATAGACAATACAGTGTAGTAAGTGTTGGATGATGACTCTGGAAATCCAGGGTCAGAGTTCCTGCTCAGCCACGGAAACTCAGTGGGTGACGCTGGGAAAGTTATACTCTCTCAGCCTCAAAGGAAAGCAGTAGCAAACCTTCTTTGAACAAATCTTACAAAAAAACTTGCAACAGATTCACTTTAGGGTTGCGGTAAGTCAAAAGTGATTTGAAAGCAGACAGCAAAGCAAAGTGGTCTGCCACAGACTGCGGTAATGTCTTCTGGGCAAGATAGAAGTGATTGGATGTCATTTCCGGGTCCAATTTCAGCTGGTTCCCTAGTGTGGGGGGTGTTGAGGTGGAAAAACAAGCTAAACCTCTGTGTTTTGAAGTGATTTTGGTAATTTGGTGGGGCATTTTTTCACCAACCCCCCCTCAAAGCCTTGTCCAGAGGACAAAAGGAGTTGGGCTGTCCACAACTGTAACTGCTAACAACTGAAAGGCTGCACTATGTTCCAGAGAGAAGGGAACAAGAGGCACAGTTTGACTCAGAAGGTGGTTGATTGTAAAACCCTCTAGATGAAGAAAAAAAAACTTTCTGAATTTGTTCAATTAACTGGATTATTTCTTCCACTTTGGCAGGCATATATAGTGATACCCATCTACTAGCTATGATGTACTGTGGAGAAATGTGTTATTGGGGACTGAAGTACTGTGGAGAAGGAAAGGAAGAAGTTCAGCGCACAGATCCCAAATCAAATAGCAAACCACCCAGCAGCTTGTGCAGCACAGCTTTGGACTTTCGAGAGACGGGAGAGAGAATGTTACAGAAATACATAGCTGTGTGTGAAGGACCTTTAAGACTGCATGATTGGGATACCAAAAATGCAAAGCGCATACTGAACTATTTTCAGCACTTATCAACCTAACTGTCTTAAGCAGATTTACATTCCAAAACCTGAAACATTATTAAATAGAGGTGGGGGGAATCATGCCTCAACAGTAAAATACCCAACATTTCAGTGCATGTTCTGACCAAACTGCACAGGAATTGAAGAATAGTCTATAACTTATTACAGTGCCAGCATGGTCTTCCAGATATTTTTTTTGGCCTACAGTTCCCATCAGCCTTAATCAGCATGGCCAATGGTAAGGGATTGCGGGACTGGATGCGCAAAGCCATCTGGAGGACAGGAAAACCCCTATAGAAATGTCTGGAAGTCTGTTTCTTTTTTGAAAAACAAAAGCACAAGAGAAGGCTCTCAAGATGTTCATTGAGGGATTTATTAGCTGAAAAGCTTGATATGTTTTGGTCTACAGATGCTTCTTCAGGGATCTGGTGTCCTCAGAGTACAGAAACTTCTGAACAGGAAAATTCAGTGCCATTTGAAATCAAAACCAAAACAGTGATGGGGAGGGGAGAGCAGCTCCAGCAATATATTTCACCTACCCTTGCTTTAGAATGATCCTTCTGCAACTACTACAGCCAAAGGCTTTTGGTGATGTAGATCTGGTTTATTTTAATAGACTCTCATGTGGGAATGACTGTATGCTTAACAGTCTTGGGGGAACCATAGATGGTTGTGGAGAGAAAACAGATAAGTACAAGATGCTTGCAAAGTGATGATGATATCCAATTATTTCTGCCCAGTCACAAACAACTCTTGCCACTAGTTCCATAAGCATATTTATCTGAGATAGCTGTTACCCCAAACATCTATGTTGTGCCATTATAGAGTGGCATAACACAGCAAAGTCATGTAGACAGTTAATTCTTCAATAAAATATTCAAATAGCCTTGGGCTATAAAGTCTGTGAAGCAAGGAATAATACTTGGAATTATGAATGCAGAAATAAAAACAATACATGGATGAATAGTCAAGACTGTGTCTACACTGGCAAGATAGCATGGTGACTATCATACCTGAGGCTACTCCTGCAATGGTGAAAAATCTGCCTGTTACCGTATAATACAAACAGAATGCCTCTATTGAGAGAGCCACCCAAGGCATATTCCAGTCTTCCTCTTAATGTGCATTTCTCCCACCTCACACAATTCATAGGCATACATTAGAGTGCTTGCAGGAAGAGTCTAGAGCAACCTTTCTCAACTTTTTTTTTAAATACCTTGGAGGATCCTTTGAAATATTTTTCAGATCTCAGGGAACCCATGCATACAAATTATACCTACAACTAAAAAAAGTGTGTTTTAAGTATATAAGTATATATGTATATACTTAAACATGCACACACACTGTATATAAACATATGCACACAGGTGTTCACATTTGCAAGTTTGCCTTTCACAGATTTGATTATTTGCAAGTTTCTCCAATCCCTGACCTGCACCTTGGGGTGCTTCCTTTCCAGGGGGACTCTTTCTTCTCTGTAGCTCCAATCAGGTTGTGCAGCCCTTTAAAAACCTCTGGTCCTCCACAACCCCAAGCTAAGGACAGCTTTACGCCCAATCTTCTCAGCACCACAAATCCTTGCCTGATGCCTGCCCCCCAATACCCAAAGGACACAAGCAAGAGAGAGGAATTATATGCTGACCTAGCCCCTTTCCCTTTCCTGGTTTGGTCCCTGGGTGCCCATTTTCCCAACATACCTCAGCCTCCTTCCCAGATGCACACGCTGATATTTGCAGTTTTTCTGCTTTTGCAGGGGCCTTGCACCCCTAACCCTAGTGAATATGGAGGGCTGTCTGTGAGTGTATGTAGAAATACAAATTATTTCTACAACTAAAAAATTCTCTAGCAACCCATTGCAGAACTGTAGAGTTCAATTGAGACATCCTTGTCTAGAGAATTATCTGCAAAACGTGGGTTGGCACTGTGCTGTTTTGACTAGAAGTATTTATAGAGTTAGTATTTATACAGTATACTTATACTGCTATGAGTATACAGAGTGGTTACTTTGAACCGGTACAAGAAGCTGCACTGTTAATGAATACAAAAGATTGGCACAGTTTAGAGGTGAAGCATTCTTTTCTTTAATGCAAGTGTACCATGCAACTGTGTAAATCAGTGTCCAGTCAAGCTTAAAACTGTACTGGTATCTTAAAAAGGATGGTGTGTTCAAGGTCCCTTAAATGTAAGTGCATTTAATTCTAACATGACACTCCATTCTCCTAGTAGATAAGAAAATGATTTGCTGTAGTTAATAGCTCAGCTGGAGCCTGAAAAGCATGAGCAAATCCCACATCCACCATTTCTACCATGTCTATGAGCAAAATGTGCTTCCTTGCAAGCTGCACAATAGAATCCTATGAATAGTTATATGTGTATGTGCCTTCAAAGAGGCTGGTGACCCCATGAACTTTATAGGGTTTTCTTACACAAGGGATATTCGGAGATGATTTTGCCAGTTCCTTCTGAAATACAGCCCACAGCACCTGACATTTGTTATCAGTCTCCCAGCCAAGTACTAACCAGAGCTGGTCCTGCTTAGCTTCTGATGGGATTGAGTACCTTTAAGGTATTTAGGCCTCTGTATATTTATAGAGTGGTGCAGAGGTTTGTGTACTGAATGACAACTGTGGAGATCAGCGTTCCAATCCCTGCTCAGGCATGGAAATTCCACTGGTTGACCTTGGGCAAATCACAAACTCTCAGCCTCAGGAAAGCAAAGGCAAAAGAACCCTGCTGAACATAGCTTGCCAAGGAGACCATGACAGGATCACCCTAAGTCCGAAGTGACTTGAAGACAGTGGCAGAACTTGAAGTGCATGTGGGGGGAGCAGGTGTGGGCTACAGAGCATAGGGTGTGGCTGTGGGACATGGGGGTGTGCCTACAACATATGGATTGGCGCTATGGTGTGTGAGGGAGGGCAAGCAAAGAGCCATGGCGCCCGCAAAAAATTGCTGCCCCTACACAATTGCTTGAAGCCACACATGAACAAAATGATATTATGTTCAGTGAAGCTGACAGGTGTGAAGTGGACTGTAACCTCTTTTCCACCCTCCAATCCCCAGTGAGAGTAACTAGTAGCTCTCCTCATTATTTTTTAGAGATTCATAATTATAGTTACACCTTGCTTCCCCTTTTCAGCCTTACATAGCTCACCTAACCTGTCCGGCAGAAAGACGAGTTGCCTGACTTGTTTGTGAGGAACAAAAGGTTTAAAACTTTCTGACGGCAAGAGCCATTCAACAGTAGAATGCGCTACCTCGGAGTGTAGTGGAGTCTCCTTTTTTGGAGGTTTTTAAGCAGAGGCTGGATGGCCATCTGTGGGGAGTGCCTTGATGGGTGTTCCTGTACAGCAGGAGGTTCCAACTCTTACCATTCTAAAAAGAAGCAGGCATTGATTCATAGAGCAGCCTTTGGAATTGTAAACTTTCATTTTTTTTAATTTATTTTTATTAAAATTTTTCATTCTTACAGGCATAAGCTCATAAGACTTGTTAATGTTTACAATACAAAATATTCTGTGACATACCCTAATATACAACATATAATAGACTCTTTTGACATGTTCATAAGACCTGTTATTATTTAACAATATATAATATACTATAATATACCACAATATATAACATATAATAATAATATATAATATACCACAATATACCACATATAATACAATAATAATATATAATATACCACAATATACAACATAAGCAGAGGCTGGATGGCCATCTGTTGGGAGTGCTTTGATGGGTGTTCCTGCATGGCAGGGGGTTGGGCTTGATGGCCCCTGAGGTTTCTTCCAACTCTGTGATTCTATATAATAATAATATATAATATAATTTGATAAACTTTCATTTCTGGCCGTCCTATGAATACACAAGAGGACTGGGGTGGCACATAAAGCGGAACGGCTGCGCCAGCAATGAATTTGCTGGGCGTTTAGGAGCCGTCCCAGAGGCGGGAGGAGTCATCGCAGAAAACGCCACAGGCTCCATGATAGACCTCCCTCCCTCCCTCCCCAGCGCCTCTGCTTCGCCTCTGAGGAGGCTCGGCTGCCCTGCGCCCTTTCCTCAGCCCAGCCCGGTGCCAAAGGGGGCGCAGCAACGACGCCAGGGAACTGTTTCGGCCGCCATCGGGGTGGACGTGTCGCGTCGCTGTTCTTTAAGCGGCGACTCCGCGGCTCTTCGGCCTCTCTCCTCGCGCGAAATGGCCGCGGGCAACGGAGGGGACTGGCGGCGCTTGGAGTCCGCGCTGAGCGGCAGCCTCCGCCTCCTGAGGGACAAATGGGGGCAGCGCGGAAGGCCTCCTCCGGGAAGCGACGACGACGCCTCGGCAGCCACGGAGGAGGGCGAGGAGACGGAGCCGCCCAGCGCCCTGGACGTCTTGCCGGTAACCCCTTCCTCCCCCTCCCCCTCCCCCTCCCCCTCAGCGCCCCTCCATTGAACGCTTAACGGGGCAGGCGAGCTCCTCAGCGCCCAGACGCCGCTTCCTCTTGTGTTGGAGGAATTGACGTGACGCCTTTTGGCGCCTCCCTCCTCATGGGCCCCAGCAAGTTTAGGGCGGCCCCATTGGACGAATGAGGATTGGGCCTGGTGACGTTGTTCGAGCCTTTCAGCCAAACAGGCTTTACCAGGACGCTGCGGGTGGGAGGGCAAAGCGGCTCTTCCAAACCGGAAGCACCGCCCCGTGAAACTTTCCTTCAGTTTCCAAATGAGGTCATTTCCTCAAGACACTCTTATCGCGCGATGATTCCACTTCCAACCTCCTATGGAATCTGGGGTTTGCAGTTCCGGGAGGGGCCGGACGGAACTGCAAACCCCAGGATTCCATAGGAGGTTGGAAGTGGAATCATCGCGCGATAAGAATGTCGTGCGGACAGCTTCTGTGTCTTTGGAAATACGTTGGAGCCAGAGAAGGAAAAGTGGGGAGGCAGAGTTCCCAAACACAGCAAATGGAAGAGTTCTCGCTAGAGTCTCTTCCCTCCAATGCTAGAAATTTAGGAGAATAAAGGAAAATTTCACAGAGGGGCGCAGAATCCTCATTTGGAGGGCAGTGGCATCAGTTTGCCCTCTTCCCTGTGGGTACACCCCTACCTCGGAAATTCTAATTTTCCAAGAAAGGCCCGCTAGCCTGAACAGAGCCCTGTGACACTTTTCTTACGAAAATTCACTTTTTCTTTTAGTAATATTTTATGCTAGCTTACATACCCAGTGTTGCCCCGGGGTTTTGTTTTCTCATAGGTAATACTTGTTAGAAAGATTTGAGATCCTGTGTCTCTAATTCTCCAAACTGTCTTGTCCAGTACCTGTAACTTTTCCCCATATTCCCAATCCAATCTGTGTTCAGAGTTATTAACATGCGGAGGTTGGGTTCCTGAGGGAATACACTGCCCTCCTCCTTGCTGCTAAGCCTTGTCTCCATAGCAACCGACCCATTCAAGACAGACACAGTTGACTGAGGCCCAAGAGCTCTCTGGCTGAGAATTCTAAAGGCCCCTCCCTAAACTGCAAACCCCAGGATTCCATAGAATCTTCTTAAGCAACCAATCATATGAGGTTTATGCCTGACACAGACAAACAAACTTTGATTTTTATATATTAGATTATCTTATTTACCTAGGATTTTATTTTCTCATAGGTAACACTTGTTAGACATACCTTAGGAATTACCTTACCTTACTTTAGAAATTAGATTAAGTTGAAATACACAGGTTTGAGATCTTGTGTCTCTAAGAATTCCCCACACTGTTGTCTAGTACCTGCAACTTTTCCCCATATTCCCCAATCCAATCAGTATTCAGACTTCTCAGCATACAGAGGTTCAGTTTCTGGGGGAATATGCTGCCCTCCTCCTTGCTGCTAGGCCTCATGCAATGCAAATCTCTTTTTACCACCAGCCACCCACTTCTACATTTGAGGCGGCAGCTCAGATGTGAGAGACGAACAAGTAGGAGAACTGCAGCTGCTGCCTTGAAGGCAGAAGTGGGCAGCTGGCAGCAAAAAAATCAGGTTTTGGGATTTAGGATTTCCAGATAAGGTAGGCTCAACGTATATTGTATCCCAGAGGATCTTATTTTTAACTACAAAGAACTTGTTCTTATATTTTTAGCACAGTAATTTTTGTCATTTTTATATTCTTAACTACATATATGGAAAGAAAACTTCAATGGGCCTATTCTTATGTGCTTAAATTTCCATTTTTTTAAATTAAAAAACCCTTTCTTATTTTCAGATAGATGTAAAGCTATACATTATGTCCTTTCTGACACCCAAAGATTTATGCTATCTGGGAAGTACCAGTCACTACTGGAGACTTGCAGTCCAAGATCCCTTACTGTGGAGATACTTTCTGATTCGGGACATCCCTTCTTGGCATACCATTGACTGGAAGTCACTCCCAGATGCAAAGATATTTAACAGACCCCTTTCTGAGTTCCATGACGGTGCCTCATATGATTACATGGCAGTGTAAGTATCTTCTGACAGAACAATCCTGCACAAACTTACTGAGAAGCAAACTACACTGTGTTCAGTTGAAAACAATCTGATTTATGTAAGCATCATGCAGCTCAATGGGGCTTATTTCTGAATAGACACGCATAGGATTGTGCCATGAGTCTCTTAAATGTTGGGCTTAAATGTAAAGAATTACAATTTTATGCAAAACTTTGGTTGCAAAATCACTGCTACAGAAGCTAATGGATGCTTTGTAGCATCAATAAATGTGAAAACCTGGGAACAAATCCAGAAAAAAAATAAAGGCATCTCACTTGCTTTGAAGTGTCTGGCAAGTGGGTGGGCAGCCTGCTTATGATCAGTTGCATGGGTTGTGAGCAGCTCACAAAGAACTTTCTTTGAGATCCTGTTTGATGCTGGAAGAATGTAAAACTTGACCAGCTTGCTTATGCTGAAGTTCTGGGAAGGCAACAGCTGCAAGACAGATGATGTTGCAAAATTGCTCTCCCAACACAACCCCACAGCCAGTCAGTGACCATTTGAGTCAGAGGTTGGAGCTGCAGCCAGGTGTCACAGCCCAACAAAACAAGCCATTGCAGAAAGAGATACTGAATACCTCCTTGTGATACATCTAAGTGTGTTTACATTGATATGGCTGTCAGTTATGCTAGCTTTGTGTTAGCTAGGTTTCAGTTTCAGCAATCTGTTCTTTGCTAAATTGTTTCACAAGAAAGGTATATCTTTTCTTATATTTTGCTTGTACTCGTATGTTACTGAGAGCCAGCATGGTGTAGTGATTTGATACCTGGTCTGTGACTCTGGAGACCTGGGTATGAATCTCTACTCAACCATGGAGACCCACTGGGTGACTTTGGACAAGTCACACTCTCCCAGCAAAGCCAAACCCTTTATGAACAAATCTTGCTAAAACAAACCCTGTGATAGATTCACCTTAGTGGCCATAAGTTGAAAATTACTTTAAAGCACACAACAAGAAGTACGTTAATTTTTCACTGGTCTCTTGTGACCCATTCCCTATTGTAACCAATCATTTCATTCTGTCTCATATACTAGACTTGGCAAGCATACATTTTGTTTCATATGTTTTTATCCTATTTTAAATAAATATATGCATAACAACACAGACAGTACAATATTGAAAAGGTGGGGAAAAAATCAAGCTAGGAAATAAAACAATAAGGTTACCCTCCCCCGAAGAAAGCTTTTATAAAATATAAAACCATCAGCAAAAAAATCAAACACTTATACTTATTGTTGCATAGAAAGGATTAAAGTCAGCCCTTGATATCCAGGGAGGTTTGGTTTCAGTATCTGCCCCCATGGCTACCAAAATCTATGGACTCTCAAGTCTCATTATATGCAATGGCATGGTAAGACTGTGTTCCTTATAGAAAATGGCAAACAACTCAAATTAGTGCCAGAGAGAGGCTGAGGATCTGTGAAATGGCAGGAGGCTACAGCAGGGTATGCCTACACCTCAGCCATATTGCTCGTTGCATGGCAAAATCAAGGTTTGCTTTTTAGATTTTTTAAAAAATATTTTTGGGGCATAGTTGGTTGAATCCGTGGGTGCAGAACCCATGGATATGGAGGCTGACTGTATGAATATGTAGGTTGATTCAGTCCTGAGCACTTTCTGTGCCAGGGAAGGAAAGTATGTCATTCACCATATATTGGACTGCAATTCCTGTTATCCCTCAGCACTTAGCCACGCTGGCTAAGGCTGATCAGAACTGAAGTCCAGCAACATACAATATACACACACACACATTTTGTACAGTGTATTCATATCCCGCTCTTTCTGTAATTCTAGAGCAACTTATATTTCGAACTCACAAGGTTGTGAGTTCGATCCTGCTGGGCTCCAAGGTTGACTCAGCCTTCCATCCTTCCGCAGGTCGGTAAAATGAGTACCCAGCTTGTTGGGGGCAATTAGCTAAAATACATTGTAAACCACTTGGATAACACTTAGTTGATAAGCGGTATAGAAATAAATGCTATTGCTATATATTATATTTGGGTTGCCAGTGTTCTCTCACTTTGACTGATGCCTAATCCATCCCTGGTCAGCTTAAGCTGTATTATACTATGTACAGTTCTCCCTTCACATTCATGGGTTTGACTCTCGCAGATTTGATTATTCAGGAGGCACCCATGCTTCCCTCCCAATTCTCCTCCTCCCCACATTCCCTTGCATTTGCCTCCCATTTCCTTGCCTCTTTGCCAATGCTGAGAACTTGTGCCAGGAAGAAGGAAAAGTAATGGGGCAGCAGAACACACACACACACACTTTCCCAGTGCCCTGGAGCAATACCCTCTCATTTCCTTGCCTCTTCGCTGTGCTGAGAACTCATGAAAGGGAGAAGGAAAGGCAATGGGATGGCAGAAGACGCACAGAGAGAGAGAGAGACACACACACTTTCCTGGTGCCCTGGAGCAATCCCCTCCCATTTCCTTGCCTCTTCACTGTGCTGAGAACTCACGCAAGGGAGAAGGAAAGGCAATATGGTGGAGGAAGATGCGCACGCACACTTTCCCTGTGCCTTCTGAGCTCTCCCTGACATTGCTTTGCCTCTTTCCCTCACTGAGAACTTGTGCCCAGGTAAAAGGAAAATTGATTGGGGGTGCACAATTCCTTTCTTCTCACCTTTGGAGCTCCCCTCCGCAACTCTCTTGCCTCTGGACTGGGTGTGGAGAAAGAAGGTTCCTGTGCTAGAGACCAGGAAGGGAATGGGAGGAGGATGGGGGGGAGTTATTTGTGATTATTCCACTTTCACGGGGGTTCTCTGGCCCTATCCCTCACTAATGTGGAGGGCCTACTGTATTTTCCCCTACTGTTGTGCAGCCCATCAACAGAACAGGCATCAATCATGCTGGCAAATGCATAACATATCTATTTCATTTTGCAACCAGCTTTGTTGTTTTTGTTGTGTTCTTTTACATAGGTATAAAAAGTGCTATTCTTGTTGCAAACGATCCCTGCAACCCAGGCAGCCTGCATATGGAGCCATGGCTTCCTTTTTACAGTCATTGATTACACAGGCTGAACCTCGCTTTGCTATGTTTGGGCCCGGTTTGGAAAACCTGGATGCATCTTTGGTGCACAAAATGATGACGAGTCCAGAAATTTTGCCACTGGCTGGTATACCTTCAAGACAAATACATGGTAATTCATTATTCCTACCTTTTGCTGTAGAGAACTCTGCTGTCAAGAGATCCCAAGTGCTTCTGGTATAGTGGAAGGAAGGAAGGAGTAATCTCAGGGAGGTGTATTTACTCATCTTCCTTTCCTTTACGTATGGAAATATTGCCCTCCCATTGCCACAAGAATGGTGTTCTTTTATCCCCCATACTGAGGATGTGTATGGAAACACAGGGCTCTGAATTCTGAAAATCATAGCTCACTCAGGCCATTTCCACATGGGGCAAGGGAATGGCCCCATGCTGCTACTTACCGGATCTTCTGGCTCCTCAGTCCGGTCCAGGCTGCTCCGGAGCAGTGCGTGGTTGTCGATCCGCTCTGCTCCGGTGTCCAAAATGACGGCTTCCGGTTGGTCGTGGGTCTCGACCAACCGCTGAAGCTCACCAGCCTAAAGCCCGCCCTCGGCACATTGCAGGCTCGCATTGGTGCGAGCCTGCAAATCTGCACAAGGGAGCAGGCTCGCAGTGGCGCGCTCCGTGCTTTTGAAAGACCGGAAAAATCAACCACTTGAGGTCATTCCAGAGCAGACTGAGGTGCGGATCTACAGTAAGTAGTCCAGACCCAGTCCGCTCCAAGGTGCAGACATCCTCCATGGAGGACGCACCACACCGTTTATTTACCCCGTGTGGAAATGGCCTCAGACTTTTCTCTTTTTCCTTCTCCAAGTAAGAACCATGGAACTTTCTGTAGGGATTTGGAGGGGGATCTGAGATGAGGACTGTCTGTTCACCTTGGATGGAGATTTTATAGAAACTAGGCAGCTGCATCCTAAAAATGAACTATTTAGATTATCAGTTTGAGATGCAGAAAGCCAGAGCTTCCTTGGGCACAGAGAAGTAGCAGTACTGTGGCTGATACTGCCTACTTTGGGCTACCTGAAATAGAAAATGCTTTTTATAACTGGTGAATGATTTTCATAGCTGATAGCATTCACCAAAGCATCACCTCCTGTACTACCTCTTCTGTCAACCAAGCAGCCAAGATAATTAAAATATAGAAGTATTTTACATACATATTTTATGTAAATATATTTTATATAAATAAAAATATATAAATATATAGCATATATGGTCCTCCACATTAAAAATAAGAAAGGGACCTGGAAAGTGATCCAATGCTAATATTGAAAATACTGGGTAAGCAAATTCAACTGTAAACGTTAAGCACAGCAATGACAGATGCATATGGTTCATGCAAAGGACACAAGATCACTTAGGTCTGGGTAGTTGCATATAGATATATTAATCATGCTAACACATTTATAGTCTTTCTTACAGGAACAGGAACATATATTACACAATTCTTATTATTACTAAACACTGAAAGTAGGTTTTGGGGAGTAATCAAAGCCAGGGACAATGGGCTTTGAAGTGGTAAAGCAATGCACATAACTGGTGGCAACTTTATATAAAAGCCTGACCAAAGCATAGAGGCACAGCTTTTCCTTGCCAGAAAATCTGTTTCTAGCTAGAGGTAGAGATCTGGTTGGTGTGCTGAAAACTATGACTGCACTACTATATTCTGCTATAGCTTGTATAAGAAATATAACTTTGTTATGCTTGTATTTTGTTATAGAAGCATAACAGATTTATTAGCTTGTGTTTAATGATGCTACTTATGCCTGTGTTTAATAGTGCTACTTATAGCCATGTTTCTATTTTTGCATGTGAGTTTTATAAGTGAAGGAACTATTGTATACTTTGGTTGAGAAGTGTCTCTGCTACTTTAAAATTGTGTGTTTATACTCTGATCAATCACAGCATTGTTCCAGAAGTGATTCTTGGTGAGAAGAGGACACCTAGCGTGTCAAATCAGGTGCACAATTAATGTTGCCCAGCGTGTTGAATCCTGTGCTGAGGGGAGAATCTTTGGCTAGTTCCACACTTCACTGTTCTAGTGCTATTTATTCCACTTTCAACATCCTATGGAATCCTGGGGTTTGCAGTTTAGGTATTTAGAATTCTGAGCCAGAGAGCTCTTTGGCCTCAATAAATTACAAATCCCAGATTTCCACAGGATGTTGAACATGGAATAATAGCACTAGAACAGTGTACTGCAGAAATGGCATTTGCCTTTTAAATGATGGAAATGTAATGCTTTCAGCAGATCCGTTCTTTGATTAATTGTTGGAATGTCTTGGGCAACGTGTGAGTCTCTGAAGGCTAGATTATAAGCAAAAACAATAAACCTCATATCTTTGAAGTATCTGGGGATTCTGTAGTCTTACTTCTGAGACCTCAGGCCTCTGAACAAAATGAGAAATATGCCTTCAGTTATTCATAGCTGTCCTCATTTAGCCACTATGTGTATTCCATTTATCATCTCCATGGTTGTTTCAGATCTGTCCTCAAAAGTCTTTTCTTTCTCCTCTACCCCACCACTGGTCTCAAACAGGGATAGGATCAGGAGTCACATTTCATCTGAACAGCCAGAAATTCAACATTCTGACACTGTATTCAAAAACCAGGTACATTTTATATTGTATCTTTTGCAAGGGAAATTAAATTCTACTTTAAGAAGTATTTTATCATTGAAAACTTCTTTCAGGGAAGCCCTTGATCACAAACTAGAGTGCTGCATGACTCATTCCATGGGAGTTGTGCTTGTTGAATAGCATTTTTCCAGGAGGCAAAATATATAAGTGCTTGGAGATGACCATGGAGACCTCTCTATACTGTTCTCCCTCCCAATCAGTCAGGAATCAGAGTGACACACAAAGCAGGCTGCTGCTGGCCAGTGTTTTCAGGTACCAATTAAGAGCACCTCTCTCCCCTTTCACCCAAGTGGAAAGCTCTATCTGGCCTTGCAGCCAGGAACCCAGTAATGTCAATGACATTTCTAATGTCATGCAGACTGCAGGATGCAGCTCCCCTTCACCATGGCCATGTTGTTGTTTCTTAAGTCATCTTGCCACCCTGAAAGTCATTGCACCATCTTGAACAGACCCAGTGCCAGTCAATTGTGGGAGCTAAGCAGAATTGGACGTGGGTTAGAACCTGCATGAGCAACTGCCTGAGAATACCAAGATTTCCACATATGATTAGGAAGGCATCTTGCTTGAAACCCAGGAGAGCTACTGCCAATCAGAGCTGACAGTACTGGTCTAGATGGAGTAATGGTCTGACCAAGAGAAGACAGCTTCTTTTTGTTGTTGCTATTTCAGGTATATCCTTCTTTTTCACCAAAGCTGGGACTCAAAGTGACTAACAAAATTTGAAACAGTTAAAAGTACTTACAAAGATATAAATATGCTCGTATTTATTTTCAACACCTTTAATTCAGACTAGTTTCTCAATTTTTGCCTGCCTTGCACAGTATCTGAAGAACTTGGTTTTGCATTTTTCCAGCAAAGAAAGACGCAGAGCAAAAGAAGAGGATAGTGCTCCCATCAACAAAATGTTCCATGTAGAGAACAACATTGATGGCACAACACACTACACTCTGATTGAACACATTAAAAATATGTGTGGACTAATTGATGGATTCATCTATGTTGCAGATGCTGAGGTGCATAAAAGTAAGGACTTCTGAATACGCTGACATTTTCTAAAAAGTGCTTTTAGAAGTCAGTCAGGAGTAAGAATCAAATAGCTCTCCAGATGCTGTTGGACTGCAAGTATAACCAGTATAGCCAGTGGTGAGGAATGCTGGGCACTGCAGTTTAACAAGATGTGGATGGCACTGCTGTAACTGATAAAAGATTTTTTTATATATTTATTTTTTTAATTTTGAATACATATAATAAACAAACAGACCAAGTCAACATGGTTATCCAATTCTTATACGTACATTCTTCTTCTGACACACCTTGACTTTCTCCTGGCAATTCCTGGTATAACTTTCTTTTAATTATCATATCTCTGCTACCATCTAATATTGATATACTCTAATTTAACAAACATGAAGATATTATAATGTTAAAAATATAGTCTAATTATACTCTAATCCCTAACTGGCAGAAGATGTTGAAATGAATCTCTCTCTCTTGCAGGACACAGCCGTCAAACAGAATTTGCTCAAATAGCAGCAATGCTTGATCCAGCCCTCGGACCTTCAGACAGACCTCTCTTGGTTTTGTCTTGCATTTCTAATGCTGAGGTTGAAAGGATTCCTTGTGTTTACGTGGCGCATCATCTGCAACTAAACCTGCTTGGCCAACCTTGGATGGTACCTTTTAGTTTATCTCATTCTCTCTTTTCAAAATTATATTCTTTGACATGTTTGTATCATGAAACTGTCTGTCTGTAGGTTCAGGAAGTATTTCTCTATATTATATAATTAACTGCAAAGTCTTGCTGGGATAGACTGCAATCCCAGGTGAGCCCCCAAATGTTGGGATAGACTGAAACATTGGTCTACCTGTACCTTCCCACATGAAGCATGGAACTGGATTGAGGCCTTGAATCAGGTTAGCAGGGAATCACACACAGATACACATGCAATACTTTTTGCAGAAAGGGTCTGGTCTTATGAACTCTGCTTTTAGCTATATGTATAGCAAGAGATCAGTTAGATGGATGAGGTTTATTTGAAACCTCGCATATTTATACAACTTTCAGTGTTACATGAACAGAGAGAGAAGATGCACATGAGAGTTGCTTAATAAAGTTGCAAAATCTACAGAATGACCTTTCTTAGTATAAAACATCACCTTTCCTATGCAAATAGATGTTCTCAGAGCAATACAATAAATTATCAGATTATTCTTACTTATTAACTTTTGACACAGTTCTCATAGCTGAGAAAAGGCACATAATGAAATGGCTTCAGCTCAGCTACTCTAATAGTTAAAGAGACATGCAGTTATGTGTGTAGGAAAACTTTTTGCCCCCAACAGTCCTATATATCAGGAATGTGCAGCCTTTTTCCTGTTGAGATCTATCTTACTTTAGTCAAAAAAGACTGGTTCTGTGTTCCAGCAGTGAGAATGGCCAAAGGTAAAAGTAGATAGGGACAGGACTGTAAATAGATATGATTCTTAACTTCGTTCATAACAGTGAGGAGGAAAAGGTATTTGCATTCAGACATTCTCCTTCACCACTTTGTGCAAAGCTCCTTCCACAAGCTTTGTTACTGGAGGACAGAGCCAGGCAAAATGAGTAATATCAATGACCCTGATGTCAGTGGCGGGGAGTCTGGGCTGAAGGCAGCTTCAGAGATCTTGACTGAGGGTCTTGGGGTGGTTGATGTAGTCCACAACTCATCCCAAAACCTAATTTCAGGGATCCACTTTCTTCATAGGAAAGTTGAGAACCTGTGCATTATGTGCTTTGCAGAAGACTGTAACAAATATCACTTATCACTCTGTTCTCTCACCACTATTCAGACATATTTCCACTTGTTGCTGTGTGCCTTCAAGTCATTTCCAACTTACAGTGATCCTAAGGCAAACCTATCGGGTTTTTTTAGGGCTGAGTGTGTATGACATGCCCAACCTCACCCTGTGGATTTCGTGGCTGAGCAAGGAATCAAACCCTGGTCTCCAGGATTGTAGTCCAATACTCAAACCACTTCACTATGCTGGCTCTCCATATTTCCACTACCATCCTATAAAAGATGCACACAGATATACAACCTTGCAATGTCCTATAGAGCTTTGCTTTCTTTTGGAAGAAAGAGCTTTTGATTTTTTCGTATAACGAGACATTCAACATCTGCTTCTCTCTTGGTTTTTACAGATTCAGGACACTGAAGCTGCCACCTTAGCTGGATTGTTGGATGGAATTCAGTGGCTGCTGGAACAAATTGGACATAAAAATACTTAATAATCAGACATTATTAAGAATTCCAATAGAGTTTTTAAACTACCCAGTTTACGAGCAATACTTGATGTAAGCATCATTTCCCACTGATTCGACAAGATCTTAGAAAATAGTATTGCTATTAAAAAGGACTGATGCTGTCATAATGTATGCCATATTAAACACAGTCTTGGAAATACAGAAAAAATGGTGAAATCAGAGCTAGCCTTAAGACAGAGCTCTTTATAGTGTCCCCTTGGGGCTTACATCAGTTGCCTTTTCTCTTAGCAGACTTAACCCAATGATCTCTTTTCGTGCCACGGACTGTCCCAGACATAGCTGCTCAAGGCATTGTGGGATGTTAAAGTAGCAGCTATCTGGTCTTTAGTGCAGCAAGTACTGGTATGTGGAATTAAAAAGGGTTCTTGACATCTGCCTGCAAATGTCATGCAGCTAAACCAGGTCTGAGTCATAGTAGCACTAATATCATAATGATACTAGATGTGGTCAATCAGAAAACTTCCAGAAAGCAAATTGGTACGGTCAACTTGTTCAAGCAGTAAAAGACAAGGCAGAAGTGGGGTCTGTGTTCCAAACCACCAGGGTACTTGTTGAACCCCCAGTTTTCTCCACCAGCACCTACTGCATTGGAAGCCAACTGAGGAGGCTTAAGGGCAAGCCATTGAATTTGACCACAAATGGCTGTCTCACACAAGACAAACTGGTGATGCCGAGAGAAAGGAGCTTATAGTTTGTTTTGTTGTGTGCTGGTTTCATAGGCTTTCTTTGAATCTCATTTTTAAAAATAAACAGGAGAAGGGAGTGTATGTTTTGTGTAATACAGTGTAGACTCTCCACGTGGACAGATGATTCACATCATTTTTCCCCCTCCCTTAATCCTCAGTCAGGCAGACAGAACATTTTAGTCCCACAGAGTCACACTTTCTTGCAGAATTTAACACAAAAGTAGACCTACAATACTCTCACCTCAAGAATTGTAAACAATATCCTAGAGTCACGTGCCATGTACATGGTTTTTTAAAACAACCACAAATCTCTGTGGAAGATGGCTTGTCTGGAGTAGATCTTAGAAATTTAGTTTTTTGGAATACAACTGCTAGAATTCCCTAACTAGCATGGCTAGTTGTCCTGATGGCTGGAGGATTCTGGCAGATGTAATCTAAAAACCCCTAACTTTCCCAGGTTCTGCAATAGTAATGAATGTGATAGTGGAACTAGCTCTGGGGAGTTGAATTCAGAGTAATAGGAAACTCTCCTAACACTGTTTTACCCAGCCATGTTGCTGGGGAATTTGGACAGTTGATTAAAAATGTAATTTTCCCAAGCTCTGATCTGGAGAATGATGTTCCTTCACATACCCCATTACCAAGGCATGAGAAAGCTGTTAATAGTAAACAGAAGCACTTCCAATAGATTTGGGAAACAGACCGATGCCAAAGCAGTTTCCTAAGCTCTGGTCAAAATGCCATATCCCAGTCCCTGATTCCCATTAGTTAAAAAATTCAGCCTTGAGAACGCTAACTGCAGTTTTCAAAGGCAGCCCTCTCATTGCTTAGAGGATAAAGCCTCTACACAGTGGGCATTTGTGAAGATTTACATATCCTTACAATGACAAAAATAAATTACTCATGTTAGCACAAAGTCTTGGTTCACAAGCTATAACCAGATACTGGTTTACAAGCTTGAAATATTTTCTAAGTGAGACAATAGCCCTAGTCATTTATTATTTTCCCATTTTGCATCAAGAGAGGGAGATGTTCACCTTAGCCCTACCTCCTGCATCATCACCTCTGTCATCATCCTACACATGGAGGTGACAGTCTGAACAGAGAGAGAGAGAGAGTCCCCGGGGATTCTCTAGGTAAGTCAGAACCTTTGAAAATCATTTACCCCAATTCACATGGAGACAGCCTATGGAAAACAGAAGATCTTTGCTTTGGAACTTTTGTGCTCCACACCTTGAAAAATGAGAGAATTGAGAATAGATGATCGACACCTTTTCATTTACTGATAAAACACGTCTAAATAATGAGTAAATATGGGTAGCAGTGCATTATCAGGGTGGCAATCAAACACATGACTGAGTGCAAAATCACTCCATATCATTCAAATTGTGTGGCGAGATCTGGGATGGGAACCATACAGACCTTCAGAAGTTGTTGCCCTTCAACTTCCATCAGCCCTAGACAGTATAGCCAATGGTGAGGAATGCTGGGAGCTGCAGTCCAAAAGTTCCTGGAGGGCCATTTTGCCTGTTTCTGAGCTAGATAATAATAAGCTCAAAGCTATCTTCACTTGTATACCTCTCTAGACCCTGAAATCTTCAAGCCAAGCCTTTCTTTGAGTACTCTCACCAGGTGAAGTATGGTGACTGACTACAGGTAAAAGGACATCTTCAGTAGTTGCATCTCACAGTGTCTTTTCTTTAAAAAAAACAACAACCCTACTTGGATTTCTTTTTAAACGCTGTTTATTTCATTGCAGTTTTGCAGTACTGTTCTGTCTTAATGTGTTTTTAACATTCTGTGAACCACCTACAGAACTTCTTAATAAAGGAAATGAATAAATTGGCCAGTACACCAGATCAGCTGCTTTTGATTTGTTACAGTTGTATTTAAGTTGTAAACTCTTTTGAACTTTATGGGGAAGGCATCATATGAATGGTTTAACCTCAACATGGCTATGCTGATAGGAGTCAGATGGCAATACATTCCTCACTCTTGCTATAAATGTTTTTATGCACTTTTTGCCTCTTTAATAAATCAAGAATGTTAGGCTATAACACTTTGTTTTCTGCTCTAGTGCTAGAAATACTCAGAAGTACATTTAGGCTGCAGCCTTTTACTCACTTACCTGGGAGCAAGGGCCACTGAATTGATGGAGGATTACTTTTCACTAGCCATGTATAAAACTACACTGTTAGAACTTATATATGTATGATGGTTCAATGCATGCTTACTCCAGATTCTGAATGTCTGCAAATATTCATGGGTCCCCTCACTAGCCACCAGAGGTCACCTTTGTTCTACAGAAGCAAAGTGCCGTATTCCTAGTAAGGAATTTTATAAATAACATGATGCCTTTTAATTAAAACTTATCAAGATTATCAGGCTCTAATGGAGAGAAAAATCCTGCAAAGCAGCAAATAGTATACAAATATTTCTTGTATTTTGCCTTAAGCTCAAGACCATTGTGTTTCCATTAATTCCTGCAGGCACTTAGTAGGATATTAGAGCCCTGCCTGCTAAATCCCTTTCCATTCTTAACTTATATGTGTCTTGAATGTGAGGCATGTGTGTGAATGTGTAAGCAACACTGGGTGTATCTCCTAAAAATATGTCTCGGGTCCAAACTATCTGAAAAGCCATATTTTCCTGCATGAGCCTGCCCAAGTCCTAATGACGTTCTCACTGCCATCTCATGCACGTTTGGTGAGGACATGGGAGAGAGCTTTCTTGGTGGTTGGTCCTAGGTTGTGGAATTCCCTCTCACGGGAAAAACAATTCTCCAGAATTATAAGCTGTTAAAGGTATATACATTTTGGGGGGATGGAAGAACACTCTTTATATTTACTGAAGCAATTAACAAACAGAACTAGAAAACATAAAATAAGAAAAGCGTTTCAACTTTCTCCTTAAGTTGCTAAAGATGAAAATGGGCTGTATCCAAGGTGCCAGTTTAGAACATTCGGGTTCTGGCATTCTTTAGTAGGTGATGATATTATCCTCTAAGCTGAGGCCATGTGGTGTTAGGGTCTTAAGTCTACAGATCCAAAAATCCTCACTTTTGTCCAGAGTGCCTGGTATGTCAGTACCAAGTAAGGACAAAATCAGAGAGGCTGTGATGTTCAGAGCTAAAATGCCTGGCCACTGGTTGTTCTAGCTTCCTGGTCAGAATTTCAGACTTGTGGTTCCTGAAGTGGTCTGCGATTGTTTTGGTTGTTTCACTTAAGAGGAGTACAGTTGGTATGCTTTTTAATTCATCACTACACACACACACACACACACACACACACACACACACACATATAAATACACACACACACACACATATATAAATACACACACACACACACACGTATATGCATACATACACACACACACATGAGCCAGCATGGTATTGTGGTTTGAGTGTTGAATCTCCGCTCAGTCATGGCAACTAACTGGGTGACCTTGGGCAAGTAACGTACTCTCCGCCTCAGCTCAGGGGGAGGCAAAGGCAAACCCTCTCTGAACAAATCTTGCCAAGAAAACTCCATGATAGTTTCACGTTAGGGTCACCATGCATCTGAAATGACTTGACGGTACACAACAACAATGTACATATATAAAAAATTACTTACACTTTTCTAAAAAAAAAAAAAAGAAATCATTCCCCAATGCATAGAGAAACAGGAAACAATGAAGCTGTCCTTGAAACAAAATATAAATGTTACAAAAATGGAAATAGAATTCTACATTATTACCCTTGTTTGAGGATTAAATATATGCTGGGTTGTTACCCTGATTTCTGGGGTCCCTTGGGGGACACCTCAGTGTGCTCCACGTGATGGGGAATGGAAACTAGCCAGAGCACAAGCACTAGCAATGCGAGAGGCAGGGTAACCTAGTGGGGTCTTTTACCCAGTGTTTACGGGGTCAGGCCAAGCCAAAAACCAAACAAAAATGTCCAATAAATGATTTTATTGAAGGAAAGTTTCACATAGCAATGCAATCACTCACACACTCACTCAAGACCTTAAGAAGCAAGCTCTCTTAAGAAGCAAAAGAGAGGAAAATGGATAGGGGAATATTGAAGGGGTGTAGCTGGGGTGATACTGCACCTTTGTCCTGAAGTCCTTGGTCCAGGAAAAACAGCAGAGAAGTGGGGCTCAGCATGGAGAGGGCTGAGGGGATCACTCAATGGACGGAGCAACGGTCTGCTGGGGTGACTGGGAGTGATCCAAAGAACCACTCAAAAACTGGAACAATTTGTAAGAGAAAAAGTACCTGGAGAACTAATCCTTTCCCGGGGAGAATAATGGGTGTTAGAGTGATAATGAAGCTCCACCATGGCAATTTCCTTTGTGTGATGGGATTGCAACGTGTTGCCAAAGTCTCAGGATCTTTGACTGTGTTAGTTTGTGGTGTGACTTCACGTAAATGGTCCTCGCCTGATGGAATATTTGCTCAAATTGGGGCAGACACACTAATCCCCTCAAGTCAGCTTCCTGGGGCTATGGACCCTTTGTTTATTGTGGGTTTACACATCTTGAGGTCTCTTAGGGCTACGTGACTGGGGATTTTACTGGAGCTGACCTGGTTTTCAGTCTTTTGACCATTGCTACCTACGTGCCCCTTCAGGGGACCTCTCTGGCACACAGAATCATATTTTAATATTAAAATTATAGACCCCAGGATAGGGTTTCTCCACCGAAGTAACAGGGTACTTCCTACAAAATTTCTCAAGTTCCAGGTTCCTATGACAGGAAAAATACATTCCCACTTCCCTTCTGGATAGCACTTGCCATTATTAGCAGGAGAGATGGTTGGCAGTGCAGTTGTATTGCAAGTGCTTCACACCACACAGAGAGGTGATAATCAAACAATCTTGCAGTGGATAAGTCATAGGGAGTCCCCACATTGTTTCTGCTACAACAGAAACATATGCTTTCAAGCAATTGCTAAAGAACTTAATTCACACTCTGAAAGGAAGGAGTTGAAGACAGTGAAGTCTACCCACCTCAGCACTGACAAAAGAGGCAAGAGGTTACAGATCCTGGCAGTGAATGGAAATAAAGGCCTAAATCCTCTTGACAGTGAAGAGACCTATTGAATCTATGGGATTTACATAAATGTTGACCACCCTTCAGCAAGTGGTTCAGTGGGTCTGTCCTATTTTGGACTATCAAGAGGATTTGAGCTATTGTCACCAGGTCAGACAAGATAGAAGCCAGATGGAGGGCCAAGAAATGCTGACAAAGACATGGGGGGCGCGACATAGCCCAACTGTCCTGATTTGACAGGGACAGTCCTGATTAGTCCTCTGTTGTCCCACTTCTTCAACTGCTTTTAAAATGTCTCACTTTTTCTTTCCTTCTCCCACTCCCCCCACCCATCCCAGCTTACTTCAGTAGTTATAGACTGAATTTGAAGTAAGGAAGTGGTTTCTACTAAATTAACTCAATATGGGAGACAGGAGAGAGGAGGAGGGGGCTGCTGGAAAATTCCAGCATTCTCTGCCCTCCCTTGCTTTAGAGCAAAGGGGGCTTAGATAGGGCAGAATTTCCCTGCATGCTGAAATCTTCTGTTTTTCTAACCTAAAGCATCCTGATTTGCTCTCCCTGCCCATTGAAATGCATGGTCATAAATACCTTCTGTGTCTGAGTAATTAGACCATGCGGCCTGGGAAAGTTTCTATGGTTATAGATTGTATAAAGACTCCCTCCTTCCACTTCTCTGTCTGCTAGGCTTTTTTCCATTTTTGTTTCTTCTTCCTTCTCTCCAACCATGCTTCACATCTCCATCAGAAAGATGGTGAGTTAAGAACTACTATCTTAATCTAATGTTTTCTTTCAATAGTTAGGATGGAGGCTCCCAAAATGTGTATGTAAATGTAGAAGCCATTAGTGAACTTTTTCTAAGTTTGTAGCCTGAAACTGCCTACCTTGTTTTGTTTTCCTAATTCAGTTTCAGTTTAGGGTAGTGACATGAGAATGAGGAATGCTTTATCTGCTGCTCCACTAAAAGATGACTGATTCCTAATAGTTTTAGTTTTCACAGAATAATTTCCCCAAAAGGGCCAACCCCAGGGAAACGCTAATTCAGAAATGGTGTACTCATGCGTAAAACTGTTTAATGAAGCAGGTACATGAGATTATGTCAATTGTTTAGCTTTAAGCCAAACAATTTAGCACAAGATTTAGCAAATCAGATTTATGGCTTTATGAGACTCTCCTCTGCTTCAGGTTGAATAGCATGTTGCCTGTACAGGCAACATCTTCGAATGAGGAAAGAGAATATTTTAAACAAACAAACACCTGCCTTGAAAAAGCTGTTATGTTCATGGAAATTGTTACCCAGGTGAATAATGATAGTAACAGGAGTAACATAATGTACAGGGCATGCATCAGCCTCTAAATGAGGAAGTGCAAATGGTAAATAGCACTAAAACAAATTACAGTTTCTGTAATTAGCTTTGATGGATGGTTTGACTCTCAGTAAGTGTTAATTTCCAGGGAATGTGAATGAATGCATTTACACAATCACATAACAGAGGGGACTAGTGTGAAGGAAAACATGCTGGCATTTTCCTGCAAGGTCAGTTTTGCCTGCAGGAAGAATGTGGCCAATGGTTCAGGTAGCAGATGTTGAGGGGATGACAGTAGCTGCCCTGGAAAATGGAGCTGTGTGGGCCACAAGTCCTGTTTTGCCTCCCCTCAACTTGACTGCTTTTCTCAGGTTCAGAGATGGGGAGGTATCGAAAAGAGTTAACAGCTGAATTAATGGTTAGTGATCTCTATGGTTGTCTCTGACAACTTAGGCCATTTCTGCACTAGCTTGTTATGGTGCTATTATTCCACTTCTAAACTGCAAACCCAGGATTCCACAGGATGTTGAAAGTGGAATAATAGCACTGTAACAGGCTAGTGTGGAAATGGCCTTACAGTTACTGTCTCTAACAGCTTACAGTTAACTAACTGTTCTCTAACCTTCTCATTTCTGCTCAGATCAGGGTTGCCAGATCACAAGGCTTAGAAGTGGATGACTGCATGGAGGCCGGAGGCCAATTTTCCCCAGACCGCTCAGCCTGTACTTCTCTACATACAACAAGCCCAAATACCACTGTTTTCTACTGCAGTCCCTCTCAAAGGCCATTTCTGCACTAGCCTGTCATAGCGCTATGATTCCACTTTCAATATCCTATGGGATCCTGGGGTTTGCAGTTTTGGGAGGGGCCGGCCGTCCCCTCCCAAAACTGCAAACCTCAGGATTCCATAGGATGTTGAAAGTGGAATCATAGCGCTATAACAAGCTAGTGCGGAAATGGCCAAAATGGTGATGGGAAGTCCAGGATTGCCAGAATGAAAACTGGAAACAGCTACTTTGCTTATAAGGGTTGCATAGAAGGGGAGATTTTGGCAGGTGGTGTTTGTTATCTGGTTGCCTTTTCTTTACAAATAATATAGGCACAGCAGCTGTTTCCTGTTCTCAATTTGGCTGCCCTAACTGTGGCAAATCTTATTGCCATTTTGAGAGGCACTATAGATGAAAATAGAAGTATTTGGGGTAGTATGGATACTGGGCTATTTTTGAGAATGGGTGGGATATTTTTATATATTTTTTTCATGGTTGAGGGGTTTTCTATTTTTTTTAATTAATTAATTAAATAAATTTATTTAACTTTAACAAAAAACACAACAAAACATATCAAGACATATATCGTTATACATCAAAATGCGGATAAAGAAAAAAAGAAGAGACAAAAAAAGTAAGTGTTCAGTAATAGGTAAAAGAAATAGGAGAGAAAATTAGAGAAAAGAAAAAAGAAACAGATAGTATTTCTTACATAAGTATACGTAGAGTGTGGGTTCATGTATCAATGTGAACATCAACAGTCCTAGACTAACATAAACATACACAAACTTCCTCCCTATTCCTAGCTGGAGTTCTATTTTGTCTTAATATTACAAATTTCATCCCATAAGTCTCAAATCTTTAATCTATTAATGCGATTTACTCTATTTCTAACTTAACTTCCTCATATAAAAAAAATAAAATAAGAAAGAAGATAATAACCTAACAAACAAGAAGAGATCTAAAAAATACCAGAGAATAAAAACAACACACACTAAACAATCTTATATTCCAATTATTCCACTATAATATCACTCCATTTCTGTTTGAAGAAAGTTTTGATAGATTTCCATTCTTTTAGTGCCTTTTCTGACTTCCCCTTAATATGTTGGGAAAGTTCATCCATCATCATCATGTCTAAAATTTTGTACAACCATATTTCCAAATCTGGGGTTTCCAGACTTTTCCAAAATGTTGCTATTACTATCCTTGCTGCCGTGACCATATACAATACAATTCTCCAACAATCCTTTACTACTGTTGCCTCTAATTCTTTCATAATATTTAAAAGAAATATTTCGGGCTTCATAGGTATTGTGGTTGATAACATTTCTGATATCGCTATCCTTACTTGATTCCAAAAATCTTTGATGCATGGACCTAACCACCAAACATGATAAAAGGATCCAACTCTTTGTTGGCATTTCCAACATTTATTGTTGCCTGTCCTATAAACTTTTTCTAATTTTGTGAGAGTTAAATACTATTGATAAAACATTTTATAATAGTTTTCTTTTAAATCCTGAGAGGCCGTAAATAAATTAGTTTTTTTCCATGAATCTTCCCAACTCTCCAACATAATTTCACGTCCAATATTCTTTGCCCATTTAATCATAATCTCTTCTACCTCCTCCTCCCACAGATACAATTGAATTAAAAATTTATATATTTTTGAAGCCATGTGTTGGGGGTTTTGAAATACATTTTTTTTCAAACTCATTATATTGTTGAACAAAATCAAATCCTTCTAATTTATAATCCTTTCTAAATCTCTCTGTTAATTGCATATGTGGAAACCAATTGCATTTAAAACCCAATTGTAAAAGCTCTTCCCTTGATTTTATTTGTACTTTCTCCTGCTTTTCTTGGGTAAGAAGAGTTTTATACGTTAGCCAATTATTATTGCCATCAAACTTTTTCCCAAGAAAGGCTTCCTGCAGGGAGATCCACAACAGGATCTTGTTAAAAATCTTATTTTTATAAGTTAACCAAATCCTGAGAATTGATCTCCAGACATAATGATTTCAAAATTCTTTGTCAATATTTGCTTTATCATACCATACATATATGTGGCAACCAAATCTTATGTAAGTTCCTTCTAATGTCAAAATTCCTTCATTCTTCAAGGTTATCCACTCTGTCAACGAGGTCAAGGCATTTGCATGATAGTATAATTTTAAATCTGGAAGGTTACAACCTCCACGCTTTTTCAAATCTATCAGATAATTTCATCTTATTCTTGAGTTTTTTTCTTTTCCCATAAAAAATTTGTCAACTCTCTATGCCAATCTACAAAGGGTTTATCATTAGTTATAACTGGTAAATTTTGAAACAAAAAATTCATCTTAGGTAAAATATTCATTTTCACCGCTGCCATCCTACCAAATAAAATTAGCTGTAATCTAGTGTACCTATCTAAGTCCTGTTTAATTTGTTTCCAAGTCTTTGTGTAGTTATTTTCAGAAAGATTAATATTCTGTCTTGTTATCCATATTCCCAAATATTTGACCTTCTTCACCATTTTAAAACCTGATTTGTCTGTAAGTTCCTTTTCCTCCTCACTCCTTAAATTTTTAGTTAGAATCTGAGTTTCTTCCTTATTGATTTTAAACCCAGTAGCTTCACTAAATTCTTTTAATATGTTCGGTAACTAGATATTTTCTGTTGGGTTACCTAAAAATATTACCAAATCATCCACACAAGCATTAAGTTTATATATTTTATTTTTAATTTTCACCTCCTCAGTCCTTGAATCTGATCTTATATATCTATTTAACACCTCCAACACAGTAATAAACAGTAATGGGGAGAGGGGACACCCCTGGCATGTGCCTTTCTTAATATCTAAACACTTTGTTTTTTCACCATTAACAATTACCTGGGCCTTTTGTTGAGTATAGATTTTCTCAATCCATTTAACATAATTTTCTCCAAAATTCATTCCTTTTAATAGCTCAATCATGAATACCCAATTTATCTATCAAAGGCCTTTTCCGCATCTAAGAAAAGCATGGCCAATTTCTTCTCATTGTGCCTTTCAAAATATTCCAACATATTCAATAATCTCCTAATATTATTTTTTAAGTGCCTTTTCAGAATAAACCCATCTTGGTATTCATGTATGATTTCCTGTAAAATATTTTTAAGTCTATCTGCCAAACTTGAAGTAAATTTTTTATAATTAATGTTCAGTAAAGAAATTGGTCTATAATTGCTGGGTTGAGATAAATCCTTCCTTCCTTTAGGGATCAATGTTATATTAGTGGATTCCAGAAAGCCCTGGAGGGTCTTATGGGTGGTATCACCGGTGATCCTGTTGAAGCCCTAGTTAATACCTGGAATTGTGATCTTACTAGGGCTATCGACATGATTGCTCCCAAGCGTCCTTTCCGGCCTGCTTCAAATCGTAATCTTTGGTATACAGTAGAACTCAGGAATATGAAGCAGGTCGGACAACGACTAGAGTGCAACTGGCAGAAATCTGGACTCTTATGTGACAGGACATGCTATAGAGAATTCCTTCATTCCTATGGAGTGGCAATAGATGCAGCGAAGAAGACTTTCCTCTCTGCATGTATTGCATCTGCAACTTCTCGTCCAGCAGAGCTGTTCAGGGTGGTAAGGGATCTGACTCAGCTACCCACTCCCCTGAACTCGCTGTTAGAACCTAGTGTAGCTTGCTGTGATGCTTTGAATAATCATTTCGCAGATAAAATCTCTCAGATAAGAGCCGACTTGGATGCCGGTGTTATAGCAGAGGTTACAAATGGAGTGTCCGGCGACTCCGTGAACAGGATTATACTGGATCAGTTTCAGTCAGTGAGTACTGAGGATGTAGACAAGCTCCTTGGAAATATAAGAAAGACAACTTGCCCTCTTGATCCCTGCCCTTCATGGCTGGTCATCTAGGGAGGAGTTGCAATTAAGACCCATTTAAGATACATTATTAATGCATCCCTCAGGGAGGGCAATTTTCCAGCTTGTTTAAAAGAAGCGATTATATGGCCGCTTCTAAAAAAGCCCTCCCTAGATCCCCTGGATATGAATAATTATAGACCAGTCTCCCATCTCCCATTTTTAAGCAAGGTGATCGAGAGGGCTGTTGGTCTTCAGCTCCAAGCTGTCTTGGATGAATCAGATTATCTAGACCCATTTCAAACTGGCTTCAGGGCAGGATATGGAGTCGAGACTGCCGTGGTCACCTTAGTGGATGATCTTCGCCTAGGTATCAACAGGGGAAGTGTGACCCTGCTGGTACTCTTGGACCTCTCAGCAGCTTTCAATACTGTAGACCATAGTATCCTTCTGGAACGCCTGAGAGAGCTGGGGATTGGGGGCACTGCACTTAAGTGGTTCCGGTCCTATCTCTCAGGTAGATACCAGATGGTGATGCTTAGGGACAGCTGCTCCTCGAAAAAGGAGCTTAACTGCGCCTTCAGGGCGCTGCCCTGTCCCCAATGCTATTTAACATCTACATCAATCCGATGGGAGAGATCATCAGGAGGCATGGAGCAAGGTTCTATCAGTATGCTGATGACACCCAGATATATCTCTCCATTCCTCGGATAATAGCATCAACTAAGGGTGGCATCTCGCCTCTGAACGAATCTCGTGAAGCAGTAATGGACTGGATAAGGAAAAACAGACCGAAGCTGAATCCAGATAAGACAGAGGTACTCGCTGTTAAGGGCCCTAACCCAGGTATGGAGGTTTGTCAACTTGTTCTAGATGGGGTCACACTTCCCCTGAAAGACTGTATCCACAGCTTGGGGGTGCTCCTGGACTCGCCACTTCAGATGACAGCTCAAATAGATGCAGCTGCCAGGAGTGCCTGCTATCAGCTTCGGCTGATACACCAGCTGCGCCCCTTCCTGGAGCTGGAACACCTAAAAACAGTGGTACATGCACTGGTAACTCCACGGCTTGACTTCTGCAATGCGCTGTACATAGGGCTACCCATGTGCTTAGTCTGGAAACTTCAATTAGTTCAGAATATGGCAGCCAGGTTGGTCACTGGTAGACCTAAAACTGATCACATAACACCAATTCTGAAGTCTTTACATTGGCTGCCTATTAGTTTCCGGGCACAGTACAAGGTGTTGGTTATTACCTTTAAAGCCCTTTATGGCTTGGGGCAAGCCCACCTGCGGGATCACCTTCTCCCATATAATCCGCCCCGCACACTAAGGTCCTCTGGGAGGAATTTACTGCAGCCAGTCAGAACTAGGTTGGCTGCGGTTACCCAGAGGACCTTCTCTTCTATCGCTCCCAAGTTATGGAATGGCCTGCCAGAGGAGACCCGGCATATTACCAGTCTTGACTGCTTTAAAAAAGCAGTCAAGACTGCTCTCTTCCGACAGGCCTTCCCAGACTAGTACTCCACCGCCTCCCACCAACTGTCTTGCTGTTCTTTTAATACTCAATTAATTGTTGTTAATTGTTAATTGTTGTGTGTTTTAGGGGGTTGGTTTTAGATGGGTTGGTGGGTGGGGAGGATTGGGTATGTTTTTAATGTTTCTAATGTATTATTGTTGTTCGCTGTCTCGATCCATGGGGAGAGGCGGAGAATAAAATAATAATAATAATTATTATTATTATTATTATTATTATTATTATTATTATTATTATTATTAGTGTTCTTCCATGATTCAGGAATTCCTTTTGTATAAGATTAAAAGTTTTCTGAAGGGGTAACAATAGTTCCTCTTCAAATATTTTATAGTATAATGTGGTAAAATTCTCTGGTCCAGGAGACTTAGAAACTTTCAATTTTCTAATTCCACATGATATTTCAATTGGGGTAATAGGAGTGTCGACTATTTTTTTATGATCATCTGTAATTTGAAGAATATTTTGTCCCTCCAAATATGACTTAATACCTATATCTTTTATTTGAGTATGGTTGGTATCCTGATATAATTCCAAATAGTATCTATAAAAGATTTTTTTAATTTTTGTCTGTTCAACAATTTTTTCACCATTGTATTGTATTTCTAAAATCTGTTTCTTTTCCTTTTCGATCCTTAATTTATAAGCTAACCATTTCCTTGGTTTGTTAGCATAATCAAAATTTCTCATCCTACAAGCTTTTAATTTCTTTTCTATTTCTTGAATATGTTCTCTTTCCAGACTTTTTTGTCTGGAAATCTCATCATTTATTCTTTTGTCATCTGGAGATTCTTTTAATTCATCCTCTTTTATTTTAATCTTTTCTAAAATTTCTTGTGTCTGCTCCATTTTATTTCTTTTAATTTCAGCCCCCCATTTAATAAAATAGCCTCTCAACAGTGCCTTACCAGCATCCCAGATGATCTTCATAGGGGAATCCTCTGTAGTGTTCTCTTTAAAATGATACTTTAATATTCCGTTAGCTTTGTTAACATATTTGTCATCTCTTAATAGATGGCCATTTAATTTCCAATTAAACTCCCATCTTCTCATGTTCAATTCCATTTGTATTGGATTATGATCCGATGTCACCTTCAATAATATTTCTATTTTTTTAATTTCTGTATGCATTTTTTTAGACAATAGAAACATGTCTATCCAAGACATGGATCTGTGTCTCTCAGAGTAAAATGTATATCCTTTCTCCTCACCATATTTATATCTCCATATGTCTATAAGTGAAAAATCATCTAAAAGTCAAAAAAGGATCTATCTTCAAGTGGATTATTCACTCTGTTCATGTCCCCTAAAATTAATAGGTTTTCTTGATTTCTTTCACAGCTATATTCCAATCTTTGTAATTTTTTCAAAGAACTTATCTTTCCCATCTATGGGGTAATAAATTCCCACTACTAATAGTTTATAATTTATAAGATTAACCTCTATTCCTATATAATAACCCTGTGGGTCACTAAATATCACTTCAACCTCATATCTAGAATTAACATACACTACCACCCCTCTCTTTTTCTTATGGTCAGTTGCTGCATAACATCTACCTAACCTGAGATTTCGTAAGAAATTTACATTCCTATCCTTTATACGAATTTCTTGTAAACTAATTATGTCCAAATTCCATTTTTCTAAATAATGAAACACATTTTTTCTCTTGACTACATTGTTTATTCCTTTAATGTTCCGAGATAAAAACAAAAACATCTAATAGAAGGGCACTAAACAATTATTCAGGGTCTTCATCAGTTGCTTCTTCTTCTCTCTCCTAGTCAATATCTTCTGTGTCTTCGTCTAACTCTTCTGATGATCGGTAAGTTGTTGTAGGTTTTCTGGGCTTTGAGGCCATGTTTTTTCTCCTGACATTTAACCTGCATCTGTGACTGGCATCTTCAGAGGATCTGATGAGCTTTTGTTAAGTACATCTCCAACTGAAGAGAGGCTTGTTCATCTTTGTCTTCTTTTAGTGTCGTTGTCTGGTTTGTTTGATCTGTTGTCAATTGAGGTTTCTCTATATCCTTCTTTAGTTTATCTAAAACCATTTTAGCTCTATCTACAGATGTTATATTTTTTCTGACAAAAACTGAAGGAAAGACCTTCTACTCTATTCCACCTAAAACTGATATAGTTTTCAGGAGGAAATGTGTCAGAAATTTATAGTTTTGTCTTTGTTTAAGGATTTGAGTGGGAATATCTTTATAGATTTTCACTTCCTTACCTTCTATAATCAAAGCTTCTCTGTAACTTTTTTGAAATATAACATCCTTGGTCCTTTTGTAAAGGATACGACCACATCTCATGGGAGGTTCTTCTCTTTCGCTACTCTGGAATTAACATGAAAGATCCTATCTGTCTCTGCCTCTAGCTGCGCCAAAGGTAGATTCACATAATTAGCTAAAGCTGTTAAAATTTCACTTGAATATTCTCTTCTTGCACCTCTGGCACACCTCTCAGTTTCAAGCAAGATTCTCTGTTTTTCAGTTGCAGAACAGTTACTACAAAGGTAGTTTGATCTTGAATTTCACTTAATTGTCTAGTTGTATCTTCTGTCTGCTTTAATTTGTCTTGAACAGTTCCCATGTCTTTTTTCAGTGTAGTTACCTCTTTGGTTAATGTGTCCATTCTCTTCCCTAAATGGTCTAGTTCTCTTTTAAAGCCTGCTTTCATTTCCTAACTAGTGTCTTTTAGCTCCTGTCATACTTTTGCTTTAGAGTTCCTCAATTCCTCCAAAATTTGAAGAGCCACATCCCCAGATTTAGTAAATGGTTCTACTAGCTTTGTAGAAAGTTCTACTGATGGCCTTCTGTTGGAGATTGTTTGGGTCAAAGCTTGAGTAGCTGCAATAGCAGCTTTTCTCACCCCACTGGCCATTTTCAAATAAATTCCTTGAAATTGAATTTTAAAAGAAAATGTAATTTTACCTTTAGTCAGTAGGTAGTGCTCTAATATACATTGTAAAATACATTGTAAACCGCTTAGATAACACTCAGTTGATAAGCGGTATAGAAAAAAAAATAAAAATGCTATTGCTATAATATTAATTTTCTATTAACACTATGTGTTCATTTATCAAGTTTCTACCAAGTTTGTACCTTTACTTCTCTAAGGTTATCAGCTGGTTGGTGAGATATCAGTGTCTCAACAGGCAGCCCCACCTCAAGGTTACCCAACAAGAGGAAGAAGAAGAAAGGAAAAAAACAACAACAAAAACCAATCACAAATGCTGATGAGAGAGCTGGGGAAATGCTGCTTAAAGAAAAAAAACACACCTATATGCATTCCTTATAGGAAAGGTCACATGAAAAAAAGACGAAAGACTTGAAAATCACAATTCTCTATCTCTAATAATTTAACTTAATTCCCTTTTATTCTCACTCTTCTCTTCACTCTTAATAAATCCCCTTTCACTTATACAAGCAACTTGAATTCAATTAAAAATAAATCAATTCACTTGAATCAATCAATAGATCAATAGATTAGGGTGTCAGATCACTAGAATCACATTAAATCATTTAAATTGGTTTAGGTCCAAAAATTAATTATCAACGTTATTAAAGCTATAAATATTACAATTAAATTGAGTTATTATATGAATTTGGTACCAATAACGTACAAATTTAATAAACCTTCTACTAAACCATATTATAATTCTTTCACATCTAAATGTACCCACTAACACTTTATCACTCTAACAAATCAATTCAATAACACTTAGAAATCACAAACACTTATAGAATCATAGAGTTGGAAGAGACCCCAGGGGCCATTGAGTCCAACCCCCTGCTATGCAGGAACACCCATCAAAGCATTCCCAACAGATAGCCATCCAGCCTCTCCTTAAAAGCCTACAAAGAAGGAGACTTTGCCGCACTCTGAGACAGCATATTCCACTGCTAGACTGTCAGGAAGTTCTTCCTGAGGTTCAAGTGGAATCTCCTTTCCTGCAGCTTGAATCCATTGCTCCTTGACCTAGTCTCTGGAGCAGCAGAAAACAAGCCCACTCCCTCCGCGATATGACATCCCTTCAAACATTTAAACGTGGCTATCATGTCCCCTCTTAACCTTCTCTTCCGCAGACTAAACATACCCAACTCCCTAAGCCATTCGTCATAGGGCATGGCTTCCAGACTCTTCACCATTTTGGTCACCCTCCTCTGGACACATTCCAGCTTGTCGATATCCTTCTTGAATTGAGGAGTCCAGAACTGGACACAGTATTCCAAATGCAGAATAGAGTGGTACCATTACCTCCTTTAATCTAGACATCATACTCCTATTGATGCAATGAAGAATTGTGTTATCTTTCTTGGCTGCCTCATCACACTGCTGACTCATGTTCAGCTTGTGATCTACCAAGACTTCTAAATCCCTTTCACATGTACTGCTATCCAGCCATGCATCCCCCACACATCCCCCCAGATTTTATATTTGTACATTCCATTTTTTCTGCCTAAGAGTAGGACTTTACATTTCTCTCTGTTGAAATTCATTCTGTTAGCTTTGGTCCAGCTCTCCAATTTGTCAAGGTCATTTTGAAATTTGAGCCTGTATTAGCAATCCCTCCCAATTTGGTGTCATCTGCAAATTTAATCAGCATGCCCTCCACTCCTTCATCCAAGTCATTGATGAAGATGTTGAATAGTCCTGGGCCCAGGACAGAACCCTGCAGCACCCCACTAGTCACTTCTCTATAGGATGAAAAGTGGCCATTGGTGAGAACCCTTTGGGTTCGGTTGGTCAACCAATTACTAATCCACCTAACAGCAGCCCCATCCAGCCCGCATTTTACTTCCTAAACATATTTCTTAATAATTTTATACACACACACACACACACACCTTAATATTTAGAGTTACTTAGTAAGTAGATTAGCTAATTATCAATCAATTATAGTCCATAAAGGTCCCCCCCAAATCAATATATAAGAAGTTCAAGTAGGAACTCTGACTAAATTCTTATAGTAGACAGTCTGTCCTTAATGTTAAAATTCCCAATTTAAGCACTTTAAACAATCACAACTGGAACAATAGAGTCACTTTTTGTTGTCCGCGCAGTTTTTTCTTTTCTCCTTTCTCCCTCCTTTTTTCTTGAAGCAGATAAATGTCTTTTAAATCTTTATATCCAAACTTCTCTTAATTACTCTCTCTTATGGCTCGTTTCTTGACTTCTTCTCTCTGCTCCCCCACGTCGATGTTTTCTCTTTTCTCCTCTTCGTCTCAAGGACAGCTTTCGAGGACAGCTTTCAAAGTCAGTTTTACTTTCCACTATTGTTACCAGCCTTGATTTCTAGATTTTACTGTCTCTCTTATTTATAGCTGTTTAATGTCTCTAAGCACCAACTTGATAGGTAAAATTTAAATAATGTAGTCTTCTTCCTCATCTTCTACTTTCTTCATAACTTTAATTGTAATAGTTTCAGTTAAATGCGTTATTCTTTATTCAATAAAGCTCTAACATAGTCCAATTATTCTAGTCTTCTCCAGTCAACAATGAAATATTTATTGTACAAACTTGAGGCCCTATATTATAGTTCAAAAAACGTCAAAAAAAAAAAAAGTACTCAGTCCAGTCCGGTAAAAGGTTTAACTCTGTCTGGGGCAATTCCGTAACTTAAACAGACAGTTTTTCTATTCTAGTTTAACATTCCAGTCCCGTCTCCCTCTACTCACCTCGATCTTTCACAAGGGAGAAGTCTCTTATCTCTTGTCGGATCTGTTCAATATTTGTTGTCATGGGATTAAATTTCTCTCCAGTTAGGGTAAGACACTCGAATTTTACATTAAAGCTTGGTGGTAGCTTGACAAGCCTTGAGGCACAGCTTCCACCACTAAATGTGGCTGCTTACTAGCGATCGTAGCAGCTCTGTGACCCCATCGTCGTCTTCTCCATCCTCTGCCACACCAAACTTTGGTAGGCATAAGAACTAGACCACAGAACCAGGTCCACTTTGAGCCCCCTCCATTTACCCCTTACTAGGGGGGAAATTGACTGACTCGTGATGTCTTGGAGTTGGTTAAATCGCCGGCAACCGCAGCTCAGCAGGAGAGCAACCCTGCAGTGCTGCTTGTCACAATGCCATCGAAACCGGAAGTGATGGTTGAGGGGCTTTCTATGCTGTCTGGGGACAGAAAAATTCTGAAAATTGTGTCAATCTTTTCTTTTCTTTTTTTAATTGCAGGGTTGGAGGGTTTTGAGGGAC
Source organism: Ctenosaura bakeri (assembly GCA_948474755.1). Classification (NCBI taxonomy): domain Eukaryota; kingdom Metazoa; phylum Chordata; class Lepidosauria; order Squamata; family Iguanidae; genus Ctenosaura; species Ctenosaura bakeri. Next base: position 152,605 of record CAOLHI010001660.1, read on the forward strand.
TGCAGGGCTTCAGGGGCCACAAAAGTGAAGTTCAGGGTCTTCCTGATGTTCATGAGTTATATTTTGCCTGCTCATGGCCTAGACCCTTTTCTCCAGACCTCAGAGTAAAGAAGAGGAGGAATCTCAGGATAAGAGTGGTGGCTTTAAATGATGTGTATATGTGCATGCACACACATATTTTCCTCATTTGCTAGACTTTGTGTTATTGTTTTTTTAAAAAATGGATGATGTATTCTATGAGAATTGGAGCACGATACAATGGGCTTGAGTGTTGGACTACAACTCTGAAAAACAGGGTTCAAATCTCCACTTGGCCATGGAAATCAATGGATACTTTGGGCAAGTCACAGTCTCTCAGCTTCAGAGGACAGCAAAGGCAACCTGCCTCTGAACAAGTCTTGCCAAGAAAACCCCATGAGAGGTTTGCCTTAGGGTTGCTGTAGGTCAGAAACAACTTCAAAACACATAACAACAATTCTATAAGACTGTGGTTGATGCTTAATGTATCAAGTTCAATGCCACCTCCAGGGGTTGCCTTGCAAAACATCCCCAGGGCCTACCTCCCGTGCTATCACAAGGGGCCATCCCTGGGTCTCAGATTTTGGCCCTGAAATGTCAGGGCCTCTTACAGTCCTGACCTGGTAATACTGGCTCAGGGGCAGTGAAGCAGATGGTCTTGAGGTAAAAATTCATCTGGTTTGGGACACTGATTCAGCTTCCTTGCTGAAAATCACCTCCACTGCTATTGTTAACAGTTGTTGTGTGCCTTCAAGCTATTTCTGACTCACAGAAACCCTAAAGTGAACCTATTAGGGGATTTTCTGGGGCTAAGAGTATGTGACATGCCCAAGGTGGGTTTCCATGACCAAATGGGGAATGAAACCCTGGTCTTTGGGGTCATAGTCCAATGCTCAAACTACTACACCATGCTGGCCACTGCTATCTCCACCTTCCGAAAATACAAGATAATACAACTGGCCCCTTTGAAGCCAAAAGTGAACCAGGCTGAAAACATGTGGTGACTGGTGGCTCCCATGTCAATAGGGTAGTCAATCCACTCCAGAATTTTTAGTCTAAATTTTAAAGGAAATATCCAAGATTTGTAACTATTTAGGAGATAGGGTTCAGCACTTTGGACAGCTTCTTTAAACTTCTGACTAAAGCCTGAAGTGGATACACTGTCCTACTAACATAAAGTCACCTTCCACCAAGGACAGTAGAAACCAGGGACAAAGCCTCCATCTGGAGCAGAAGCACATTCTGTATGGCTACTTCTTAACCCTCAACAGGAGTAACCAGGTTAAGCATGCTTTTGAAAAAATTTTCCCTCTTCTTCACAGCAAGCACTCTCAACTTGTGGCATGCTTTTAAAACTAGTTGATGTATCCAGAAGCAAGGATCTAAACTTTTTATTAATAAGTAGCTGTATTTGTTAATAAGTAGCTGATGTATTTTAAGTGCTTTTCTTTTTAGTAAATGATGATGGTCATGAACTGTAAGTCTTATATCTAAATTCAGTTACTAGTCCCCCAAGTAGAGTAGGCCTATTGAATTAATAAGATTTACATGAAGGTTCATTTAGGGCTCACTTACAATTAGTCAATGGATTCCGTGTGTCTATTCTAGTTTGGACTAAAACATACTCTCTAATCATTCCAGTTTGGCAGGGACAGTCCTGATTAATCCTCTGTCATCCCGATTTTCAGCTGCTTTTAAAATGTTCCAGTTTCTCTCTTCCTCCTGCTTTCCCCCTTTGTCTGAGACTTACTTCAGTTGCTGCAAAGTGAATTCAAAGTGCAAAAGTAGTTTTGGGGAGATGAGAGGAGGGGTGGAATCTTACCCTTCCCAGTAGGGTCAGGCAAAAATAAACTGCCACAGCATCTCCTAGCTTGCATATTCTTCCTCATTAACAACTTTTGTCATTTGACCACATTCTAAAGTTGCTTAGTCTCATGTGTCCCAGTCTACATCTGTGAAACGTTGGAGAATATCTAAACAATTGGGCGTAAGCTTTAATAGGAAAGGACTGCAGGATGTTGTTTTAGAAAGGTAATGAAAGATCTTTCCTAGTAAATTTTTGCCAATCAAGACAGTTATCTGCACCCTTGAAAGAAAAGGCAAGAATATGAAATCAGTGATATATTCAAACAAACTATGGACAATTGAGCAAATATAATGGTGTTCTTTTTAATGAGATGGTTGATAGCATTCACTTTAAAATTTCTATCTAGTAAACAACATTAGAGAGAAAGAGAAAAAGAAATCAATTCACAGCTAATCTTTAATCATAATGGGCAATCTAAAGCAACAACAAAAACATGTGCTCATAAGGTATCATTTTCAGATCAGTCACTGAACAAAATGTTCCATCAGCTGCAGACACTGAGCATTAGTTTAGCAGAAACCTTGTAGTATTTCTCAGCCATGTGAAGCCTCTGCCCTTGAATCTCGCTTATGAAATTAATTCTGAACCATGTCTGCATCCAAATTAACAAGCTCATTGCCCAGTTCTTATTTCTCCCTCAGGCTGTGATAACATTCATATTTCTAAGGCAGGGATTTCTAGCCTTGGGATTCCAGTTTGCAGAATTCCCAGCCAGCATGATCCGTTTTAAAGGATTCTGGGAATCATAATCTAAAAGCATTTGGAGATCCATGTTAGGAACTACTGCTGTAGGGATAAGTTCTCACTGATGCAATAGACTTGTGTCTTAGCAGTCCAGCTTCAAAGAGAAGATAAAAGTTCTCCATGACAGTAGGTTCACCTATATATTAATTATTGTCTTTTCCAAGGCTGGCCTTCCCATTAGACAGAGTGAAAAGGTGCCATATATGGCAAGATGGTAGGACATGTGGAGAAGAAGCTGCAGTAGCCAGCAATATACCTGGCTGATTTTCCTGAGAGCTTCTAGCCATGCTAACCTCAAAATCAATGGAAGCTGTCACGCAACTGGTGGTCTGAACACAAAATGACAGATGAGTTAAGAGCATCTTGTCCTTTACCTCATGCAGCAAAAGATCTTAGGTCAACCCTGAAAAAACAAACAAACCTAGAGTTCAGGAAGAAGCATTCAGCAGTTTTTCCAGTTGCCACACATGAAGAGAGCAACACGTACAGTAGTCAATGAAGAACAATACCTGGAAAATCAGAAGTAATCTCCATAGAGTTTGATCCCTCTTTGTTATTGGGCCAATGGCTCAGTAGGAATCTGCTCTTCCTGTCCTGTTATTTGACCTCCTGTTATTTGACCTCCTCTCTCCTGTTCTCATATCTGTATGTCAGAGTACTGCAGAATCACTTTAATCAAAAATGGTAATTAATGCCTATCTTTTTCTTCCTTTTCCTCCTCCTCACATCTTTTCCCCAGACCTGGGAATCAAAGCAACTTAAAGTAATTAAAACAAGTACAGTTAAAAGTACCCATCATATAAAAGTTAAAATGTACTCAAACTATCAATAGAACTAAAGAACAAAAGAACTGAACCTATGCCCGTTATAAAAAAAACAACAAGAAGGAGTTTGTGGAAGTGGAGATTCTCAGCACGAGGAGCTGAGGGGAAGGCTCGCCGAACAAAGTGACAGCAAGGTGGGATGGAAGCCAGGAGCAATCCGAGGAAGCACTCAAAGTCAGGGGGTCTTATAGGGGGAAATGTGCCCATAGGCTAGTCCGTTCCCGGGGATAACAATGGGTTTCAGGCTGAAGACAAAGCCTCTGAAAGGTCAGTATTTTACATGATTGAGTTATGATAGTGTTGTCAATAGCTCAAACAGTATGCAAACACGGAGTGCTTGACAGTTGATTATTCGGCTCGTCAAGCTGCCTGCTCGGGGCAGGGAGTCCTTTGTAAGTAGCGTGCATACATAATGTGATCTTAAAGAGTAGTTGCCTTGAGGTCTCCTAAAGCAGCAGTCTGGCTATTACTGGCCTGCCTGGATCTGTTTTGAATGGTTCAACTATTTGCGGCCATGCCTGTGTGCGTGCTTGTCCAGGGGCCTCGCAAGCATGTGGAGAGGAAGGGGTAAGGAAGGCCAAATTATTGATATCAAATGATATCTAATATCCCACAAGTCCAGGCTAGAAACTACGGTAACATTTCCCCATGAGCAATCAGTCCTCAAAGGCCTGCCAAAACAGAGAACTCTTCACCTGCCTATGGAAAGATAACAAAGGAGCATCAGTTTAGCATCTCAAGGAAGGAAGTTCTAGACCCAAGGAGCAGCCACTAAGAAGGCCCTCTCCCATATTTCCATCAGATGTACCTGTACAAGTGGCAGGACAAGAGAAGATTTCAAAACACAAGCAGGCTGTAATAGGGAAATACAGTCTGGATCTTACCTATATTGGGCTTTATGAGTCATAACCAGCACTTGGAGTTGTGCCCTGAAATGAGCTGGCAGCCACTAGAAGTAGTGCAAAAAGGGAATTCTTGTTTACTAGCTTAGCCACACTCTTTAGTTTTGTATCTGATATCAGTTAATCTAACATGAAAAGAAAATCCCATATGCAGAACTATTGTATTTTGCAAGTCTGCTGCCTCCCTCTGCCATTTTTAATAGGGACTGCAAGCCATGTGAGACTGAGAAACTGCAAACGAGGCTTGTAAGTCCCTATTAAAGATGGTGTGAGGCAGCAGTGGAGATGGCAGTACACCCCACCAACCGCCCACTTCTGCCTTGTGAAGGAACCCTGATGCCTCAAAGGAATCCACTGTGGGTTAAATATGGTGATCATACTTTTTGTGTGCGTCAAATATGGTTTGGGAGGGCCTAGAGTTATTCACTATTTTGTCACTTTCACGGGGTCCTGTGCACCTAACCTTAGCAAATGTGGAGGCATGACTGTATTGAAGGAATGTCCAAACAAGTCTAAAATCTAAGCATGCTGCTATATTAAATTGTTGTGGAGTGCCTTCAAGTTATGGTGACCCTAAGGCAAACCTATCATGAGGCTTTCTTGGGCTGAAAGTATGTGATGCACCCAAGGTCATCCAGTGGGTTTCGATGGCCAAAGTGGGGAATCAAACCCTGGTCTCCAGGATCATAGTCCAGTGCTCAAACCACTGTACCATGCTTTCACTGTATTAAATGTAGGTGGCAAATATCTTTAATGGTTCCAGGCTCAGTGCAAAATGTTGACCTTTAAAGCATTATATGACCTACAACAAGTGTGTCTTTTGTGATATAGCTCCTTGAGTTTTGCCAGGTTTGGTGGTGGTGGTTGCTTACACATTCACTAGTCCCATTCTTTTAGGGCTATTTGAAGTGATTTCTTGAATCTGCTCTAGCACTTTTCCAATGCTTGTTTTTAAAACCAGGGTGTGGTTTCCTGAAGTAGTCCTATGATTTGAAAAACAAATTTCCTTTCTTTTTGAAAAGAAAAAGAAAAGAAAGAGAAAAAGAAAGAAGAAAGAAAGAAGAGTTGTAGTGCAAAAATGCTATTTCACTGATGTACTGTAAACTCCAATTAAAAAAAGAAAAAAAACAAGAAAGTACGAGAAAAGAAGAGAACATATTATTCTCATTAAAAATAAACGCACTTGAGAGTGGAACTAAAATGTTGCAGCTGGTGCTAGGAGCTGCCAGAAAATAATGCAGGATAACAGCACGTTGTTTGGATATTAGAGATAAGAGATAAATAACTACAGTAACACATTTGCTCCACTGAAGCCTCCGCAGCATCTCTTTTTATCTTCTGAGCCCCTCCTCTAACAAATACCCACATTTTTAGAAACAAGAAAGGCAGATAAGGACTTAAGAAAGGACTTTGCAACTGTGGCACCCAAGATCTGAACAGTCTTCAAGGATGCTCCAATTGCCCAGTTTACACTCCTACAAACTTTTTATTGTGGATTCGTGTATGGATTTAAAAACAACTGTGCATTGATTTTTTTTTATTATTGTAAATCACCTTGAATATTTGTTGGAAAAGAAGGAAAGAACCAGTGGATTGAAAAACACAGCAGACACAAAAACTCAACTTCAGAGGTTTAAGAAAGGCAGATACAATTTCTAGGTTGGTATCTTGGGCTTCCAGGACCTGGACTCAGACTCAGAGTCTGAGACAGCAGAACCTGCTCTGAGCCCTGGCACAGAGACTGTTACAACAGCACTTGCAGAGCAAACAGTACTACCACCCACCCCAGAGACAGAGCAGGGGGCTGTGCCAGCCCCAGTGGGGAGCCCTACTCATTCTGACACAGAGAGTGACCTATCCATACCTACCTTTGCGCAGTGTAAACACCAAAAGGGTCTCCTGTGTCACTCCCAGCAAATTTATGCCAAACAGCAATTAATTAAGCATCACCTGCACTGATCTTGGAACCTATAAGAACTGAGCCTTTCCCCCTTTATCTTTTGTTGGTAATTAACTGACCACTTTGTTACTATGGTTCAGACATACCCGGTGATAGCACCAGATATCTCTTGATATCAAACTTATTTGGCCTTCACTTGACCTTTTTCTGCCACCCTTCTCCACGTGTTTGCGAGGCCACCGGACAAGCACATAAACAGGCACGGTCAGTTAATGGTTGGACATTCCAATCTGCACTTAGGCAGGCAGATTAACGCCACTCCGTTGCTTCAGGGACCTCTTTTCCAGACACACCTTGCTTAAGCACAACTTTACACAAAGACGCTCGGCCTTGAGCCGGCACTCTCGCAATGCTAAGCCATTTGCATACTGGTCACTCTATTGTTAAATCTGCACTAAGCTGATCGTGTAAAACTTGACCTTTCCCAACGCTTTGTCCCGCTCCAAACTCGCATTGTTCTCACCGAGTATGGCATGGCCTGTAGGCACAATCCACCCTATAAAATGCCCCCAATTCCGAGCCCACCTTGGATTGCTCGCACGCCCTGTCCGGACCTCTCATCCAGTTCGGATCGCTCTGGACTTCTATACCGCCTTGCTGTCATTTGGTCTGACGAGCTCCCCTCAGCAAACCGCGCTGAGCTTCCTTCCCTGTAATCCTCCGCTTTTCTCCAGGACTACGAGATAAGGTGTCGTATCACCCATTTCCCCCGAAAACTCTCATTTCTAATTTCTAGTTAGCTGTGCACTTGTGTTGTCTTTTCTGTTGTTTGTCCTTTAATAAAGATATCATTTTTACTATTTTAAAACTTGTCTGACTACTCTTCTGACCTGACCCCATAGACATTGGGTTACAAGATCCCTGCTGAGTTACCCTGCCTCTCGTTAGCTTAAGAGAGTGCTTGAGTTAATTTCCCCATCTTGTGTTTTTGCTTGGTTATTTGGGCACCCCTCCCAGGACCCCCCAGAGAACAGGGTAACAACTTCTCCTGTGCTCCTGTTCGCTGCCCTTGCCTGTTGTTTCTGCCTTTGACTTGTGTTTGTTTTGCCTGCTTCTGATTTATGGACATTGTTGGGACTATTATTGCTTCTCATTTGCAAAGCTGTTTCCTTGCTTAAGTAAATTGACCACTTAAGTTACTGCTAAGTTTCTGACCTGTGTTTGCTATCAACTTCTCCTGGCTGTCAGCCCAGACTAAGCTTGGACAGTTGACAACTGACAGTTTGGAAAAGTTATCTTTGAGGTAGCGGCCAGAAATAACTCTTCCAGTGTAACCACTGGGGATTCTGAATGTTGTAGTCCCCAAAAAGTGACTTTCGAAAGCTGTGCTGCAGGTGCTAGCCCTGAGGCTAGGCAATTTCAAGCCAATTTTCAAAAATCTGATGTGGCTGTCTGAGGAAGCAAAATCTTAAGACATGTTGGATTCAAGCTAACTATCACATAAAGTGGCAGGGGAGTTAGTCATAACACTGAATGGTTTGTGACATCAGGCAAAATGAAGCCATTAGCAGTGTCCCAAGCACACACATAGAGACCCTATGATTCCAAAAGCCAAACTGGAAAGAAATCCTCCTGTTCTTGCCAATCAAACAAACTCTGTATCTCACACACAATCTCTTCCTAGGGAGCAGAGATGAGCAAGGCAATCATGTTTTTGACAAGCATTTGCGAGGTTATTTAGAGTAACTGGGAACAAATAACTTAGCTATGCAATGCAAAGTCAAAAAGCAAAAACAAACAGTACAAAAACATCTAATTCTTTTTAGACAGAGATAATTTCTTCTTATACTGTGGTCTTTGGCAGGAGCTCTAGAAATCTTCAACTGTGATTTTGTTCTCTATAATTTTATGTCAGTTTGACCTTTCTAGGCACATGGATAGAAAATTTGAACAGAAAGGTGGTTCTGAACCTTGAAAATTACCTTACAAATGTTTGGTTTCAGGTTCCTTTCAAGTAGGCAATTGCTGTTATACTTGTGATTTTTATAAACTTATTCCTTGGGGATTTTTTAAAAAAAATATCGTTCATTTATTTTAAAAACTCTGAATGCTATAAAATGGTAAACTGCTATCCAAAATGTATTCTTTTCCAGTCACCTCAACACTTACAAAAAGAGAGAGAGAGGGAGGGGGAGAGAGAGAGAGAGAGAGAGAGAGAGGCAGTAGCATGTGCCAGCATTTGAACTATGTGATAGTCCTCCTCCACTATCTAGAGAAGCCCCACCATCCATGAATTTAGGAATAATTCTTAAAGTTACTGTTATACTGCAAAACAAGGGCTATTATCCCTTGTTAAGTTACAATCATAACATAATACATTTCATTTGTTGGGGAGGTAATTAACTAAAGTATTGTGACACTAATTTATAACTAGTTACATCCAGTCACGTAGGGATGGGAAGGCAATGGGGGTGGTTCGTCCTGGGCGGCAATATTTCTGGGACATCCTGGACCATAGCCATGTCCCCACGTGCCCTGGCCACACACACCCACACAGTGGGCATGCCCCCGTACCATAGCCCTATCCTCCTCCACACACTCCAAGCTCCACCATCAGTTACTTCCGCTTACCAATAGATAAAACAATGGATAAAAAGATGATCAAGGGTCTGGAAACCAAGCCTCATAAAGAATGAATTAAGGAGAAGGTATGTTTAGCCTGGAGATGAGAGGAGTGAGAATTGATCTAGAAGCCATCTTTAAATACATAAAGGAGTGTTATGTAGAAGATGAGCCAAGCTTGTTTTCTGCGGCTCCAGAGAGTAGAACATGAACCAATGGATTCAAATTACAAGGAAAAAATCCATCTAAACATTAAGAACTTCTGTGCTGTTAGAACTGTTCAACTATAGAATGGACTGATTCTTTATTTTATTTTTATTTATTTTTTTGAGTTATAGAGTGCTATAGCACAAAAGTGACACTTTAGTGGTCCACTAATATAGAGATGAACTGTAATTCTAATGAATAAAGAGATAGGTAGGAGCACAAGAGCCTTTTTTATTTTGTCTCAATATGTTTCAGAATTATTTTTTTTTAAAAAACACTTCCTTAAGAACGGGGATAAAATGGTGCAGCAAATTGCCAGAAAACAGTCTGGGACAACAGGAACGTCATTTGGATATTTAAAAAAAAATCAAGAACTACAGCAACAAATATCATAAGGTCTCAATAATACCTATCTGGATCTCCTTCCACCCTCCCTACCGCCAGTCTGTTCTTACAAAAACAGAAGAGATTCCTGTGACACCTTTAACAAGTCCATTATAGCTACAGCTTTCATAGACTATAGCCCTCTTCAAATGCATGAAGTATTCTTCAGAATTAGATCAGACAGACAGACAAAGTTTACATGGTAATATTATAACTATAAGTTAGTTGCCTGACTTACTGGGTGGCACATTTGCAGCTCAGGCTGGCATTGGTGCTGCTGCTGCTGCTGCCTCCATGGCATCCCCCAGAGTTGTTCAGTTGGCCTGACATGCCATGCAGTTTCCCAGGCATGTGCTCAGCCCTACTGAGTACTTCCTCATACTCAGCAGACTTTGCACAGCTGGAAAAAGTTGCTAGCCAATCAGTTCAAACCTGCTAGTTTGCATTGATTAGCTGCTTCTGCCCAGGCCAGAGCTCTAGGAAGTTTTCCCTCTGGTCTGTGTATTTTGTATTTAGCTAGGCTCTCCTCTCCCCAGAGCTCAGTTCTTCTCTGCATGTCATCCCTCCCAGCCCTCCTTCCTTTTCTCCTGTTGTATCCTGTGTACTGTGTTACCCTGAAAATTGGGGGTCCCACGAGGGGCGCCCGGCTTTGCCAATTAAAATACCGAAGGTGGGGAAATTAAACTCAGAGCACTGGTTAGCTAGCAAGAGGCAGGGTAACGCAGCGAGATCTTTAACCCTATGTATACAGCGGCGGGTCAGAGAGTAACTAGACAAGGTTTTACAAATAATAAACAATTCTTTATTAAACAGGAACACAGAAGACAAACATAAACTAACTTACTTGGAAAAGAAAGAGAGTTGCAAGGGAAGGCAATATGACCTGTTCTGTAGTCCTGGAGAGAAGAGGGGTTCCGGGGAAGAAAGCTCAGCATGGGGCGCTGAGGGGAGTCCCTTAGACAAACCAGCAGCAGGGCAGAATGGCAGTCCAAAGTGATCCGAGGATCGGTTAAAAGTGAGAGGTTTTTATAGGGAAGATTGTGCCTTTCAGCTATGGCAATCCCAGGGAGAACAAAAGGGGTTTCGGTGCTGGACAAAGGATTTGGTGCGGTCAATTTTAGCATGATTGGATTTGCGTGTAAGGACAATGCTTTGGCTGAGACGTTGATGGCCCAACATAAAAGAGTAACTTGATTGAAAGCTGTGTGGTTATTGAGGAGTTTGCGGTGGAAAGTTCCCTAAAGCTTTGGGCGAGGTTTGAGTTGCTGGCTTCAATGGAGAATGGAATGCAAACCATTAACAGCCGCACTCTGTCCGTGCTTGTCCGGAGAACTTGCAAACACGTGGGATGAAGTCACTGTGAGCCAGTCCAGCTAGAGCCGAATTAAATGATATCAAGTGATATCTGGGGGGTCCTCACCAAGGGTGCCATAGCGGAAGTAACACTGTAGTTAGGTTGTGTCTTTGCTTTTTATTGTCACAACTTGTAAGGCAGTTGGCATGGGTCCTGGATCCAGGTCTGCTATATCCCCAGGTCACTGGGGCTTGGGGATGGAGGTGGTTGCCAGGAGGGCAAGGTCAGCAGCAGACACATGGCATGGATTGGGTGTCCACATCCCTGCATTACTGGGAGGTCAGGTGGTTCGCACCTGACTCCAGGCAGTCTTGGCTTCAGGTTTTCGGTCTCATCTGTCAACATGTGGGTTGGCTGATGCTGGAAACTGGACCCATGTGCAATCCAACCCTGTTTTTGCTGTAACCAATAAACTTGTGGCCTAATTTTCATCCCGCTTCAGTGTGTGGCCTGGTTTATTCCTTGCACTACACCTCTCAGCCCTGATCACGCAAGTTACAAGGAAATCGTTCACAACCTAATAAGCTTTCATGATATCCATTGTGTGTAGAAATGTATTACAATAACCTTTAAGTTTTTTTCTTTTTATATTTTTGTATGTGTTTTACTTTTTTCAATACAAAATGTTGTTTTAATAAAGTTTACATGGTGAGGTGGTTGTGGAAACTATTGATAGAGATCAGCTTGAGATTCAGTTCAGGAAGTACTAACAGTAACAACACCTACACGATTAACTAACAATTCACTGAACTGTTGCTGATAAGACAAACAAACATTTTGGCACTAGGTGAGCCAATTAATTCAGGCATTAAGAAACCGTTATGCTGATTTATGTTATGCTTATCTGGTGATAGAAAGGAACTTCTCAATGCCTTGTAACTCACCAGTCTCTCTCTCTCTCTGCCCATTTCCGCACTACACTCTTATAGCGTGATTATTCCACTTTCAACATCCTATGAAATCCTAGAGTTTGTAGTTTCGGACCGGCCCCTCCCGAAACAACAAACCCCAGGATTCCATAGGATGTTGAAAGTGGAATAATCGCGCTATAAGAGTGTAGTGCGGAAATGGCCTCTGTGATGTCCCTGCATTTCACTATCTATTCTATAGGCCTACCCACAACCAGGTATACAGCTTATATATCTGAAATTCTGTCAAACACTCCATACATCTGATGACAGGAAACCATAGCCTATCAATGCACATGCTGCAATACATGTATTAATTTTTAATGTGCTGAAGGACTCTTTGTTGTCTTTTCTTCCCTCACCATGCAGACACTCAACTTTTTGCATTAACCTCAAAATGCAGTATCTTGTTTGAAACCTTCTCTAATGCCATCGAAAGATAAAAGGCATCTGAGCATTTTTCCTGCTTTGATGCATTGCACATAATTCTTATACTGTGTTGGTTATCACTGCTGCTTATCTTGGATTTTTTTTCCTTTTTTTACTAATGGCAATATAACTACTCAGATCTAGAAAAAAAATACATATGGAGAATATTGTGGTTGTTAATTCTGCCCAGCCGTTTTATCAAAATATATGATTATGAAGTCCCTATTAGAAAGAGATCGAGCCATTTAGGGGTAAACAAAGGATGTAAAAGCCATGTTGGATTGGTCCAAAGGCCTGTCTAGTCCAGCATTCTGTTCACATAATGGCTAGCTGGTCACCTATGGAAAGCCTGCTGGCAGGACTCAAATGCAAATACACACTCCATCGCAAGCTTCCAACAACTGATATAAAGCAGGTTGTATGTACTTACATCGATTCTTAGACACTGAATTTTTCTAGAATTTAAAGTGTTTGGTTAAATGAAACATGATAGAAATGAAAAAGGCAATGGGCAAGAAAGCACAATTCATTGTCAAGCTAGGCTAAATTTCAGTCCAGCCCACCGACCACTAACGAATATAAAACCAACAACAAAGAAATGTCAAACCAACCTCCAAACAACCCCCAAAGAGATGCCTAGAACAACACTTGAAGAACAATCTGCACACCTCAGTTGCAATTGTTCAGTCTCCATGATTCCCCATATGTATAACATTTGCAGGGCCCAGAAAAGGAGTGTAATTGGTTGATAATGTCATTTCCAAGTTATAGTGACCCCAAGGCAAACCTATAATGGGGTATTCTTGGCAAGATTTGTTCAGAGGGTTTGCCTTTGCCTTCATCTAAGGCTGAGAGTATGACTTGCCCAGGTCACCCACTGGGTTTCCATGGCTGAATGAAGATTGGAACCCGGGTCTCCAGTTGTAGTCCAAACCACTACACCACACTGAGTCTATAGATCCTTTCTTTCATCAGCCACAAGCCATTGCAACAGAAACGTAGTATTCTAGTGAAGTTAAAAGTTACAGTGCTGTAGTGTTCACAAACAATTATAGTTAAACAATGTCCATATAATGCACAATGAAAAGCATTCTGAAAGCTGTATAAAATCAGGGCTCAGAAAACCATCTCCAATCTTGATTTAACAGCACCTGCTATGAATCTGGCACACATTGTTGTCACCATATTTTCTTGGGCTGCTAAAAGAAAGAATATATAATAATTGGATGGATGTCCTGGCATAGGTGTCTAGAGAGGGAAGATCAGTTCCTCCCTTAGATCCCTGTAAAAGGACAAAATAGTAGCACATGGACTACTGATGTGGTGCTACCATCATCATGAAGACAAACTCAACCTTGCAATGGAATTTTAAAATGACCTTCAGGGCAGCAGACAACGGTAGTGAAGTGGTCTTCTGTATTTGGAAATTACTGATGTTGTAAATACAATGCTGGTGAACCAAGAGGCCTGTGAGGCAGGTGGCTGAACCATGGGTAGTGTTTTCTTATAGCAACTAAATTATTCTGCTGTTCAACATGATGGAGACACTGTGGTTAATACCCATAGCTGTGTGACCAAATGGGAAAACAATAGGCTATACCTGAGTAAAATCAGTAGGAAGAAATCAGGAAGATTTAATATTTCCAGCTCAGAGTTCAAGCTGCAGTTCTCATGCTGCCCAAGAAAAGGGGCAGAAAAGTGCTGAAAATGCGAAAGAAGGTAAGCAGAATTATGTGGGAGACCTCCTATTCCTCCTTCTTCCTGTTCCATCCAGTCTTCCCTCAGCCCCTGCAGCTCTTCCTTTCTCTTGCACCCATTTATACCATGAAAAAAAATGCTTGTGGACTTCCTCTTCCTGCTTCTCCCTCCAGCCCTCCTGTTCTTGTTGCTGTCTCTCACAGTTTGCACCAATTGTAGCCACTGCCAGACACCAAGGAATGAAAAGCTAGTAAGGATGGCAAGGAAAGTGGTGAAGGGTGGAAGAACATAGCAAATATACCCCCTCTCCAATTAGAGTTACCAACAAAATGTTCTCAAAATTCCCTTAAATTTTGTTGGGGGGAAATGTACTTTATGCTCTGGTTTTATTTTTTTGAAAAAGGAATTAGCACAATTAATACCAACAACTTAGTTCTGATCTTTGTCCGTCCTTGATCACAGCAAAGAATATAGCTTGAATGTGACAGAAAAAAATGAAATAGGTACAATGGCTTAGATAAACACCTGAATGTTTCACTAAAGCACTTTCATTCCTCTCCATTGCTTCCCACATTGCATCTACTTCATCCCTCCATCTGTACAATGAGTCCCTAAATTAATCTCTTATCTTACCCACTCCATCCCAGCTCTCAAGATCTGGCTTTATATTACTCACCACAACTTCTTTGTCCTGATAAATGCAGAATAAAACCAGATTTGAAAAAGCAACATTCTGCTTCATGGCCAATACTAACTCCTTGACTGGGAGAGAAAGATGAGGAACTTACTGCCTTATGCACTTGAAATTTTGCTATCAAGTTAGCAAGATGGGAAAGGAAAGAGATGCATATTCTTTGTGTTTATGACTGTGGGGTGCTCACAGTTCTCTCACAGTTTTACTTTCCCTCTCTTTCATCTGCCCCTCAAGAGAGAAGGGAGGAAATCTGTCACTTGCGCCTCTGTGACTTGACATAATTATAGCAGTCTGATACAACTTTAACTGCCATGGCTGCATCTTGGCTTGCCATTTCAATATCATCCCAAGTCTTGAGGTGTCTAGGCTGTAGTTGGAGACCTTGGGACAGCCCTGATGGTGTCATTAAGTGTTATCCATTAAGTTCCAACCACAGTTGCTTACAGCTCTTCAAACACACACACACGCACACTCACACAGAGAACATATTTTCCTGTAAGTAAATTGAGAAATAAATCTTAGCTAAGGAGGCTGTTCTCAGATTGCAGGGAATTGAGGGGATTATTTCTTCTCGCTTGTTTAGAAAAATGGGACTTTTTAATTTATTATTTTATTTTATGTTTTATTTACATCTTGCTTTTCTTCCATATGGGACCCAAAGTGGGTTAAAATTAAATAAATAATAAATAAAACAATGTAGCTAAAACAACCTGTAAGGTAAAAAAATAAAAATATCAAGAATATGGAACACTTAACCTAGCCTACTTGCTTCTAGCCAGAAGGTGGATGCAGAGCAGAGAGTAAGCTCTGGTACTACAACAATGGAAAGAAGGAAGAAGCAAACGAACTATATATACATTTCTAAGAAGTGGAAAGATTTGAGAGACTTAACTGCCAGGAGATAGATACACAGAGGCCATTTCCTCACAGGGCGAGGGAATTGCCCCGCGCCGCTACTTACCAGATCTTCTGGCAGTCTGGTCTGGTCTAGGGTGAGGAGGAGTAGTGTGTGGTCATCGATCCACACTGCTCCGGCATCCAAAATGGCGGCTTCTGGTTGGTGGTGGGTCTCAATCAACCAGTGAAGCTCACCAGCCTAAAGCCCGCCCTCAGCAGATCACAGGCTCACCTTGGTGCAAGCCTGCAAATCTGCACAAGGAAGCAGACTCGCAGTGGTGCGTTCTGTGCTTTTGAAAGACAGGAAAAATCAGGTCTTTCAAAAGCATGCTGGAGGACCACTTGGGGCTGTTCCGGAGCGGACTGAGGTGCGGATCTACGGTAAGTAGATGCAAAGTACATGGAGGACGCACTGCACCGTTTTAAATACCCCATGTGGAAATGGCCAGAGTGTGATCCTTGTCACATGTTTTTTTAAAAAAAAAATAACATTCAGAATCAAAAAAGCAAATGGACACATTGAAAAGCACATATTTGCAGTGATGCATTCAAGTCTTTTACTCCAACTCTCACATCAAGTCTCAAGTCTGTACCTTCAAGTCTCAAGTCAAGTCTCAAGTCTGTAAGCCAACTTTATTTCTCCTACCTAAATTCCAGAATTATTGGATAAAGTGAAATAAATTCAGATTTAACAATTTAAGCAGAGTTGGCTCTCCACATTTGCAGTTTTACTATCTGCAGCTTTGGAAGTGGGAAATAGGATCCTATTTTACTCCCCATTACTGAAGATTCAAAAGATTTAGAAAGAAGGATCCTTTCTCCTCAAGCCCTTTGCCTAACATATTTGCTGTTCCCCTCTGAGAAATGCACCCTGCATTCTGGGGGCGAGTTTTGTCTTTTGCTCTTAGGAAATGTTTTAGAAGGCTCCTCAAATATGCAGCAAGGACAGGCTGCTCCCCTCTGAGAAATGCACCCACACTTTGGGCTTGAGAGAAATTGTCATGTGACTAGTAGGCAAAAAGAGATGGAGGCGTTGTTCAAAGTCGTAAGGTTTCTGGAGGAATGTATTATGTTACTGAGCCAAGGGCATCAAGTCAGTCATTAAAAATATACAAGTCTCGAGTTGAGTTGAGTCGAGTCAAGTCAGTGTATCATTTATGGCTGAGTTGAATCCAAGTCAAGTCACTGAAGTGATTTAAGTCTTACTTGAGTCTGAGTCTATCTAATCGAGCCTACATCACTGCATATTTGAGATGATTTGGTGGCCATTCCTTTGATTGCTTGCAAAGAAACATCCCCTCACTGCCCACCAGTTTTAGATTTGTTGTTGTTGTTGCTGCTACTGCTGTGTTTTTCATCCTTTTAAAATTGGCAGTACCATTTAGGGCGTGATGTACTTTCCAGCATTTGTCTTGTTCAGCTCTAATTGTACATTAATGTGGACAATTCCTCTTTGCTTAATTCCTTTTTGTAGCTCACTGTGCCTTTTTAGACCCCAGGAAAACTGACCTGGATTTTTAAGTGTGCATCATTTTTCTCTGACATACAAGAAAATGTTTTGTTCCTGACTGGAAATGTGAAGAGAGAGTAAATATCGGAAACAAGGTAGTCTACATAGGTTGTTATGATTTATACTGATTTTTATTTTGTTTTTAAATAGTGTTTATTGTGCAGAGACTATTTGACAGCATCTTGGTAAAATGAAATATTCCCGGGTCACAATTACTTAAATCCAGCTCTTCAGACGTAAACATATTTTCATTTAAACAATAAAAGCAAAATGAACTAGAGCTGTTTGTTTCTTTTTAGGTAGCAAGACAAATAGAACATACTGATGAACCATAAAAGCAGACATCTAATTGCCCATAAGCACTGAAGAGGCACTGAGGAACAAAAAATAAAATGAAAAATTCTCCGTGTTATTTTTGTTTAATGGATCTGAACTAGCAAAAGGTAACATATTTGTACTGATACAGAGACAGTACAGGCTTGTTAAACCTTGTTAAACTTTTCACCAAGTTGCCTGAAAACCAGTGTGCAGTCAGTATATAATTAAGATATAGAATTCATTTCATCAAAATTACGGTGATCCTTGCCACTTGGAGACTCCTTTAAGGACTGTGAATCAATTTATGGAGAAGAATCCTATGAAAAAACTCAGAAACTCGGCACAAGTTATGGAGCAAGAGTTTAAAACATATTTACTGAGAAGTAAATTCTCTTGCATCCAGTGGGGCTTGCTGTCTGTTATATGGGAGGGAAACATGTGGCCCTCCAGATGTGGTTGGGCTCTAACTCCTGGAATTCCTCACCATTACTAAAATTGGCCAAGGCTGCTGGGAGCTGTAGTCCAACCAGATTGCAAAGACTACAGGCCACATGTAAGTGTGATGAGAATGTGGCTTTAACTTTGCTTTATTAGTATTATTAAAACACAGAACTTCAAAAGGTTCCTTTTTAAGACCAAATCTTCCAGAATCCATCAACCAGCCTCCCACTACCCAACTTCTGCTATAAACATTATTCCTCATTCTCTACTATCACCCCTGATATGTACATAAAGCCCTACCTGTACCAGAGCCAGATTGAAAAATAAAGTCTGCTATACTCTTGGTTCTCAAAGTTTGGTTCTTCAAGTGTTTTGGGCTGCAGCTCTCCAAATCCCCAGCTAATAGATTGGGATTCTGGGAGCTAAAGTCCAAAACTTCTGGAGGACAAACCACTATCCTACATTTTTAATCACTGTACAGAAGAGGACATTTCAGCAAATGAAGATTTCATGAAGAACTAAGTTGACCGAAATTCTTTCGTCTACAGAATTCATGAAGATGGAGTAGCCTTCTTCTCTTGCCTCTGGCCACCCCAGAGAGGGGACTTGCTTTCCAGTAGCCACGTATTTGTTTAGTTTCTAATTTGCCTTCCATATCATTATCAAAGCAAGGATGTAATTTTTTAAAAAAAATCATATTTATTAATTTTAATATAGACAAACTAATTCACAACAAGGTAATCAACATTCAGGAAAAAAGAGAAAAAGAAAAATTAAATAACACGTGACACCCTTGTAATTTGGATATCTTTCTTTTCTTCTTAATCACGTCCATGAATTGTTGTTTTGTTATTTGGTTGGTGAATTTTGGTGTTTGGTGTTGATTACTGTCAGATAAGCTTAGTAATGTTAGAAATGTTGGTTATTTGCACCCATGTCTAACTTTTGAATTAAATAAATAAAAAAGTTTTTTTAAAAAAAGAAAAAGAACTATACATAATATTAAACTAAACTAAAGCTGTAACACATTACTAAAACATGCATCAGTTACCTTAAATACAATTTAATTAATCGCTGGCTAATAAAAATAACATTGACCCACCCACACACAAACTGCAATGAGTACTATTCTGCCACTACAAATCTAACCAAATTCAGCTTCCTAGATCTTCACTTAACTCTATTTTCATATATAAGAGCAAAACCTTTCAAAAGTTTTCTCTCTGCTGAGTAAGACTCTCTCTCTCTCTCTCTGGCCCTTTTCACATTAGTCTTCTCGCGCGAGCGGGGGAGGGCGACTCACGCAACAAGCCTTCTCCGGGAGGCTGCCGCTTCCCCCTCCTTCCTTCCGCAGGTGAAGGAAGGAGCGGCGAAGCGGCAGCCTCCCAGAGGCGGAGGCGGCTCGCGCATCCGTCCATTCCCCCCCGCGCGCGTGAGAAAGGAGCCTGTCCCCTCCATCCCCCCCGCGCGTGCGAGAAAAGCACTCCTCCCGTCCGCCCCCCCGCACGCGAGAGAGAAAGGCGCTCCTCCCGTCCGCCCCCCCTGCGTGCGAAGCAGGACGTGTCGCGCGAGCGCTCCGCCCCATCCCTTCGTTCCACAGGGACGGAGGGAAGGAAGCGCAACCCGGCCGGCTCCCAGACGCTCCGCACGAAAGGTAAGTGTGCGCGGGCGCCGGGAGCGTTGCGCGAGTGCGGGTGATTTTCGCTTCGAAGCGAAAATCAAAAAACCCGCGCTCACGCCGCTTCAGCCCCGTGAGCCCAGCGGAAGTGGGAGTGCGTCGTGCGGAGCGACGCTCCCACTCCCGCGAGGCTCACGGGGCTGTCGCGCGAGAAAAGGCCCATGCAAAAAGGGCTGTGTGTGTGTGTGTACACATGCTTTCAAGTCACCTGCAAACTTATGGTGACTCCATGATTTTCATGAAAGTTTTTTTTTTAATGTTTCAGAACTTTTGAAGGAAATCTCACAAAGAACTGTGGAGAAGAAGACAAAATTTGAATTTTTATACAAAAATACCATATTAGTATGGAAAATACAGTGCTTTTGCACAGTTTAAACCAGTTTTTTTTCTTGGTGCTGCTGGTAAAGAAAATAACCTTTGGTCTTTTTTGTCTTCACATGAGGTAAAAAAAAACCTCACAATGGCTGATCATTTTTTTCAAGATTATAGGCAAGAAAAATTATGAATGCTATCTACATTCGTAGTTCAGAGCTGTATACATAAATAAAATAAAATAAATAAAATGATTCAGAAAACAGGAGTGTCTGGTTTGCGAGGACAGTACTTTCAGAACATGTTTAGAATCATAGAATCATAGAGCTGGAAAAGGACCATTGAGTCCAACTCCCTGCCATGTAGGAATACACCCTCAAAGTATTGCCAAAAGATGGCCATTGAGCCTCTGTTTTAAAATATCCAAAGGAGGAGACTCCACCACATTTCCTCATTTACAGCTAAAACAGTTACAGATGAAATAATACATAATTCACTACTATTTGTACTTTATTCAGACTGAAACACCAACACCTGCTTTCTAGGGCCCTTTTTGCATGGCATTTCCCATGCAAAAGAGCGCCTGGAGCGTTGCACGATTGTGAGGAGCGATCTGCATGATGCACTCACAATCATGCGACGCTCCAGGGTAGGGCAGGCACCGCTTGTGCACTTTTTCATTTTCAGCTTTCAGCCAAAAATGGTGCATGATTGCACATTGCTCCAGGGCCCCGCACTCACTTGCCATGTGTGCAGAGCCTCCAGAGCTGCGATGGTCGCACTTCCTGCCCCAGCGCAGCCTGGGAAACTCCCAGGCTGCACTGCAGAAGGAAGAGGCAGGGTTCTCGAGCTGAAGCAGCAGGGACGCGAGACCCTCTCGCTGGAGGCTACTTGTGCGATCCCCGCACCCCAGTGCCAAAAAAAGGTAAGGTGCAGAAAGGCCCTAGGTCATTTTGGTCTGGATACAAATTACTGCATAAATATGCCTGCATCTACTCAAAATTTTGTTTTTTCTAATTCACCTTTCAAGGAGTCCCTATGCTGGCCTGGAGCGAAGTAGAAAGAAGAACCCCCACTATTATTGCTGATCAGAGATAGAGAATGTTCCCCATGCTTCCTGTAAATCAGGAGTGGTCAAAGTGTGGCACATAGCCCCCAAGAATGTGGTCTTGACACCTCCAGAATCTCTAAACTGTCCCTTTTTTTGGCCAAAGCAACAGGCAAATTGCTGATTCTGGAAGCTTCCATGCATACTCAATTACCTTTTAAATAGGTTGCTAGGCCTCCTGTGTAATTTAACATAAAAGAATACAGTCCTCCCCCTACTTTCATGGGTTTGACTTATTATTTGTAAGGTGCGCATGTGCCTTCCTCCCCATTCCCCTCCTCCCTTTCCCTTGTATTTTGCTGAGCGCAGAGAAAGAAAGCAAGTGCCTGGAAAAAAGGTGAGGAAATTGGGGCAGAGAAGTACACATGCACCTTCCTTCTGCACTCCCCATCCCATTCCTTTGAGGCCCCTCCCTAAACTGCAAATCCCAGGATTCCATAGGATGCTGAAAGTGGAATAATAGCAATATAACAGTCTAGTGTGAAAATGGTCGTAATTGCCATCATTTAATATCTGAAGGGCTGTCATGTAGAAGATGGAATGACCTTGTTTTCTACTGCTCTGGAGACTAGAACACAAACCAGTGGATTCAGATTATAAGAAAAGAGATTCCACCTGAAACTTCTTTACTATAAGGGCTGTTTGACAATGAAATAGATTGCTGGGTAGAAAAGAAATCTCTCCTTTTTTGGAGGTGTTTAAATGGCAGAAAGATAGTCATATCTTGTTGTTGTTATTGTTGTTGTTGTTGTTGTTGTTCTTGTTCTTGTGTGCCTTCAAGTTGTTACCGACTTATGGTGACCCTAAGCTAAATCTGTAATGACCTTTCTGGGGCTGAATGTGTGTAACATGCCCAAGGTCACCAGTGAGTTTCTATGGCCAAGAGTGGAATGACTCCAGGGTCCGTAGTCCAATGCTCAAACCACTACACCAGAGTGCGTTAATTATGTATTTCTGCATAGGAGGGTTGGATAAAATGGCCCTTTCTGCTCTAAGGTTCTATAAAAATTGCAGCCTTGATTAAGGTGTCATAGACTCCTGCAGCATCTTACAAATTAGCAAATAAAATGAGACAGCAGGTTTCATAAATCATCAGATACAATTTTATTAGTAGACATTTAGTGTCATAAATCATTTTGGCAAGGGCAAATATACGGGAACAGTCTCTTTCACAATGTCCTTGTACTACTATTGATTGATAAAACAAGGACCGGTCAGATGAATATGACATCTTTGTTCTGAACTGCTGTGAACTATACTATACCCTCCATCATTTCACAAATGCAAATCATGACACATCTGGCCAAGCAATATCAGAGCGTGGTGATGACGGCAAACGTTATTAATGAAGAAAAGCACACAAGGTAAGAAAGGCTACAGCAGTTTGCTTTTGCCAGAATCTACCCGGAAGGGCAAAATCCACCTGCTCCTCTCCTCCCCACTGAGTTAAATGAGTGCAAATTACTTTTGCACTTTGAATTCAATTTGTAGCAATTCAAATAACAGGAAGGCAAAAGGTGAAAGTCAGATAAGAGAGACAAACAGAGACATATTAAAAGCAGATGATGAATTTGGATAACAGAGGATTAGCCAGAACTGTCCTTACTAAACTGGAACAATTGGAAGACATGGCTTACCAGTCATAGCTATCTGCTGGGAATTACAGGTAAAAGGGACACAATGACCTGCACATATTAGAAAAGATGAGTCACTTTGGTGAAAGGCCTTTTTTTTCCTTCACACTCCACAATGCTACAAACAAGAGGTCTCAGAAAACTGCTGCTTGCTACTTCTGTCAGAAATAACAAGATTATGTAAAGATCAGGAAGTTGTTGCATAGATGGAATTTAGCTGTATAGGCCAAGAAGTTCTGGCATGGACCTGAACTGTGCTTTCCAGCCCAAAAGCTGTCATATGGGATTGAGTTACCCTTTTCAGACTGGGAAGATGTTTCATGGAATTGAGTTCAGCTCTACAGCCATCAAAGCTGTGTGCTTGGAGTGGTGTTTTGGATGCTTCTTTGGAAAATGTCCAAAATGGAAAGCATTACCAGGCACCTTTGCTTTAGCCCTTTTCCCTTAGGCACACCTACTGCTGGAATGTTGTCCCTGAGACCCTCTCCAAATTAAAGTTTGGTTCCTGGGCTAAAAAAAAAAAATTCCCTACCCTTTTATAAGCTGATAATGTTAAAAGACGCTCCCCCACCCCCCACTTCAATATGAGAGCAGTGGGTTTGGGCTGTCTGCTGGGTTATTTAAGCCGTGGATGAATAAAATGGAGCCCAAGGACTACATGTGCCCCAAGCCTTTTTTTTTTTTTTTTTTGGTGGGGGTGCCAATACCCTCATGGCAACACTGCCTTTTTTTTTCTCAGAAAGTCCTCCCAGTTTCTTTGGGACATGGGGGGCAATTTGTCTAACCACAAATTGGTTTGGACCAGGGACTAATTTTCTACCCACCAACTTCCCAAAAAGTCACATTCCCTGAGAATTCCAAATATTTCTTTTTTCCTCTGCTTCTCCTTCAAAATGGTAGGTAGAAGTTGTATCACTTCCTGTACCCATTTTGAAGGAAAATCAAAGTGGAAAGAATGTATTTGAAAGGAAATGAGAATACTGAGGGGTTTGTTTATTTATTTATTTATTTATTTGAAGAAGGGTTTTGCATGTTTGCAAACATTTGGAGGGCTCTGGGTGCAATTTTTAGGTGATTTTCACCAGAAAAAATTTCAACTGTTTTAAAATTGGAGGTTCATGGGACATTGGGAAACTGGTGGGAGTTTCAGAGGCCACATGTAGCCTGTGGTCCACACTTTTGCCACTCTGGAGGCCTCCCCCCGCCACAAAATGGCAAGTTAAAAAAAAAAAGTAGACTCTTGAGGGTCTGTCATGTGCATTTGTATGCACTGTCCATACCTTTGGAAGTTGCTCATTTTAAGTTATGCCAATTGTAGGAATATTTAGTATTTATATTAAGAAAAGCACAGCAAGACCAATGCAATATGAGTTAAGGGCAGAAACAGGCATTAGTACTCAGGAGGTTCTGGTAACGCAAAAAAGAAAAGATATTGTCTCAGGAAATCCATCCAAGGATAGAAAGAAGACAAAGAAAAGGAGTTAAAGCTGTACTTGGTTACAAAAGCTCTAAAGCTGGTTCTTATGTGTAGGACTAGGCTAAAAAACATTATTGAGGTTGGAAACCTATGGTTATGCTTTTCTCAGACAAAGGCAACAATGAGACTTTTGGAAGGAGGAGGAAGTGACTTCAACAAATAAGAAGAAAGCAACAAAAATCTTACACATAAAAACATCTTGCAGAAAAAATCAGCAATTTTGCAGAACAAAAATTTTGTACAAAACCCAACAATTTACACAACAACCCCCCCCCAAAAAAACCAGTAATTTTGCACAAACATTTGCTTTTGTTGTATATGTTTGCTGTTATCTGGACAAGATTTTTGTTGTGCAAAATTGCTTGTTTTTGTATAGAAAACAGCAGTCCTGCCCCACTCAAACCACATACATGGCTGCCTGAAAATACTGGTATTTCACAACTCTCACACAAAAACCCATATGTATTTCTGCAGACAATAATTTCTGCAAACACTTCAGGATATCTGGATATTGTCCGGGAAGTGTGTAGAAATATTTGTTTTCTCTGCAGTAGGGAGAAAACTGGGGATATTATTCTCACTTTTGAGAAC
The DNA here is from genome assembly GCA_948474755.1 of Ctenosaura bakeri. Lineage (NCBI taxonomy): Eukaryota > Metazoa > Chordata > Lepidosauria > Squamata > Iguanidae > Ctenosaura > Ctenosaura bakeri. The sequence goes on from CAOLHI010001660.1 coordinate 177,122, forward strand.
AAAATAGTCCAATATTAACATCCCTACATTGAAGGTTACTTCTTATTTGGGCTTGGCCATAACTCTTAGGCCATTTCTGCACTACACTGTTATAGTGCTATTATTCTACTTTAAACATCCTATGGAATCCTAGGGTTTGTAGTTTAGGGAGGGGCATTTAGAATTATCAGCCAGGGAGCTCTGTGGCCTCAGTAAACTACAAACCCCAGAATTCCACAGGATGTTGAAAATGGAATGATAGCACTATAACAATGAAGAGTGGAAATGGCTTGAATTTCAGGTTCCTCTTTGGTAAGCCCATTCTTTTCATGCAAGTCAGGGGGAAGTAGCCTGAGGGACAGACTTAATAGGATGTGAACTGAGTAAACCCCCTCAGTGGGGCTACAAGGAACAATCTTGTCAGCAACTATGCCTTGGGAATCCAGCATATTTAAGACAAGAGGGACATAATGTGTCCAATTCTACTAATTGTGGCAGTTTGCTTGAAGGATTTTGTGTATCAAACTGAGGGTTATTTCTCCCTCTATACACATACTGTTATAAGATATAGAGCTGTCCAAGGCAGAATGATTGGCATTTTATCACCTTTCAGATGTTTGAGACATGATGACAAGCCTGTTCTTAACAGGCCCTTTTTGCACGCCATTTCCCATGTGAAATGGCCATGGGAGCGACGTGGGATCACAAGGATGGCTCCGCATGATGTCCTCGCAATCACATGTCGCGTCTGTAGTGATCACGCGGCAATCACGCAGTATATCATTTTCGGCCCTTTGCCGAAAATGATGCGCAATTGCACGTCCCTACCGCACTTACCTTGCATGTGGAACATCAGGAAGCACAGCCATCACACTTCCTCCCCCAGCAAAGCCTGGGAAAGTGCCTGGCTGTGCTGTGGAAGGAAGGGGCAGAGCTATCACACTTCCTTCTATCCAGCACGGAGCTGGTGTGGAGAGAAGCACAGTGGATGTGATTCCCTCCTGGAGGAGGCTTTTCACGCAATCCCCGCATAACGCCAGTGGCACCAGGTAAGGTGCAAAAAGAGCCCTAGTCTACCAAATACGTCTAACAAACCTTCAGGTAGGTGGAATCAAGAATATACTTTTAAATGTGCTGATCCTTGAATACAATAATATCCTCTTCTAGTGCAGCCAACTTCAAAGCTTCAATGACCTTGAAAGATGAGACTGATTACATCTATCCATGTCCACTGTGTATGAACAGCTCCTATGTTATCACATCTTTCTGCTTACCTGCCTGCTTACCTACTTTGCCTGACCTGTTGGAAAAAATGAATACTTAAAGATCACTTTCTCAAATCCTTCATTACTTCAAAATTATGAAGGCATCATATTTCTAATGATGAAATTTTCCTTAACAGTCCAGGTATAGAGAGAGCCATACCTAGCCATCACCCAGGCTACTCTGCATTCTGTTCATCATTCATTGACTCAGCAACTGAGCACAAAGCAAACAAATAGCATGTATAGAACGGGTGGGCAAAGGGTGGCCTGCAGGCTGTGGTGTGGCCCTCAAACTCCACATGGGCCCTGAAGCCCCCCATTAATTGACCAAAGCTCTCAGGTCTCAAAATCTTCAAAGGCATGATTTGGGGGTAATATTTTACACCAAAACTTTCAGGAGCTCCCCAAATATGTGAAAACACATACTACTATAAGATAGTTCCCACAACCACCTCAGAATTCATACTGCTCCCAAATACCTCCATTTTCCTCTGCAGTACATCTCAAAATGACAAAAGGAAGCAGCTTAACATCATTCCCTGTCACCATTATGACAGGGACTACAGAGTAAAATGGAAGTATTTGGACTTGCTGTGTGTGTAGGAGGTGCAGTCTGTGGGGGAGATCTGGGCGGACTGGACTGGGGGGCCTTCCCACAGTTTTCCACCCCTGATATTTAGGAAGTTGCTATTTTTTGCCAGATTAAAATAGTTTTCTACCCACAGCAGGTTTGCCCACTCCAGCCTTCTCCCATCTGATGCCCTATAGATGCGCTGGATCACAACTTCCTTCACCCCAGGCCACATTGCCAATGGTAAAGAATGCTGGGATTTGAAGACTGAAACATCTAGGGAATACCAGAGTGAAGAGGTTTGGTCTACTGGGAACAACTCCCTCTTTTACATCAATGGCTACCTGCTCCTTACTTAGAAATGCCAGGGAATTAATTTGGGAACTTTTGCATACCAAGTATTCACTCTAATGGGATTTATAGCCCATCTTTCAGCATATATATAGACCATAATGAGAGATCTATGGAATAAATTAATAGATCCCTCCATCTACTGAGGCTGGTCGTAGCTTAGAAAATGTACTTTTTTGAACTACAACTCTGAAAAGCTGGATGGAGCTTCATCCAAGGACCCTCCCTCCATTTAGCAACTGCCACTTCTAAGGCCATCAGAAGTAGTAGCCCTTCTCTCATGCTTAAATTAAGCTTTATGACTTGCTGAACAGAACTGCTGAATTTTGTAACCAAGAACTTAGTGCCTGAATTTGCCTGCCTACCTGCTTTTCCCTCCAAGTCCTCTTCCTTTTGCATCATGTCTTCAGGTGCAAATGTGATCGCAGGGACTATCTCATGTCTGCTATATATAGCCCACATCCAGAGCCCTGTGAGACCAAGAGGTGGTTAAAAAAAGTTAAATAAATGATATGAAAAGGAAGAAGGAGGTGAGCAGGTGGTTAACCTGATTTATGGAGGTCCCTGGGGGACACCCCAGTTTGCTCTAAAAATGCCAAAGTTGGGGAAATTAGCAGAACACCACTTTGCAAAGCATAGGGCAGGGCAACTCTTAGCAAGATTTTACCCAATTTCTACAGAGTCAGACCACACAAAACACCAATCAAGACCACCAATCAAGATGTTTTATTAGCAAATATTTTCGCGTGCACACACAGAGGCAAACACTCACACAAGCACACAAGGACTATTGAGATGGAAAGAGGTGGAAATTGATAGGGGAAAAGCGGAGAGAATAGTGCACCTGTTCCAGAGGTCTTCAGTCGGGGAAAAATATAAGTGAAGAAAAACTCAGTTCAGGGAGGGGGCTCAGGGGAGTCTTAACTAACAGAGTGACAGTCTGGTAGTCTAACATGGGAGAGCTCTGAAATGGAGTCTCAAAAAGGGGGTCTAGTTATAGGGCAAAACATGCCTTGGGGGCAGACCCTTTCCCAGAAAGGATAATGGAGTTTGGGATTTTTTATCTGCAAAATTTGCATGTGGTTGTTTTGGATAGAAATCATTGTTCAGCCTTTTTGTAACATCAGGAGAGCTGGTGTTATGTTCAACCTCTCATAACTATCTTATTTTCTTTCATTGTAGGCCGCAAAGCCAGACTGAAGATTTGGATGATGCCTTTCTAAAACAAATGCAAAAAGGGAAAGAGAGCAGTAAAGGGAGACTTGAACCACCCTGATACTTGTTGGAAGTAAAACTCTGACAAGAATGTAAGTTTCAACAAATTCCTCACTAGCCTTTCAGACAATTTCATGGTGCAAAAGGTAGAGGAGTCAATAAGGGAATCAGCCATTTTGGATTCAATCCTAACTAACAGAGATGAACTGGTCAATGGGGTGGAGGTAGTGGATCCTTGAGAGGGAGTGACCATGTTCTCTTAGGATTTGTTATACAGAGGAAAGGGGAAGGCAAACATAGACACTCAATCTGGATTTCAAGCAAGCTGATTTGATAAGCGTAGGAAAATATTGGAGGAGATGTATATTCATGGGTTTGCATCCAAGTCTATCTCTTGAAATATCCTGGGTTGCCTTCGTTTCTTCCTCTCCGCCTTCTTGCTGATCATATGCCACAACCAGACTCATCAAACATTTCAGAAACTCATTGTCACCAATTTCCACAGAGGCTGCTGTTGTTGTTGTTGTCATTGTTATTGTATTATTATTATTCTGGAGTTATAGTCAGTGTTAGAGTGCATTAGAATATTATACTACTTAAACATTAGGATCATCTTGTTTTAATGCTAACATTTCTCTTTTCTTCACTTGATCTCTGTTGAAATTGTGTCTTGGAAACAATAGCTGTATTTATTGATGGTGACAATCTTTACTGCCTCCAAGATAGTACAGATACACAGGCAAGTACAGATACAAATAATTTCCAAATGTACTGAGTTAGTTTAACTGGTCCTGGGGAATGGGAATGAAAAGTCATTGGGAAATCCCAAGAAACACTTCAGAATAGAGAAAATGTCATGTGCATCTCCAAAGCATAATTAGTTCATACAGAAACAAAACATGGCCCTTCCAAGGTTTCCTTATTTGGAGGTGCTCTAAATTAAATCAAGTCTCTAGGGCCAGGTGAACTACATCCAAAGAACTTGTAGATGTAGCATTAGAGATACTGTCAGTCACATTTGAGAGTTCTTGGAGAACAGGATAGGTCTCAGAAGAGTGGAGGAAGGCAAATGTTATCCCTATGGGAAGCATAGAGGCATCATCTCTGTTTCTTTCTTTGATCTATGTACTCAAGACTCATTGCTTTCTTTCTGCCTGCAGAAGCCACTTCCCCTTTGTTCTGAAAGTTATTTAGTCCTTTGTCTTCCTTTGTCTGGAAAGGGAGCATTCTTGAGGTTCTCACTTCAAGAGTTTTACATCCACACATGAGAGCCAGCTTTTAGGACAGTGGTTCTCAACCTGGGGCTCGGGACCCCTTTGGGGGTCGAACAACCATTTCACAGGGGTCGCCGCTCCTCAATCCTGCCCCCCTTTTAAAAGAAGGTGGCCTCACAGCCAATGGGAGCAGTGCTTCTGAGACCCCTGCGCTGGGAGGAGGGGAGATGAGGCATGCTGGGCGTTTCCCCGTCTTTCCCTGCCTGGTGGGAAAGCACTGGGGGAGCCTGAGGTGGAGCCGGAGGTGCGGAGAGCGGGAGGAGAGAGCTGGAGCCTGAATGTTAAGGTGGAGGTGAGGACACCGAGAGGAGAGAGCTGGAGCCCAAGCGTTAAGGCGGAGGTGAGGAGAGGAGACCCCGCGCTGGCGGGTGGGGAGAGGAGGCGTGCAGCCGGGCACAGCCAGGTGCTGCTTGGACGCTCGTGCCTGCACCACACACACACACACACACACACACAGAGGGCTTCCCCTTCAGTGTTCCCTTTCCCCTTCATGCTGGCTTGCAGAGTCAGAGTTGCTTGCCGGGGCGAGTGAGCAGCCGGGCGCTGCTTGGACGCTCATGCCCTCACCACACACACACACACACACACACACACACACACACACACACAGAGGGCTTCCCATTCAGGGTTTAGGACGCTACAGCGGGACGTCTGGGAGGTAAGACCCCGTCCCCTCACCCTCTTCGCCTCACGCTCATTCATGCTGCCGAACAGAGTTGCTTGCCGGGGCGAGCAAGCAGCTGGGCTCCGCTTGCTTCCCAAAGTGGCGGGGCTGCAGCAGCAGCAATCGCCCGATCGCCCATTCATTCTGGGCACGCTGCTCCGTGGGAGTTGTCGGTGTGGCTGTCGCCTTTGGTCCGGCAGGCAAAGGAGGAAACTTTCCTGCAGCGGATCTGCCATCCGATGGGGGAGATCGGTCCCTCCGAGACCAAGAACTCAGTCAGGAAAGGAGCAGGGGGCGTCAGCCAAGGGCTTCGGTTTGTGTAGCAAGAACCCCCGAGGCTCCTTGGTTGCTTGCTTTTTTTTTTTTTTTTTTTTTTGGTTTTTGACCCGAAAGCACTGTTCTGATCTGTCCTGTGGACAGATCCACATTGGCCATTTCCACATTCTAGTGTTATAGTGCTATGATTCCACTTTCACCATCCTATGGAATCCTGGGGTTTGCAGTTCAAACTGCAAACCCCAGGATTCCATAGGATGGTGAAAATGGAATCATAGCGCTATAACAGTCTAGTGCAGAAATAGCCAGGGTGACTTTCTCCTCTCGCTTTTGTTGTGCGTGGACCCTTGGCGCTTGCCACACACACGTGTTGTATTCTTCGCCCTGACTGTCTTGCATTCCTCACTTTTTGTATGTTCAGCGCCCGCACTCCCTTTAAGGGAGGGAGGGAGGAGGGAAGAAGGGAGGGAGGGAGGGAGTGAAACAAAACGCGTCTGCTTATGCTGCCGCCATCTTTCCTCTCTCCCCGTCCTTTCCTCCCTGCGCCTCGTGTAAAATGTGGGCTGTTTCGGCATTGCCTTTGGGAGTGACTGGCTTTTTGAACTGTGGAAACCCAACATTCAGAACTAGAACTACTGCCTTAATTCTGGCATTGATGGACACTTTCTGTGCTTAAAAAAAGGGGGGAGGGTTACCAGTTTTTAGGCATTAGAAGTCTATCCAGAGCAGTGATTTAGGGCAGTGTTTCCAATCTATTTGATGTTGGAAATAATTAACTAAATAAATAAATAAGAAAGAAAGAAAGAAAGAAAGAAAGAAAGAAAGAAAGAAAGAAAGAAAGAAAATGATTTTATGGTTGGGGGTCACCACAACATGAGGAACTGTATTAAGGGGTCGCAGAATTAGGAAGGTTGAGAACCACTGTTTTAGGAGTTCTTCTACTGAACTTACATTGGCTCTGATATCAAATTCAAGCCTGAGAGGTGATGGAGAGATCAAATCAAGCGAGGGAAAGAATTTCACTGTAAATGTGAAAAGGACAGGTCAACTCGAAACTTCATCCAGGTAAGACTGAGACCCTTTTCGCACGCTGTTTCTAAAGCGAAAGAGCGGGGAGGAGCGGTCCATATGACACATACCCATTTACGTGACGCTCAAAAGCCTAAAGTGGACCACGCACGCACCTCTTCATTTTCAGCTTAAAGCTGAAAATGGTGCACGGTCGCGTAATGCTCCTGGGGCCCGTGTGCACTTACCTGGTGTGCGGTGTGTTGGGAGCCGGGCCGGTCACGTTTCCTGCCTCAGCGCTAGCCTGCAATTCCCAGGTTGTGCTGCGGTAGGAAAGGGCGGGGCGTACGTATGACCGGCAAGCCAGCTGTGGTGAGGAAGCAGAAGCAAAGTGAGCACCTTGTGCAAGAGGCTGCTCGCACAACCGCCGCCCCCCACCTCCGCAAAAAGGTAAGGTGCGGAAAGGGCCTGAGTCATTTGTCAGGCAAATACACACCATTCCTGTGGATAATAGGCTTAAATAGAAGCTGGAATTTTCCAGGGAATCCAACTGTGAGGAGCCCACCAGGACACTGACAGATATCCAGTCCCTTGTACACCTGGATTCTTTCCTCTTTCCTCACAGCACCCACAACAGACAGCTATTACAACATCCATCATGTCTTTGTCAATCAAAGCACTAAGCCCATCAACAGACAAAAGACCCATCGTCCACAATAGTTTCCCTTTGTCTTGCACCTGGAAACTTCACTGCCACTGGCTATTTTCAGGGTACAAATACCCCTGATTTGAGGATGCCTAGTGCAGTCTCTTGAAGGTCTACCCATCACTCTGTCTGTCTGGCTCCCAAATGAGAACTGTCCTTAGGTCCTACCTAAGCCAAAACACATTGCTGCTCTTCAATACTCTTCTGGACTGGTAATTATAAATCCTCCAAACCCCTCAGCCTCTCTATGATTTTTCCTCCCTTTCTCTTTCAGTTAGCTCTTGTGTGAATCTGTGATTGTGTGTATCTTGTGTGCATACATGAGTGAACTCCCCTCAATAAAACACTTTCTTTTTTCTTTTTCTTTTTTTGCTTACTCTTGAATCTTTGGTTGGTTCCTGCATGTGCCCGTAAACACTGGTAGAAAAGATCTCACTAAGGTGTTCCCCTCTCGCAGCCTCCTGATTTTGAGCTAATTAATTCCCACTTTTTCAAGGATGTATTTTGCATTGTAGGGTGGCCCTTGTGGCACCTACCTTTTGGGGTAACAGGTTCCAGGTTGACTCAGCCTTCCATCCTTCTGTAGATCGGTAAAAGGAGTACCCAGCTTATTGGGGGCAATTAGCTAAACACATTGTAAACCACTTAGGGAGTGCTTAGCACTGATAAGTGGTATAGAAATGTAACTGCTATTGCTATTGCTATAAACACGAGTCAATAGTTTGATGCAGCAGCCAAAAAAGCCAGTGCCATTCTGGGCAGCGTCAAGAAGAGCTGAGTGTGTGTATTGAGGGAAATAGCAGTGTCACTCTATTCTGCTTTGGCCAGACATCACCTGGAGCACTGTGTGCAGTTCTGGACACCACAGTTTGGGGGATTTTGACAAGCTTGCATGCGCCCACAAGATGATTAAAAGTCCAGACACCAAGCCTCATGAGGAACAACTTAGGGAGTGGAGTACGTTTAGGTTGGAGAAGAGAAGACAGCCAATTTTAAATATCTGAAGGAATGCCAGGTAGAAGATAGACTGAGCTTGTTTTCTGCTTCTCCAGAGACTACAACATGGACCATGAAAAGAGAGTCTATTTGAATATTAGAAAAAAACTTCTTCATATAAGAGCTGTTTGACAGTGAAAAGGTCTGTCTCATATGATGGTGGACTTCCCTTCTTTGGAGGTCTTTGGACAGACGTTGGGTGGGCATCTTTCAGGAGTGTTTTAGTTGCATATTCCTTTGTGACAAGGGGATGGGGTGGATGGCCCTTCTGGCCCCTTCCAACTCTAAGAATGTATGATTCTATGGCCCTTTCCGCATCCTACCTTTTCTTGGCACTGGGGTGCGGTGCTCACGCAAGCAGCCTCTTGTGAGAGGCCCTCACGTCCAGTTTCTTCAGCTCCACACGAGCTTCCTGCTCGCACGAGAACCTCACCTCTTCCTTCCGCAGTGCAGCCTGGGACCTGCCCAGGCTGCACTGAGACAGGAAGTGCAACCGACCTGGCTTCGAAGGCTCTGCACACCAGATAAGTGCACGTGGGGCCTGGGAGCAATGCACGACTGCGCACCATTTGCAGCTTAAAAGCCGAAAATGAAAAAGTGCGCAAGTGGTGCCTGCCAGGCCTTGGAGCGTTGCGCAAATGTGAGTGTGTCATGTGGATCACTCCTCACATTTGCGCTACGCTCGAGGGGCCCTTTCACATGGAAAACGCCGTGCGAAAGGGGCTATGTAATGTATGAATCCCCATCCATTCTGCTATGCTGCCACAGGCGTTTTTCACCTATCTCTTATTAAAAGCAAAGCTTTAAAAAGTTGCTTTTTTAGGGCTAGTTCTCCCAGATTCCCCCACCCTGTCTGACCAAGTCCTGAGAAATCCTAGGAACTGGCCATGCAGGCTGTGGGATAAGTCTAAGAGTGATAAGTTTTCCAAGCTCCACTTGCCTTTCTTCTTTATGAATCATCTCCAAATCCTCTTTCAGACCTTGACTCAAGGCTTCAGACTAAACAGGGAGAAGGCAGTAAGACTGTACTTGCTGATCTTGACATCACCCCACTCTACTGGCTCCATACCAGAAATTCATACATTAACTAGAAAGTCTTATAGAAATCTATAGGCGTATATCTCTACTTAGGGAGATGTCACACAGGGCACCAGATCTCCCGTGGAGGGCCTATACACATATAGCTTAGCATGTGTTCTTTTCCACAGATAATTTATCTGCAACACTCCAGAATACAGGGAGCTTAATGGGGAAGAATATTCATTTTTTCCTGCAGTAAGGAGAAGACTACCATAATTATTTGCTCTTGTCTCTGCTTGTGTAATAGCACATAATCCAACATTTCACAAAGGAAAACTGGGACATGTACGGCTAGGCACATCCAAGCGTGGTCAAGATGGCAATAATTATTAATGAGGAAGGACTCGCAAACTAGGAGAGGGTTCAGCAGCTTGCCTTTGCCTGAGCCTACTGGGAAGGGCAAAAGTCCTCTCTCTCCTCTCCCCCGTCTGAGTTCTTTCAGTGTAAACTACTTTTGCACTTTGAACTCAATTTGCAGCAATTGAAAGTAAACTGGGGACAAGGGGAAAGTGAGACGAGAATAGAGAAAGAGAGATATTTTAAAAGCAGCCGAAAAAGTGGGATGAGAGAGGATTAATCTGGCCTGTTCCTGACAAATTGGAACACTTAGAGGATATGAAACAACTGAAGATTTACACCTGTCATTCCCTTCAGACCTTGCAGTAAACCATATGAAAGCCAGGGGAGGGGAGAGAAAGGAGGACAAATTGAGTGCCCCCTCCTTAACCTGCTCCCTGGGGACCAGACCAGCCACATCTTCCTCATTGGAATTGCTTCCCTTTTCTTTTTACTGCTAAGGGGTCCTCCCAGCGCTTGACAGCACTTCTGGGGCAAAGAGAGGATATACAGCTGCAGTGGAAGAACATTATGCTCCTACTGGTTTAGCTGGATATTAGCTTATATCACAGAGCCACTGTGCAGACAGTTGCTGTGTTGCAATGTGATTAATAAATGGTCCTTTCTTAAGGACACATTTTGTTTTGGGCATCCCTTTTTATGTTAAACTGGGGGGACAAGAAGTTTTATTATTACTGCTACTGGGCAGCAGTGGGAAAGGCCACAGTTTGGAAAAGTTGTTGCTATTTGGAACTAGAAGTTTTTTTGGACTAGAACAGTGAGCACACTGGCTGGGGGATGTTGAGAGTTCTAGTCTAACAAAAATAAACTTTCCCAACTCTGTAAAACATGATGCACAGTCCATGTTGAAATCCATTAAAGCCTAAATGGATTTGAGTGTAAGGGCACTTTGTTCTGGAAACCATTATGAGCTAAATCATGTATACATCATCCTAATGCAGGTCTTAATAGTGAGAACAGTGTCTAAGGAAAAGGCATTTTACACTTTTGCATTACAGCAGGAAAATATGTGAGTCACAAATGGAGGCAATAATCTTCAAATTGCTCTGGCTTGGCCTTATAAATGCCTATGTATTTATGCAGCTAAGTGATTTAAGAACTGCCTCCTTTTAGGATGAGACTTCATTTGTGGAATTCAAAATCTCTAGAAATCTGCTTGTTGCTGTTTAAGAGTCACATACTCTGTTCTACTTTAAAGATGCAATAAACTCTGCATAAGAAAGACTAAGGCCATTTCCACACCACACTGTTAGAGTGCATTATTCCACTTTCAACATTCTATGGAATTCTGGGGTTTGTAGTTTAGGGAAGGGTATTTAGAATTCTCAGCCAGAGAGCTCTTTGGCTTCAGTAAACTACAAACCCCAGAATTCCACAGAATGCTGAAAGTGGAATAATGCACTATAACAGTGTGGTGTGGAAATGGTCTAGATATCAAAGCTTGGATCTGTTCCATGTGGGAGGAGTACAGTTCCTAAAATCCCCTATCCAGCATGGCTGAAGTCCAAAAAAAGCAATGTTTCTAAGCTCCTCTAAAAGATGCAACAGAAAAAAAAATCTGCATTCTCAGTCCCAGCATAATGCAAACACTCCATCTTTTGTTTTGGCGTATCTATCTATCTATCACCTATAAAGGAATATTCCGTCAAATACTTCTAGGGTCCCCTTCATGCCGCATGGTTGTGTCATTGTGATTCCAGTTTAATTGCAATGACTGGCTGCATCTTTGGAATCCTGGGGTTTGTAATTTTGTGAGACACTGAAGCTCTCTGGCTGAGAATTCTAAATGCTCTTCCCTGAACAGCAAATCCATAGGATGTTGCAATGGCAGTTAAAGTGGAACCATAGAACTTTAAGTCTGTAGTGTGAAAGGTTCAGTAGGCTTCCATTTCCACCACTTCCCTCTTTAACTTTACAGACTTAGAAAGAGATCCTACATCATGTCATTCTACAGTAAATATCCTCTATACCAGTATACAAAACCCCCAAACCAACACAGAGCATCTTGTGTGGATCAATGGCCAATGCATATGTGGAAACCCATTGTGCAGTTGCAGTGTGCAAAGGCAATACATAACAGCAATGCCCATTAAAGTACATTACTCTGTGTGCATAAATGTGCTACTGCATATACAATGGTCTCACTGTTACCATACCCTACCATCCCTCCTATGAGAAATGCAGTTTTCATAAATTGGACTTATTAATGACCGGAGAACATGATCAGGGTCACACTGACCAGAGATGTGTTCAGGGTCATGATAGTGGGAAAATCCAGATAGGATTATGTGGAAAACCCTGATGCTGGTAGGTTTGTGCTAATACCTTCACAATTTCAAGCTCTTTGCATTTTCAAACACAATGGAAGACAAAATGCCCAAATAAAGCAAAGACCATCCCTCAATCTTATCTTCCCTATACACGCTAAGTGACCAAACATTAAGAGATTGTCATGAATCCCATAAATATTTTGTCACTCCAGAGAGAACAATTATCCCATTCTGGATTCCTTTTTCAGTCCTGTGGGAAAGCCATTATGGCTTTGTCAATGCACCACTTCAGGGCATGAAATAGGGTGTAAAAATCCTAGTTTCAGCCCTAGCCACTTGTGGCACATAGTACACAGTAGTATGCAGTATGTAGAATGTAGTTCAGACTGCTGTTCCTCCGCGCTATGCTAAGACGTTATCTGAGCCCCTCCACCGCTACCTTCTTCTTCAAGACTGGTAACTGTTACCTTTTCACCCTTAATCTCTCACTAACCAACCTTTCTCTCCTCACTTTCCGATAGCCTTGTATGGTTCTTAAGACTGTCTGATTTCTCATATGTTTGACAATTCAAATAAACTACTTTGTTTAACTTTAATGGAGTCCTCTCTACAGTTAGTACTGGTATACATAGGTGAAAAGATCCTACAATTACCCTCCTCTCGCAGGCATGCTTTGAGCTATAATTCCCCCAGATTCTAAGGAGACACTGGCATTGTGGGCCCCAACATCCCTCACCTCTTGAGGTAATACCACATGTGCATCTCGACTTCCACCACAGTCAGCTGGATATGACCATTGTGTTTAACACCACATATGTAGTGCTTTTTGCAGTGGAAGAGAAAACAAAATGCTGGTATATCTTTGAAATACATTTGAGTTGAAATGCCAGTACAGTGAATCCAATGAGACTTCCTTCTGAGTAATGATGGATGGGATCTGGCTGCACACAGTTGCAAAAGTTGCTTGAACAATCACAGGGTGGAGTAGAAACAAGCATACAGCTAGGTTTGCCTACTCGCAAAGCAAGCTCAGTCCATCCCTGCACAGGTGAATTCCCTAGACCAAGGAAGAGCACCTCAATGGAGGCCAGAGGCTAGATCCTCCCCCTCAGACCCATGCACAGGCCACACATCCTCACATACCACATCCAAATACCTCAAATACCTTCTTTGCCCCTGCTCTCAAAATGGTGACAGGAAGAGACATGCCTTCTCTTCTGCCATCATTCTGAGATGTACTACAGAGGCATATGAAAGCATTTCCTCCACAGACCTCAAAACAGCAGCAGGAAGTAAAGGTGCATCTCTGTCGTCATTTTGAGAGTGACTGTAGGAAAAAACAGAGGTATTTAAGGTCATGGGATGCTTGTGCAGATGGTGTGGGGGTATATTTTGTATGCTTTCATGTGTTGGGGATTCTCTGTGATTTGGGGGTGGGGAAATTGCACAGAGATTATACATTTACAATTACATTATGTATGTAAATAAGAGAAATGGATCCTAATGTACATAGCTAATGTGTTATATTAAGGACAAACTAGTTAGGAAGCCAGAGAGGGAGAAGAATGAATGAATCAAAGTGTAGAAGTAAGAAAGTGGGTAGGTAGGTCCTAAGAAAGGTTAAATTACGTTACATATGGCATTTAATATGGGTACTATAATATTGTAATATAATAATGACTATATTTATTATATTTAAGCTTCAAATTTAGAGATCTACCTATATAGATGAAACTGTTTAGTATAGTTATGTATGTATGCATTGACTTTGAAGAATTTTATGTTCCATGTTTTTAATAATAATAAAAGAAGAAATTATGCTGAATTTTAAAAAAAGTAAATTGGGAGTGTGGATGCTTTGTGCTTGGAGGCCTAGTAGAGCATGGGGCCTGGGGGCACACACAGCCCTTGGGCCACACTTTGCCCACCCTTGCCCTAGAGAAATATCTAGGATTGCTTTTTTTAATGCTCTCTTTCCATACATACACCCTTCAGCCATGTTTAACCTACTGTCTAGAGATTGAGGGGGGGTGTCTTTTTTCCCCTCACAATTTTATTTGTGTCAAATAGAGGCAGGCATGTGATTCTCTTATATTCCAATGTGACAAAAAGAAATATATATATACACATACATACATATATATATGGGTATCAAAATGGACATCTGACAAAATAGCAGTGGAGTGATACTTGTTTATTCTCAACTACCAGCCGATGCGGGAGTGCATGCCCCCCTACCTTAAACAGAGGGTCAATTCTTCATTTTTCAACAAGAGATGGTAACAATGATCTAATAGATGCTCTTCAGACTATGCTGTTCAAACCAGACAGCAAGAACCCTTAGAAAATAGATGGATTTGGCCTTTGTTACTAAATGTGAAGCATTTCAAATTTATGCCTGCCTTTGTTAAATAGGACAACTGTTAACAAAAGCAGATGATCCTCATTCGAAAAGTATTAAGCATTTTAATTAAACTTGAAAGGCTAAGATTCTTTTCAATAGTTCAGTTATTCTGTTGGGCAGTGTTTCATTTTGTGTTTTGAATTTTTGGTTGAAAGCTTTATGTTCTCTGAGGGCTGGAATTAGTAACAGTTTAATTGGTGCAGCATTTCAATCATGTTGCTGGTTCCAACATTTTTTTTTATTTCACGCATTTTTAGTGCATAGATGCTCAAGAAAGCTGAGCACTATTAATGATTTTTATTTTAGTGATATAGGGCTCAGAGACTGGTCTGAAGAAGGGTGAATTCTCACAACATAGCTCCTTGGGCTTTGTTGCAGTTTATGAACTGTTGTTGTCTCCCCATCCACTCTTACCATTCTTTTGGTGAGGGGGTTTTGGTGAGGAGGCTCATAGCAGTTTCTTGGACTAATTTTTTTTTTTTTAAATGTTAGGGAATAGTTTGCTGAAGTGCTCCTCTGATTTAACTGGAAAATTTCTTGCCCCTTTTTTTTTTTTTAGGTCCCCCCCCCATAATATTATGGTGTTGTAATGCAAAACTGCCATTTTACAAGTGTGAGGTGATGTAACATAAAAAATTAAAAGGAAGGTAAGAGAAGAGAAAGAGACTTTCTTGTTCTAATAGGTCTTTTGGGTGGGAATAAAATGTTGCAGCTGGTGCTGGGAATTGCCAAAAAATAGTCTAACAGGAACATTGTTTGGATTTTTTTAAAAAAAACCTTAGACATACAGAAACAAATATCCTTTGTTCTCAGCTTATTTCCATTGCTGCAAATTGAGTTTGAAGTGCAAAAGTAGCTTGCACTCAAAGCAGCTGAAAAAGTTCAAGGACGGAGAATTAATCAGGACTGTTCCTCTCAAAATAGGATAGCTTGAAGCTATGGATGACCATGACACTTCTGTATCCCAGACTGAAACCAGACTCAAAAGCTGGAGAAAGGAACTAACAACTGTCTCCGACTATTAGAAGTCTGGATTTTTCCCTGGCCATGCTGAAATGGCCATGGTCAAGGTCACAATGTTTGGCCTAATATATTGGTCTTGCCCCAATATAGATGGGGGGGTTGCCCTCTAATGGACCAAAGTTGCTACTTTTGAGGTGAAATGACTTGCTATATTCATTTTATTTGTCTTTCTTTCATGTGCTAAACTCAGGATGAGTAGCACACAAACTGCATCTGGTGCAACCTATTTTTGTGCTATGTATCTCCTCCACCCCGTTCTTAGTGCCAGGCCATTTTGCATCACTGCCACAGCAAAAACCAACAATTTGGCTTTAAAACGAGATATGAGGGAATGTGCATATTGTTTACAAGTTGATTAGTGTTCCCTGAATCAGCTTGAAAAGAAAGTGTTTGCTCCATGCACCCTGCCCAGATGCATTTTTTATTTTGCTGATATTGCTGCATTTTAGTGGCAGAAGCTGGTTGTTTTTAATGTAAAACACACCCTGTTTTATAACACATCACAGCTTTTCTTGCTGCTGTATCACTGAAAAGAAATGTGGCCCCTACTGGGTTCAAAGCGGCCCCCATGGGCCTCAGCCTTCCATGGAATTTGTTTCGTCACTGTTTCCACCAAAACCTCATCTTGTAATACCCATTGGTTGTGACCAAATGAACAAATAAATGGATAACAAATAACATTTGGCTAGTTGAAATCTACGGGGTTTTCTTCCAAAACACAACTATGTCTTCCCCCATATAAGAATGAAGCTTTTGTGGGTAATTTTATGTAAGTTGATCTAAGAAAAAAATACATAGATTTTGATGGGCTGAATTCAAAAGCCGTGACCAGTCTGCTTTTTGGAGTGCCTGTCTTCAGACATTTGAATTCTGGAAGGTTCCTAACCTGCATCAATGAATTCCTCCAACCAGTCTCAAGAACATATTATTTCAAGAGCTGTCACTTTGTAATTGATTTCTGAATCCTTGAACTGATACAGTCTTCCTGCTGGAAGCTTTTGAGGCATAACTGTGACTCAGTCCATTATGTATGTATTTGTTGGGCACTTTTTAAACACTGTTATGATTGCTGTTTGTTTATGCAGGTCAGAGCTAGACTTCTCAAGAAATGTGGAGCTGCTGAAATTTCGCATCTCAACTTCCTGGAAAATACTCTTGGTTCCTAAATGCTTTAGCCATGAACACAAGGCATCCTTCTACTTGATCCCACTTCCACAAGATGTTCCAAATAAAACTCTACCCTTCCATTTTTTCAGCTGCTTTAAAAATGTCCAAGTTTTACTCTTCTCCTCCCACTTTCTCACTTTGTCCTTAGCTTATTTCAAGTGCTGCAAAATGAATTCAAAGTGCAAAAATAGTTTGCATCAATTTAACTCTGCAACAGGGGGAGGAAAGGAGGGGAAGAATCTTGCCCTTTCGATTAACCTCAGACAAAAGCAAACTGCAGTGGCCTCTCTTAACTTGCATGTTCTTCCTCATTCTTAACTGTCTCCATCTCGACCGTACCCTGACGTGCTTGGCCACACATGTCCCAGTTTTCATCTGTGTAATGATGGAGGGTGTAGAAGTACAGGTTATGGATACAGAGAGCATCTTTTCAATTCCTACTCCTGTTAAACAACTGTGCATAGAAATCCTTGCTGTTTACTACAAATCACCCAGAAATCTATTAGCAGATGCAAAACCACCATCTGCCCACCCCTACTCTATCATTCCCTCCACACTTCATTACACCAGTCATTTTGCAAAGTTACCATTAAATCATAAGTAGGAAACCATTATAATGCAATTCTTGGTGAAGATAACACATTTATAACATATAGCTAAAGAAAGTAATGCTACATTGGACAGCTTTTTGTCTGATTTACCATAAAGCAACAGAGTCTAAATGATCAGATTTCCTATCTAAGTGGACTATATTGTGCAAAGAACAACAACAAGGCTGCTTTAATAGCTTCATTTCTACCTCAAGCACAAGCATATTAACAGTTACTGAAAATCCCTGGGCAGAATTTAGCATTTTTACTGCACAGCATTACAGTAGTTCAATTAGTAACCGGAAGATCAAATGCCATTCTAAACTTGTTTCACAACATTTTTTGAAGGAGCATTTTATCCAACCTGTTCTTTCCAAATGGGTATGACACAAATGAAACAATATGTGGGGAAACATCTGGGGTAAACAAGCAAGGAAATAAAACATCCAAACTGGAGAAACAAAACGGAATGGGGAAAAATGACTAATACTTTCTGTTGAATTTTAATGAACATATGAAATTAGCTCAGACTGTGTCATTCCATGGAGCCTACTAGTTCAGTCTTGCTGACTCACAATGACAGAGAGTCTCCAGAGTGGAGCCTGGAAAAGTTTTTTCAAAGTGGAAGTCCCAGAATCCACAGCCAGAAGAATTGGGGCTATGCTTTCTGAAGTATATTTGAGTGGAGTTTCCCCACAATACTGCCTGGGATTCAGCATTATAATTAGACATTCGTTACCTCCAGCAACAGATTCGTAACTAGTAGGTCTACATAGTCTTACTGGAAACCTATGTAAATGTCACCCTAGTCCACCTTAAGATATAGTCACCAGATTGGACAAAGGTCTGTTGAGCTTCCAGTTGGGGCAAAAGGAGGACAACATTTCCATCTCCCTCTAGCCAGCAAGTGAAGCTATGACAATCAGAAGCATGGCCCCTGTCACAAGTTCTTGTTTCAGCCTCACTTGGAAGCTTCATGGACCCTCCTTGCCCAGTGCAGCATCTGTCTCCTAAGATAGGTGCAAAAAGAAGTATCAGGCCAGGAGACGTTACATAACTAAGAAGCTGATCTAGGATTCTAGTGATTGCTTTCAGACTTTGCTCCATGGCTTCAAATTGAGTTTTTCCCCTAACTCAACATACAGATGTCTGAGAGAAGTGAAATCTAATTTAGCTTCTGCGCTGGGTATACAGTATTAATAAACATGTATTAGAAGCATATATATTAGCGTATATGTGTAACACATATTTTAGATATATTTACACATATATTTCAGTATATTTTATATTTGAGCTTCTGTAATACACTAAGTCTAAGATAACTGCTTCCTAAAATTGGCAGCTGAACAGAAGAGGGCCTCCAAGACCTTGGATCTGTAGGGTGGCAGGTGTGTTTCAGATAACAACAGGACAAGGCCATCTGTCTTGGCCTTGAATTTCCAGGTGTAGAACCAGACTGATAAGACAGTCTTGAGTGACAGGACAAGGCTGTCTATAAGGAGTAAACTGATTGATAGGAACATACCAGAACACGCTGATAAGACACCTTGATAAGACATCTTGAATGTAATATGAGAAACAAAGATACACGAGGGGAAGACATGGGCAGCTCGTGATCATTCCTTTTAAGGAAAACTGTAGCTATGGGGGAGGGGAAATGTAACTTCTTAGGCAATCCTGATAGGCTGTAACCTTTGGGGTCCTATCCAATGGGATCCCAGGAGAGGGAAAACCTGTGACAGGGACAGGGTATAAAATATGAGGTATTCAATACTGGGGGTGTCCTCTTGGGAGCACCCGCTTCTGCAGAAACGTACTTTTAAATAAACATTTAATGCTTCAGCCGATCTTGTGCTAAATTGTTTTATGAGTCTTTTCAGCTATTTCTCACAATGTCAAAGACTGAACATGGAATAATGGTGGCTTGTGGATTTAGAGAGGCACTTGCTCCAAATTTCCCCACTGCTCAGCCTACAAGTTGTCTCTTCTTGGAACCATCTACATTCAAGCAGTGATGTAGACTTGAGCTGATGGACTCAGACTCAAGTCGGACTTATAGCGCTTCAGTGATTCAACTTGGAATTGACTTGGCAATACATGATGAGCTGACTTGACTTGACTCAAGACTTGTATATTTTTAGTGACTGACTTGCTCCCCTTGGTTCAGTAATATAACACATTTATCCAGAAACCTTACAACTTTGAACAATGCTTCCATCTCTTTTTGCCTGCTGGTAACATGACAATCTGTCTCAAGCCCTAAGTGTGGGCACATTTCTCAGGTGGGCTTGAGGTCTGCTCAGCAGCAGAACAGAAGACAAGACTTGCCCCCGAGTACAGGGTGCATTTCTCAGAGGGGAACAGCAAATGTGTTAGTTAACAGGCTTGAGAAGGAAGCATCCTTCCTTCTAAAGCCTTTGAAGCTTCAGTAATGAGAAATAAGAAGGATCCTATTCCCCATTTCTGAAAAATCTTCCAGCTTTGGAAATGGGAAGTAAAAAGAATCCTATCCCCCACTTCTGAAGCTACAGATTGCAAAACTGCAAATTTGGAAGGCCAACTCTGCTTAAATTGTTAAAACTGATTTTATTTGACTCTGTCTGCAAATTCTGGAATATAGTTTGAGGTATAAAGTTGGCTCCCAGACTTGAGACTTGACTTGAAAGTATCTTCAAGGACTTGAGACTTGACTTGAGACAGAAGTAGAGACTTGAGACTTGGAGTAAAAGATTTAAATATATCACTGTATTCAAGTTTGTGATCTGTGAGTTATTAGATGTTTATTAATCCTTTTATAATTACATAAATCTGTATCTTCACTGTGATTGTTATACACTTTGACTGAGCTCCTACACTGAGGAGACAAAATGTAACTTTACACACACACAGGGACAAAACAGTTGCGCAGCCCTGCCTTGGTAATGACTTGTGACATTGTACAACTGAGTATGCAATCAAATGTGCATACAGATCTGCATGCATAATGCACAATCATGTGCAAGGGCACCATAGCTATACCCCTGCTTCTGCAAGTAAGACCAACCAAGTATGACCATTCAGCATTAGACAAAAATGTACAACTGCTTCTTTATGGTAAATTATGCTTGCCTAAAATACCAACAGAATTCCAGCCATGAAGTCCAGATTCCTCTAAATGTATATCTTTAAAGATGAAGTTTTAGCTAGTACTCTTGCGATACATACACTGTATGCTGGTGGCAAGGATGATTGATCCACATTTTTAAGTGAAGTGGCCTTAAAAAAAAAACACTTCCCAAACTAATAGATTGCTTAGAACCCAGCTACCCTTTAGATTTCATAGTTCTGAATTTTGAGCTGCTGCTCTCAACTCAAAAAAATGTGTACAAAAATGCATATTTTATGAGGATTTGTGTACAAAAATCTGTATGCTAGCAAAAGTTGCATGTAAAAATAGTTATGTTGTGGAAAATAATATGTTATGGAAAACAGTTACTAAAATAAATGCATATTTTCCTGATTTTTTTAAAAAATACTGCAGATTGAGGAAGAAAATGGACAGAAAATATCACAGTGGCATATTATAAGATGTCATATAATATAATATGGACCCTATGATCAGAATGCCTTGTTAAAGTTATGTATGAAATAGGATGATAAAAAATATTGGCCTCTGTCTAGATTTAGCCATGTACCTAACACCCATTGATTGCAGCCAGTTCAATCTCAGCACAAAAGTCTGGATGTGACTCAAAGTAATGAAGTAATGACAGTGACTGTTCACATGTTATGTTACCCATCACAGTGATACACATTGGAAGTCAGGAATGAGCTTCCTCTAGCTCACAGATGCATTAGCAATAGGGCTATATTGTTTAGTCCAGGATTAGGAATTGTGTGGCACTGCAAAAGTTGTTGAACTACAACTCCCATAGTTTCTCATCATTAGCTCTACTGACTAGGGCTGATGAGAGCCATACTCCAACAGTTGGAGGGCTACATGATTCCCACCATGGTTTAGTCTATCAGTCAGGTTAATCTTTTAAAAACTCTTTCCTTGATGAAAAATGTAGCATTGACAACCTGTGGAAGCAATTGTAAAGGTTTTTTTTAAAATAAATACGAGTAACTGTTCTTGCATAGACACCATATGAGTTGCACTTGGAATGTGATTATACTTGATCTTTTCTGAATGAGAGTTATTAACTTTGAGTGATCCACAGATAGATTGCATTTCATACAACAATTTACCATTCAAACCATTTAAAGGTATTCTCTAATCTCACAGTCTAATCTCAGTCTAATCTCATAGTTTTATAGAAAAATCTCACAGTTTTCGTTATTCTCCTTCCCTTGGTCACCATGCTGTTTCATTAACAATATCAGCAACAACTAAATACCTTACTGCAGACTGTTTGCTTATACAAAATTCTTTGTGCTTGCCTTCTTGCTTAAATTAATCTGTCATATGTCTACTGGCTGTGATGTGATGGAAATTACATTTTCTGTGGCCTAAATCCTTCAATAGATGGTAGCACCAGATAAAATCTCCAGTAATTCAATACTGCCACAGCAATGCTGAACCAATCATTTTTCAATCTTGAAGAAATCCATGCAGTGAGAGAAGAAATGCAAGGTAATAGCTGTATTTTTGATAAAGTTTTATGGCACGGAAAATGTAATCATTTTGCTGGATGGATGATAGTTTCATTGTACGGCAGGTCTACACTAATACGATTGAATAGCTATCTTCTTTTTGATTGATTAGAACACCAGTCTCATATAGTAGCTAGAATATCAGCCTAATGGTGGAGGATGACCATTCACATCTACAGTCAGCCATGAAGCTTACTGGATGATCATAGACCAGTTACTCTCTAAACCAATGCTTCTCAACCTCCAGATGTAATCCAAATGTTTGGGATCTCACAACTCCAAGAATCTCTGACCTTTGGCTATGCTAGCTAGGGCTTCCAAGTCTGCTGTCCTGAATTCTATGGAAAGGGATACAATAATAATAGTGCTTGAACAGTTCATCTAGCGGCACCTGTAAGACTGATTTATATTTTAGCGTGAACTTTAATGGATATGAATCCACTTCTTGAATTCAAGAAGAAATAGACTGACATCTACAACAAATCATATATAAATATAAATCAGTTAGTCTTAAATGCACTGCTAGATTTCTTGCTTTTCTTCCTTTTCATTTTCTCCTTTTTATACTGCAACAGACTTACAGGGCTTCTTCTTTGAAAACTGGACAGTTCACAATTATTTCCAGTATAGGACCTAAGCCTTTTATAGAGCTGATATACACATGTAGCAGTATCACTTGATTTCTGGCATGTGAATGTCTTAACTTCCTTGAAAGCATTTGAGTGAAGAAAAGATAATAGAACAATTCTGTTAATAGCTGGTATTCATACATAATCAGAGCTTTGGACAACAACTCCCTGAATCCCCCAAAAGTAACATTTTCTGAGCTATTTATATTATATAAATTATGGCTCATTTACACATGTAAGTTGTAGGCGTAGGATTTAGCTTCCATGAAGATGCTTTTTACAAAGGAAGATCACTGTCTGCCTGAGCTAGTATCATTGATTTTGATTGGCAGTCTCAACAAAGACTCAGGCAGCGTTCTTTCCACCCTAAGTTATTATTGAGAAAGAACACACAAGTTAGAAGAGGCTGTAGCTGTTTGCTTTTGCCTGAACCCACTGCTCTCTGCTGACTTAACTGCATGCAAGCAATTTTGAGTTCAATTTACAACAAGAAGAGTAAGCTGAAGACAAAGGGAAAAATTGGAAGGAAGAGAGAGGAAATGGAATACATTAAAGGCAGCTGAAAAATTTGAATAACGGGGGATTAACCTGGACTGTGCCTGCCAATTCAGAATAGTTGGCTTATCAGCTTTAGCTGTATGTTAGAGAAATTACAGGTAAAAGTGCAAATAGAAAAAAAATCACCTGCAAACAGAAGAAGAGATGAGCCACTTTGGTAAAAGCATGTGTTTTTTCTCTACACCCCATAATGTTGCAAGTTGCAGATTGCAGTTCTAAGTCAGAACGTGTAGAACTGACTTAACTGAGTGCAAGCTACTTTAAACTCAGTTTGCAGCAAGAGAAGTAAGCTGGGAACAAAGGGGGAAAGTGAGAGGAAGAGAGAGAGAAAGTGGGGCATTTTAAAAGCAGCTGAACAAGTGACACAAGAGGATTAGTTGGGACTGTCCCTGCCAAATCAGAACAGTTGGAGGTTATGGTTTTATCATTAAAACAGACATCTTAGCTGCTGATAGCCAATTATTCAGACCTCATCTTTCCTCTCCTTCTCCTTAGACTTGTTCCTGAATCTTCCTGCTAAAGTGAACCCCTCCCCACATTTGCCAAAACAGAGCTTTCAGTGGGTAGAGTTGAGAGAAAAATCACTTTGCTCTTCATTTTAATATGATTGACCTAATTCACATTTCACAAATAAATACACCATTTGGGATGCACTTATCTTTCAGTTTTTGCGGTTCCCTGAACTTTGCATTATGGTAACCCAATAAAAATGATTTAAAATAATGTTGCACTTAGGAAAACTGCATATGAACACAAATAATGGAGGAATTGTTTGTAATAAGATGTATATATTAAACACATATGTGAGTAAACACATATATTAAACACAGATGTGTAGCCACTTTTAAAAAATTGGAAACTGATTTCACAATGCAGTGGAACGGATGTGATTTTAAAAAAAAAATCAAACTTGCAATAAGCAAAAGACACAAGTGCCCATCCCTAGCAACAGATACTCATTCCTCTAGTAGATACTCTAGTAGAGGTGGGAATCATACAGCCCTCCACACATTATGAGAGCCAGTGTGATCTAATTGTCTCAGGATTATTCCAGGACTTTGGGGGATCATGAAGAACCCCTGGGTCTTTGGCAAATCGCACTCTCTCTGCCTTAGAGAAAGGCAATGGCCAACTCACTCTGAATACATCCTGTCACACAAACGCCATGATAGGTTCGCCTTAGGGCACCAGGAGTTGGAAATGACCTGAAGGCCCACAATAACCAGATGTTGGTGGTAGGTAACTGTCATCAGCCACAGATGGCCTAGTCAGTCATGAGGCATGCTGGGAGTAGCAGTCCAACCATGTTTGGAGGGTCACCTAATTCACACACCTACTCTCTGGAGCTGATCATACATACTACGTTAAAGCATTTTCACTCTGATTCTGCCCTGCTTGCCAGGAAAAGGATCATGTTTTAATGACAAAACCATGAATCACTATTTGGGCCTAATCTGCTTCAGTCAAATCCAATCTGTAAGGCTAAACTTCCTGGCAAACAAAAATGATGACGTTGGGGTTGGAAATCAACAAATGGCTTTACCAAAAGCATGAGGAAAGCCCAAACAAGATGCACTAGCATCTGCGGAGGGGCTTAGAGGTTCCTTGAAGAATCTCAATCACAATGTTTTGAACAGATTAGGAATTTAATAGCATTCTTCCATTTTCTTGTCAGCTGAACGATCAAATGTTCATTTTCTTTTCTTGACACATATTTCTAATAAGGTTCATGCTGAGCCATTTGGAAACTTGTCACGCAGCATTACAAAAATTACTACCACATGTGGCCCATCAAATGCTATAAAACTGTATGAAGGCTTCCAAATAGAGTAGGAACCTGGAAACGTTATAAATATTCTACTGTGCAGGCAGTAATGAGGGATTAGAACAAGCAGCACACTCAAATTAAAAGGTGAGGTTAATCCAAACTAACATAGCATTTAAATCTAATTGTTTTGAAACAGTATGAGACAAAGGAACATAAACAACCTAATTAATTGAGTTGGAGAATTTAGAATGCAAAGCAGTTAAAGGCTTAACATAGTTGCCATTCTATACTGCAGTCAGGCCTGCCTTAACATAGCTCTGCTGTCAAGTATAATGTTCCAATTAGTAGCTAACCTCATGGTATCATTACGAAAAATGTAAAGTTCAGGAATAATCTGACAAATTTGGGGAGTCCATGAATCTGGCCCCATGTCCTCATTAACATTCCTTGGATCTTGGGTCCTAGATCCTCTTCCAAGCCCCAAGATCCTTAGAGTGAAAGAAAAGAATCTCAGGGCAAGAGTGGTGTCTTAATAAGTGTGTGTGATCCTCATTACTTAGACTGTTTTTTATTTGGTTGGGTACTCTGCATAACTGTGGCTGATGCTTAAGATAGCCTGACTAATGACATCACAGGGAACTGCCTCTTATAACAGCATTCTGGTCACACACCAGGGTTCACTTCCTGTGACATCGCAAGGGGTCAGCTTGTTACTGTTGTTATTAACTGCTGTCAGGTTACCCCATCAGCCGCAGCCCTGCTCAGGTCTTGCACACTCGTTAGTAATTGTTCCAAGTATTTGCTATTTTTGCTAGTAGGATGGTATCTGCATGTCTTAAATTGATGATTTTCCTTCCACCAATCTTTATCACTCCTTCCTCTGAGTCTAATCCTCCT
Organism: Ctenosaura bakeri; assembly: GCA_948474755.1. NCBI lineage: Eukaryota > Metazoa > Chordata > Lepidosauria > Squamata > Iguanidae > Ctenosaura > Ctenosaura bakeri. Next base: position 202,805 of record CAOLHI010001660.1, read on the forward strand.
TTACATGTGCTATGTTCACCATGCAAGTTAAAAAGATAGGGTGATAAAATGCAGCCTTACCTGACCTCTTTTCCAGTTGGAAGCCAGTCTGTTTCTTTGTATTCTGTCCTGATGGTAGCCTTTTGTCCTAAGAACAGGTTATGCATCAGGAGAATCAAATGTTGTGGCATACTTATTTTTTTAAGAGTTTTTCATGATCAACACAATCAAAAGCTTTGTTATAATCTATAAAGCACAGGCTGATTGTCTTCTGAAATTCTTTGTTGTGCTTCATTATCCAACATATTTCGGCAATATGATCCCTAGCGCCTTTTCCTTTCCTGAACCCAGCTTGGACATCTGGCATTTCTTGCTCCATGTATGATGAAAGTCTTGTAGAATTTTGAGCATTACTTTACTTTCATGGGAGAGTAATGAAATGTTTCTGTGGTTACAAAATCCCTGGTGCCTCATTTCTTGGGGACTGGGACATATATATTGACCATTTCCAATCTGTGGACCATTGCTTTGTTTTCCATATTTGTTGACAGATTTCAGTTAGAACTAAAATAGATTCTTTCTCTGTAGTTTGAAGCCTGTCTATTGGTATGCCATCTGTTCCTGGTGATTTATTTCTCCCAAGTACTCTGAGTGCAGCTCTCACTTCTCTTTCTAAAACTGTAGGTTCATCTTCAAATGATTCTTCCTTGAATGAATTTGTCATCCTTTCATCTCTTTTATATAGTTCTTCAGTATATTGTTTCCATTGTCTTGTTATTTCTACTTAATCAGGCAATGTGTTCCCCTGCAGGTAATAGACCATCCCCGTTCTTAGTTTAAATTTCCCTTTGATTTCGCAGATCTTGTGGAAGAGGGCTTTTCCTTTTTTGTTGTCATCTTCCGTTTTTCTGCATTGATTATTATAGTAGTTCTCCTTGTTCACAAGTTGTTGAACAGTTGCACTTAGGGTTCTCACTCTATTACTGTCACCTGTTACTTTTCCTTCTCATCTGTCCTTAACTGCTTGAAGAGTTTCATCTGTTATTCCTTGAGTCTTCTCTTTCTTTTTGGCTGCAAACAGTGTCTTTTTGCTTTCTTTCCTGACAATATCCCTGGCTTCAGTTCAAAATTCTTCTGACTTCAGGTAAATTAGGCTTATAGTGCAAATCTATTTTGTTTGTGATAAAGAAAATGTTGGCCTTACAGCATTCAATAAGTTGCTCTCCTGTTTCATTTCTTGATCCTAGGCCAAATTCAGGCAGACTTTGAGTTATATCTTTGGCTGCTTTTGCTACATCTCTCCTCACTATTCATGCCACCCCCATTTCTTCTTAGATTTCCATAACACTAACTCAAAATGTCCCAATCTTGTCCATGTTAGTTCACTAACCCCAAGTATTGCAATGTTTATCTGTTTTATTTCTTATTTTTCTATGCCTAGATTCCCCTGATTCATGCTACTTACATTCTATGTTCCTATAATATGTGTTGTGCAGCTTTGGACTTTCCTTTCACATTTGAGCATTTCAGCTAACATCCTTTTGGCATGAGTCCAGTTGCATCATTAGTCACCATGTTACTTGTAGTTGTCCCTTGTTACTGTACTTCCTAGCCCAGACTTGTGGGATATTAGATGTCATTTTGATATCAATAATTTGGCCTACTATATCCCTCTGTTTTCCACGTGCTTGCGGGGCCCCCAGACAAGCTCACATACAGGCACAGCCGCTAATCGCTGTAATATTCCACACAAATACAGGCAGGCCAGAAATAGCCGACCCGCCACTTCAGGACACTTCAAGGCAAGTACCACATTATGTATGCACGCTACTTACAAAGAACTCCCTGCCCCGAGCAGGCAGCTTGACTAGCTGAATACTCAAATGTCAAGCACTCCGCGTTTGCGTACTGGCTACTTTATTGACAATTCAGACTTAACCCAATCATGTAAAATTCTGACCTTTCAGAAGCTTTGTCTCCAGCCCGAAACTCATTGTTTTCCCCAAGTACAGACTAGCCTATGGCCACATTTTCCCCTATAAGAACCCCTGACTTTGAGCGCTTCCTCGAATCACTCCCGACTTCCATCCTGCCTTGCTGCCGTTTGTTTGGTGAGCCTTCCCCTCAGTCCCACCTATTGAGAAACTTCATATCCACAAACTTCATCTTCAGACTTCCCTGCTTCAGGACAGGTGTAGTATTTCCCAAACAACTACCGCCTCTAAAAAAATCCCTCTATCAAACTCCAACCTTTATTTCTATAGATCTCTATGTGAGTGTGTTGCATACACTTGTTTGGCTGTATTTTAATAAAAACAACAATTATTATTTTACTTCTGTTTGCTTCTTGACTTGGCCTGACCCCGTAGACATTAGGTAAAAGATCTTGCTACGTTGCCCTGCCTCTCGCAGTGCTAGCTTGTGCTCTTTGCTAATTTCCCCAACTTGTATAATTTGGAGCGCATTTAGGTGTCCCTCACAGGACCCCCAGAAATCAGGGTAACACCCTTGTACCCCAGTAGCTCACTCCCATCTGTCCTGGGAGTTTCATCTTCTAGCACTTTCTCTTGTCTCATCATAAGGTTTTCCTGGTAAAGGGCATTCAAAAGGGATTTAACATGCCTCCTTTGTGCAGTACTAGTAAGTGGTAGCTATCTTGCTGTTGTCTCTGAGAGTTCATTCATCAATATCAACTCTCACCACTGCTGCTACCCAGTAACTGTTTGGCACATTTAATCTGACTCCTCAGGAAAAGCCTGTCTGACATGGGAGATTCTGCCAGCAGCAGTGCTGCCATCAGCATAGTTTCTGGCCTCACAGGAGCATGCAGCCCACTACCATGGAGAGGTAGCTGTCAGGAATCTCTCTCTGCCAAGCCATAGCCAGCAAGGGAGGAGGGAGGTCAGGAATACTTTCAGAGAGAGTCCGAATATACCAAACACCAGGAAAACACAAGCCAAGCCAGGTCGAGGTCCAGTCCAAAGGTTCAGGAAGCAGAGATCCATCCGGAGGGTTTCAGGGAGCAGGAAACACAAAGGCCATGAGGGCTTGCTAGTAATTTGCTGCAAGCAAAGAGCAGCCACGCTGGCAGACTTAAATAGCCACTGTGAGCAGGTGCTGCTTGTTATTGTTTCCTCAACCTAGTCCATGCAGCCTCCCTCTGGGCAGCCCGTTTCAACCTTCTTCATGATTGAGGGCTGATGAGTGGTGACTGCCACTCTTCTGCATCACTGCTGGTTCCCTCTCCGTCATGAGCTGGCTGGGGCAACTCTGTCTCTGTTTGACCTTCCAATGCAGGGGATGTTTGCAGGTTGACTTGCTCACTCACTGGCCCAGTCCTCAGCACAGTCAGTTGCTCCTGGATCTCAGAGGCATCACCTATCCCACTCAATGCCTCAGCCCGATGCACAATCAGTTGCTCCTCAATCACAGCAGCAGCATCTATCACACTAGCAGTGTTGGCCCTGAGCTCTTATGTTCTGGAATACTCCTAACCTGGAAACCCCACCCCTTATATTCCATTAGAACAAGTGGAGAGGCCTACTGAATCTTAAATCAGTAGCAAAGTCACTGTATTCTGGGCTGAAGTTTCCACTGACCCACAGACTGCCTCTTGGAGTAGATTTAGCAATATCTAAAGCTCTCGATATGATAGGATATCTGTGTGATCAAACAGGTGCCCCACACAGCAGTTGGACAGTAGCTTAGTCTGATAAAGCTAAGGGAAGCCATACAGTCAACACAAGAGACCCATTCATACCATACAGTTATTCCACTTAACTGCCATGCTTCCATCTTATGGAATCCTGGGGCTTGTAGTTTGATGAGGCTCTAGAACACTCCTGCTAAGAATTCTAAATGCCCTTCCCTAAATTGTCAATCCTAGGATGCAGCCATGACAACTAGAGTGAAATGATAGAGCTATAATTCTGTAGTATGAATGGACCCAGGCCTAGTTCCATACTAGAAGAGCACTGGCTTTAACATTATTTGTTAATGCAGCAGCTTTAAATGAGTGAATCAAAATCTAGTCTTTCAAAATATCATGTCCAGATACAGTATTTATAAAAGCCAGCTTGGTCCAGTGACTGTTTGTTTGTTTGTTTGTTTGTTTGTTTGTTTTAAATGAAAGACACTCATATTGATGCTGGTAGGACCATGTCTGGGGAACTGCTCTTGCAGAAAAACTGACTTGTAGAATCCAAATGGCTTGAGAGGAACTCAAAAAAGGCACATTTACTGAAGTTTGGCCTCCTTTTATTTTATTAATAACAGAAAGAATTGTCATTTGATCCACCACTACATCAACAAAATTCAGCTTCTGAATGCAGTTTCTTAAAGGAATAATCGGTGTGTAATCGTTTGTGAACAGATCTAAACTTAAAAACAGTTGCTGAGGTCCTGCATTGCTACAGATTATTGTAAATATCTGCTAGTGAAATTACATTCCACAACCCCAGTACTGAATATCAACATAGTGCAATGTATGAGAAATCAATAATCAATGTACATGGCTGACAATATGTTCTGTAAGTGTAATGTACAATGACAATGCATAACAGCAATGCACACATCACTCTGTGTACTTTAATGCACTACCACATCCACAATTTCATGAGCTGGATAAGACCACTACACGTTGTCCAAAAATTATTCTGCATGAGTTACTAACAGGTTGCTTGCCAATGTTTGTAGTGCTTGCTCAAAGTTGCTGCTGTTGTTTTGGTTTGTTTTTTTTTCCCTCCTCTCCTCCTCCTCCTCCTCCTCCTCCTCCTCCTCCTCCTCCTCCTCCTGCTGCCTGGTTGAATTGAATTGTTATCATTTATTGCGATAAATTAAATAGAAGGGGGAAAGAAAAAAATTAAGAAATTGGATGTTGGAGTCCTCTAAGAATACCCAGGGGGCAATGTGGACCACCAACCCTGACTGTTGCTCATTCCTGATGTAAAAGAACCTCAGCTTTACCTTGTCTCATCTGCCTTGAGCCTGCTCTGTTTACCTAAAATCTCATTTTTTTGTCCTGCCTCACTTGCTTTGCTTCCTCCTGAGCTCCTGACACAACCCACCCACCCAACCTGTTGGCCCAGAACTTTTATACTACTGTGACCATCACTTGAAAGAGAACAGATGCATTTCCAATAGAGCTAGAGAAGCAATCTCTTTGGACTCCTAGAAAAATGTTGCCCAGCTCTGATTTCAAGCCCATGTACCACATGTAGAAATCTTTCCTTCAGACTAACATCTGATACAAATCTTAATGGCTAGCATCTTGTTCAGCAATTATAACATAGTTAACTAGACTTAGGATCTCATAACTGGTGGGCATTCACATTAATGGTCATTAATGATTGCACATGACCCCCCAAAAGAACCTTTGCAGCATGGTAGCACATTGGCTGAAGAGCTTCCAAGGTACTGGAGATCAAGGCTCTGGAAAATATGTCTGTCGTGCTCTCCTGGTTGCGGTGCACCTTGAGACAAGCAGTTGCGGCAGGACCATGAGGTATTTCCTGCTGCCTGTTTTTAGGGCACCCTGCATCCAAGAGAGCACAGCGGATGTCATTTCCAAGCACCACAGAAATACTCAGTTGGAATTCTATAATGCTTCAAAAGCAGGGGTTTGGAGGGTGGCATCATCAGACATAACTATAATGATGGAGCTCTATCATTCATGGTGATGATGCAGGACTTCAGCCACGGTTTTGCCCCTGTTGCTGTTTCATCATTATTAAGACATCCGATGTGCACACATATAGTTCAGCATGAGCAAATCCACAAGTCAAGGCACTGCTGGGATAAAACAGTTATTAGTTACACTGCTTCTAAATCTTTGGGTTGCTGTTCCTCTGGTCATTAGAGTTTCATTAGTTCAGCACGACTGGATTTAATTGCTGTCCATGACCCACTGTTGAGCTTTCTCAAGCAACTGCTTTCTCGGTATTGGCTGTCAGGAGCACTGCTCAGCAAGGAAAACTTTGAGATAAGGTTACCTCAGTCCACATTTAAGAACTAAATGCTGTCGGACAGTCTAGCTCCATTGCCCGATGCCAACAGATGATTTGCCTTAGACTAAAAACAGAGAAGAAATTGAAAAAGCCAGGGAAAAGCACAAGTTCTTTGCTGCAAACGAAGATGAAAGGGCATTTGAGCACTTTATATGACAGAAAAGAAGATGGCAAGAGTTGATTATTGTGCCCATGACTGGTGGATGAATTGGTTGCCCTGGCAACCAGTGCTGAGGTAGATGGCCTAACAAATTTCCTGAAGCATGTAGAAAAGCATTTTCTCATCTGGCTGTAAAATAAATTTCTTCAGTAGAAAATTTCTGGGAAATTGAGTAGGGAAGGGTGAGAAAGAGCAAACTCCCTGGAGATCTTTTGAAGAGATCATGTTTTGCTTTATTTATTTATTTGATTGATTGATTGAATATTTATTCACTGCCTTTCAGCTCACTGGGACTCCCAAGGCAATGTACTACAAAGAAAAAAACTTTTTTTTTAAAGAAGTCGGAACAATGTTTTTGAAACCTGTTTTAAAACCACCAAAAAGTTAAACCTGATTTGGCGGGCCAAGAGTTATACAATTTAGTGTGGTCTGTGCTGCCTCCTGAAAACTCAAAAGGGATAGAACCAGTTTGACTTCCTGTGAGAGGAGCTCCAAACCTGAGATGCTGCTACTGAGAAGTCCTTATCTTGCTTACTCACCAACCTACTCTGGTGGAGTGATGAGATATGTACTAGTGCCTCCACTGAGAATCCCTTTCTCCTGGCAGGTTCATACAGAGGGCAGTCCTTCAGATATTCTAGCTCCAGGTTGTTCAGAGCTTTATAGGTCAAAAATAACTCCTAGAATTGAAGCCTGAAGCAAAGCGGAAGCCTCTGCTATGGATGCCAATTGGGTGACATAAGCTTTTTAAAGATAACAATCTGACTGTGATGTTTACTCCACTAGTAGGTTTCTGAACCTAAATATCCTAAAGGTATCAGATCCTGTCTGATTTTGGAAGCTAAGGAGAATCAGCCCTGGTTAGTACTTGGATAGGAGGCTGCCAATGAACACTGGGTCCTGTAGGCTATATGTCAGAGGAAGGAACTGGTATAACTGTTACCCTGTATGTTGGGGGTCCCAGGAGGGGCGCCCAAATAACCAAATAAAAACATAAGTTGGGGGAATTAAGCTCGAGCACTCTCTTAAGCTAAGGAGAGGCAGGGTAACTTTAGCTGAGATCTTTAACCCTATGCATACAGCATCAGGTCAGAGAGCGGCTAGACAAGGTTTTAAAAGTAACAAATAATATTTTATTAAGAACAAGCAACGCAAAAGACACGACAAATACTAACTAACTTAGAAATGGAAATGGAGAGTTTCAAGGGAGTGGATAATATGACACATGGTCTTGTAGTCCTGGAAAGAAAGACGGGGTTCTGGGAGAGAAAGCTCAACGGGGTTCGCTGAGGGGAGTTCCTTCAGACTACCAGCAGCAAGGCAGGATGGAAGTCCAAAGTAGTCCGAGGTAGTCCCCAAAATGGGGACTTTTTATAGGGTGGATCGTGCCTACAGGCTATGCTATGCTCAGTGAGAACAAAGGGATTTTAGAGTGGGACAAAGGAGTTGGAAAAGGTCAGGTTTTGCATGATGAGCTTAACACCGGATGACAATAGTATGGCCAGTATGCTGATGGCCCGACATAAAGGAATGGCTTGGCTCTTGGCATCGCGACTTTGTGTAGATATGCGCCGAGCAAAGCCGGTTTGCAGGGAGGTTTTTCCCTAAAGCATCGGAGAGGCTTAAGTTGCCTGCCTGAATTAGGTTTTGGAATGTACAACCATTAACGGCCGCGCCCAATTCGTGCTTGTCCGGTGGACCTCTGCAAACACGTGGAGAAGGGTAGCAGAGAAAGGTCAAGTAAAGACTGAATTATTTGATATCAAAAGGATATCTAGTGCTCTCACCTGACATATCATAACCATGATAACATAACCACATCTGAGTATTTCCTGTGGAAGAAAACTGTATGGAAATTCATAGGATCCCCACAAATTGACAAATGAGTTGAAGGCGCATGCACACAGAAAGAGTTTCTGGATATTTTTCAAGGGTTAACACCAAATAAAGTGCATTGTTATTGTTATGTGCTTTCAAATCATTTCCATCTTACAGCAACCCTAGGACTAAATACCCTAAAGACGCCAGATCCTGTCTAATCTGGGAAGCTAGGCAGGGTCAGCCTTGGTTAGTACTTGGATGGGAGGCCATCAATGCATACCAAATGTTGTAGACTATATTTCAGAGGAAGGAACTGGCAAAACTACTTCTATTTCTTGCCTAAAGAAAGCCATATAAAATTCATGGGGGTCACCATAAGTCAAAAGGCAGCTTGAAGGCACATACACACCTACAAGACAAACCTATCATGGGTTTTTTTCAGGCAAGATTTTTTCATGGCAAGCAGTCTGAATTGGCAACTGACTGTTGCTGTGCCATTGCTAAAGCGATACTCTCCTCCATCTCAGGCCAGTTCCGCACTAGACTCTTATAGTGTGATTATTCCGCTTTCAACATCCTATGTAATGCTGAGGTTTGCAGTTTAGGGAGGGGCAGGGTTCCATAGGATGTTGAAAGTGGAATAATCGTGTATAAGAGTGTAGTGCGAAAGTGGCCTCATTTGAGACAGCAACTAGTTTAGGGTGCCTGGAACAGGCTGCGTGGCATACACAAGTCTGTCCTCGGAGGGGAACACCTACGGCATTCAGGAGGAACTCCCACAACAGTGCCACCATTGTCCCAAGATCTCAGGCCTGAGGCAATTGCCTCACTCTGCCTAACAATAGGGCTGTGAGGAAGAACACTTTTTAACTCTGGCAGCCACCCTTTGGAGGCTTCTCCCCAGGGAAGCAAAGCCTATATGAATGTCTTCTAGATGTCAGATTTTAAACCTTTGTCATACTTATTTTTGTGGACTTTAAAACTCTTCCGTTCTTTTGTTCTGCTGTGATTATTTTAAAAGCTTTGGTTTTTGTGATTACTGCATTTGAGTTTTATTTGTCACTGTGAATTGCCTTGGAAATGATGAATTGAGGGATGGTAGAAAAATGCTTTAAATGAGCATAAGCCACAATTTATTATCTCACTCTTTCATATGTAACATAGGGATAATATTAATTTATATATTCATTCATTGTTTCATTCATTCTTTAAATATATACGCCACCTTTCTCCTGGCATGGAATAATTCACATCATGAATTAAAACAAAGGCCCTTTCCACACGGAGGTTAAAAAAACCTTGTAGAGCGACCTCTGATGGAGGTCATCTACACCGTAAAGTGGATCGGGGCGGACTACTTTTGCATAGTTCCACACCCCAATCCGCGCTAGGTCGACCGGAAGTGGCAGCGCCACGTGCTTTTTAAAAGCCACTTTTCATTAGGTTTTTAAAAGGCACGGGGCGTGCAACTGCGTGCAGTCACGTGCAGCCCCATCGCAGCGCCCAATGTAGATTTGCAGGTGCGCGTAAGGGCGTACCTGCAGACCTGCCAGGGGGCAGGCTTCCAGCTGGCGAGCTTCTCCTGTTGGTGGAGAGCCTCCGCCAGCCGCGAGCCACCATTTTGGACGCCGCAGGACACCGCTGGATGCAGACAAGTGTGGAGCAGTGAAAACGCACTGCTCCACGTGGCGATGGACTTACCCAGTTTCAGGTAAGCTCTGTTTTAGCGTGCTTTCACCCGTTTCTTCCTCCACGTGTTGAAAGGGCCAAAGTGTAGATATAGATATAAAAACCAAAAGATTAAAAGATTAAAAAACAATTAAATACATTGACATATTAAATATCAGTATGGTTGGTTCTCCATTTCCATGGGTTTTCCTTTTGGAAATTTGATTGTGATAATAGATAATTAAATTATTGTCACCAAATACCCAACATGTGGCTGTTTTTGTTTTGTTTTTGTTTTGAAAACACAAGGAAGGTTCTCCCTCCCTAATCTTTATTAGGGAGGGAGAACCTTCCTTGCTTTTTCCTTGCTACTCTGAATTTATTGGAGGGACAATATGGCATACACATTAAAAATATTTTTAAAAATTAATTACTATATTTAGCTAAAATAGGAGCAACCTTTAAGTTAAAGCTAAAACTTCCTTCACCTTCTTCACCCTTTTCTTTTTTCTCTCTCTCCTCCTCTCTTTGCATTAGTACGTGTGTGTGTGTGTGTGTGTGTAAGTGGTACATATATAAGTGGTATAGTGTTTTGCTGATTGGACTATGACCCTGAGACCAGGGCTGAATTCCCTGCTCAGCCATGGAAACCCACTAGGTGACCTTAGCTATGTCACACACTCTCAGAACCCGGAAAACTCCGTGATAGGTTTGACTTAGGGTCACCATAAATCAGAAACAATGTCCAAGAACTGAGATCTACTGGAAGAGTTATCTGGCTTCCACAATCAAGCTTGCACAATATGAAGTGGGTCTTCTTAGATGTGGTGCTCCATTTGTGGAATGCCTTCCCCCTGAAGGCTTGACTGGTGCCAGCACTGGTTTCCTTTTTGCACCATGACTTTGGGATGTAATATGCTTTTAAATATGGACTGGGTTTTAATATCTTGCAGTCTTGAATTATTTAATATGTTTTTGCTGATGCTGTTGGCTGTTGCTGTGTGCCTTCATGCCATTTTCAACTTATAGTGAACCTAAGATGAACCCATCACTGAGTTTTCTTGGCGAGATTTGTTCAAAGACTGTTTGCTGTTGCCTTCCTCTGAGGTAGAGAGAGACTGAGATTTGCCCAAGGTGACCCAGCACATTTCTATGGCCAAGTGGGGATTTGAACCCATGATTTTATCTTGTTGAAATTGTTTATCGGTTTTAATTTGGAATTAATATTGTTTTATCTGTTTGCAGCCCTGAGATCTTATGGTAAAAAGGCAGAATATTTTAAATGAATGCATTATAATATATAATAAATAAATAAATGTTCAATCTGTGTATTTGTAAATAAAAGAATTACAAAATACCAGTAAGCATGCAATGACCACCAATCCAAACCATATCAAACCAAACTCCAGATGTATATTTCTGCATGGTAGATGGTCCTTCTGGTCTCTTTCAGCTCTGTGACTCTATGATTCAGTTCTATGATTCTTTGATCATGGATGTCTGTAATGTTTAGAAAAGTGGAACACATTAGGCTGTTTCTGTGTTATGTGTTCACTGTGGGAAATGTCAAGATTTTATAATCTTACAGCAGTCTTAATAGGTGGATTTATTCTGCTGGACCAAGCCATGCACCCAGCCACTTACACCTCAGGAAGTAATTCTAATGTACAGTGCCATAACAGAGCTAGATTATTAGGGTCAGGTAGGTCAAGATGAAGAGGAACACAGTATGGCACAGCTAGAGCATCCTATTAGCAAAATATACGCTTCTATTTGGGTAATAGTATTTCAAGCATTTCTTCTGAATTACCACATTCAGTACATTACTTAGGCCTATACAGCTATTAATTCCACTGAACCAGACACATAATGGAACACTAGCATAGGTTGTTGTGGGTTTCCAGGTTTTGAGGCCATGTTCTAATAGTATTTTCTCCTGACGTTTTACCTGCATCTGAGGCTGGCATCTTCAGAGATGCAGGCAAAACGTCAGGAGAAAATACTAATAGAACATGACCTCGAAACTCGGAAAACCCACAACAACCTGTGGATTCTGGCTGTGAAAGCCTTCGACTTTACATCGAACACCAGCATGCTTCTTCATGTTTTTGAGGAAGAACACTCAATGGATTTAATGCAGAGCTCATGCTCTATTTTGGTTTTTCTGAAATTGAGTTGAATTTTGGAGGCAGCACTGGGTAATCCCATACAGAAATCAGCAAGAGGTCCAAAGAATGTGAAGACCCTACTCCAAACACCATGATTATTAGTGGGCAGGAAGAAGAGGATGGTGACAGGACACATGCAAGTTCAGTGCTGTGTCTGGTTCATTACTGTAAAGAAGGGGCAGGGAACATGCAGCCTGAATCCACCTTTAGTTCCCATCTATTTTTGCTGCCCCAGATCCCAATAGTGGCTGGTAGCTCCCATGTTCATTAGTTGGCTTAGCTTTCACCTGAATGTTAAAAAGGCTATCTGAGTTCCTATCCTCAAAATGAGATAAGCAGCCCCTTTAAAGTTCAGACTAAAACCCACAGCAAATTCACTACCCCACTGACATGGAAGCCACCAGTCACCGCATCTGGATCTGTCCTCCCCAGAACATTAGCAGAGAGAGATAAGGAGGAAGGCTAGGAGGGAGAATTCAGCTCTGGGAAGAGTGATTCACTTTTAAAGGAAGACCTTATGTCACTCATATTTGAAAGCACATCACACTGAAAATGGGTCAAGCTTTTTTTCTGCTGCTCCGGAGACTAGAACATGGAGCAAAGGATTCAAACTACAGGAAAAGAGATTCTTGACAGTAAGAGCAGTGGAATACACTGGGTGTGGTGCAGTCTCCTTCTTTGGAGGTTTTTAAACAGAGGCTAGATGGCCATCTGTTGGGAGTGTTTTGATTGTATATGCCTTCATGGTGGGGGGGGGTGGACTGTATGGCCCTTGTGGCATCTTCCAACTCTATAATTCTATGAAAAAGGAAGGTTTATGAAACCAAAAGTAGACTCCTGGCCACTTCTGGTGCCATTTGAAGGAACAGATCATCCCAGGGCAGTTCCAAGGGTTCATGAAGCCCCAAAGCTTGCCCACCCCAATGGAAAGCCCAGCTGTGGTTTTCCATACAGTGACTGGGACTGGGAAAGGAGTATTGAACATTTATTGGGAACATATTGCCAAAATCAATATGCCTCCTAGTGGAGCATACAATTCCACCTGTGTTCTTCTGCAAAGCTTCCTCTTCTGCTCCTGCACTCAGTGTCAGTTGGTGGTAGGGATGTTCCTTGCCATTGTCACCTGAGGTTGTATGTGGAAGGTGTGGCCTTCTGCAAGGAGGTACTGGAGACTTCCTTCTACAATGACCTTAAAAGTACATGCATTATGATAAAAAAAAAAAGTACATGCATTGGCATAATGGGAGGTTATGCCAATATATGTTGTACACAGAATTTCAGCCATTCAGAATAAACAGGCAGCACAACCTCTAACCCTGTATCAAATCCCCAAATCACATATAATGTTATATCTTCCTGAAAGTCAGGTGCAAAAATCATAGGATTCTACTTTTACCAAGTGTTACCAGCAGAGCTTGGAAATGTTTGGATCTGGACCACAGTTCCCAGAATCCTCCAGCATGCTGGTTGCACGTTCTGAGAACTATAGTCAAAAAAGTAACATTTCCAGGCTTTGAACTGGGAGTGTTTTCTGGCCACATGTATAAAGTTACACACATTCCAAGAAATGTACACACATGGAGTTCAGACATAAATCTGGTGATGCTAAATTTTTGACCTAAGAACTTCTTCATCTACTGCTTTGTCACAGCCCTTCCCCAATCAGATCTGTCTTTCCTGCTGACTAGACTGAAGCTTGAAAAAAGGATGTGAGGTTTTTTGTTTTGGTTTTTTTTTTAAAAAAAAACAACAACTCAAGAGGACTATTACACATTGATAGGCAATCTAATTCCCAAGGTTCAAATGGCTTAGCTGCAATTAAAGCAGGAGCCTAAGAAGTGCCAAGACAAATAAGGCAGCTTTGGAAATCAATCCTCCAGACAGACTGCTGCTTGATTGTAATGCTAGCTCTGAGGTTTTAAAAAGGGCAGTCATGTTTGAAATGGGTGCTGCTCACTGTCTTTTTGCAAAAATCAACTGAGCAGGGAAATAATTCAAACATAACACACAAACAAGTATTCTGGAACTGAAACATAGTTGGGTTGTGAATGGCTTTCTGTGCTTATCCCAAGTGATCAAAGTGACCTCTTTCTCTTGATTTCAAATCCAATTTTTTAAAAATATACATGGGAAAGTACATACAATTGTATAAAACACAATTTAAAATGTTAAACAGTTGCAGATCATTCTGTTGTGTTACGTGAATTGTACACATTCATCCAGCCACATTGGGGCACCTGGCCGCATATATATTGTAAGTCTGATGACCACTTTAGAGTCAACTGGTGCCTGAAGTACATGGCTAAGGAAGCAGGCACAGTAAATCATCTGCAGCTTCTCAGTGTGGAGGATCTTATTGTAGAGCTGTATCATCAGAAGCTTCAGAAAGAGCCTTCTAAGCCTTGGGTGTATAACACACTGTGTTACCCCAAAAACGTGGGTGCCACAAGGGCCAACCCATGATGCCAGTACCTCCTTGCCAAGTTGGGGAATTAATTAGCTCAAAAAAGGGGCAACTTAGCAAGACCTTCAACCTAATTTTTATGGGATCAGACCACGCAAAGACCAGCCAAGGATTAAAAGGTAAACTAAAAATGTGTTTTTATAGGGGGAATTCACTCATGCATGTGCACAAGATACATACAGTCAAGCATTCACACAAGAGCCAACTGAAGGAGAAAGGGAGGAAAAAATTATAGATAGAAAGGCTGAGGATTTTTGGGGTAATATAGTTACCATTCCAGAAGAGTAGTGAAGAGCTTGAAATGTGACTTAGACTTCTGTCTAAGGGCAGACAGATCAGGATTCACAGCGACATAATGGAGTCTTGCATTTCATCTGACTGCAACTGACTTCTCAAAACCAAGGGTTTATATACTCTCTTTTCCTCCCTGAAGGGATGTGAGTTGATTGCTCTCCCTGTTACCCTGTATGTTGGGGGTCCCGGGAGGGGCGCCCAAATAACCAAATAAAAACACAAGATGGGGAAATTAAGCTCGAGCACTCTCTTAAGCTAATGAGAGGCAGGGTAACTTTAGCTAGGATCTTGTACCCTATGTCTACGGCTTCAGGTCAGAGAGCGTAGTCAGACAAGGTTTCAAAGTAACAAAAATAACATTTATTGAGCACAAGTAACATGAAAGACACCACATGCACACAGCTAACTAGGAATAGAAATGGAGAGCTTTGGGGAACGGGTAATACGACACCTGGTCTCGTAGTCCTGGAGAGAAGAGGAGGTTGCAGGAGAAGAAAGCTCAGTGCGGCTTGCTGAGGGGACAACTTCACTGGACAGAGCGACAGCAAGGCTGGATGGAAGTCCAGGGTGATCCAAAGTGTTCCCAAAAGTGGGGACTTTTTATAGGGTGGAGTTTACCTACAGGCTATGCCATGCTTGGTGAGAACCAAGGAAACTTGGAGCTGGACAAAGGAGTTGGAAAAGGTCAGGATTTGCATGATGAGCTTAGCGCTGGCTGAAGTAGTATGGCCAGTATGCTGATGGCCCAACATAAAGGAATGGCTTGGCACTCGGCCGTGTGTCTTTGTAAAGATTCGCGCTGAGCAAGGCCGGTTTGCAAGAGGGTTTTTCCCTAAAGCATCGGAGAGGCTTAAGTTGCCTGCCTAAATGAGGTTTGAAATGTACAACCATTAACGGCCGCGCCTAATACGTGCTTGTCCGGTGGACCTCTGCAAACACGTGGAGTAGGGTGGCAGAGAAAGATCAAGCAAAGGCCAAATTATTTGATATCAAAAGGATATCTAGTGCTCTTACCAGACATATCATAACCGTGGTAACATCCCAACCTAGTGAACAATGGGAGTTGCAACACAGACAATGGGGTCTGGAATGGACTGATTGGTTTCAATGTCTTGGTTGTGAAGGAGTTTCTGGGCTAGCTGCAATAGGGTATGCACGCAATAGGGGTCCTGGTCTTTGCATCTGGGCACTTTATTGTCCAGTGAGACCTATAACCCGATTTTTACGGGGTCAGACCACACAAAAACCAGCCAAAGATTAAAAAGTAAGCTAAAAATGTGTTTTTATTGGGGGGATTTATTCATGCATGAACACAAGATACATACAGTCAAGCATTCACACAAGAGCCAACTGAAGGAAAAAGATAGGAAAAAAATTACAGATAGAGAGGCTGAAGGTTTTTGGGGTTATATTGTTACCATTCCAGAAGAGTAGTGAAGAGCTTGAAATGTGACTGAGACTTCTGTCTAAGGGCAGACAGATCAGGATTCAGAGTGACATAGTGGAGTCTTGCATTTCATCTGACTGCAATTGACTTCTCAAAACCAAGGGTTTATATACTCCCTTTTCCTCCCTGATGAGGTGTGAATTGATTGCTCTCCCAGCCTAGTGAACAATGGGAGTTGCAACACAGACAATGAGGTCTGGAATGGACTGATTCGTTTCAATGTCTTGGTTGAGAAGGAGTTTCTGGGCTAGCTGCAGTAGGGTATGCACGCAATAGGGGTCCTGGCCTTTGCATCTGGGCACTTTATTGTCTTCTGATGTTGGCAGTTGATAGGATTAGCTCAGTGCCATTAAGTCAGGCTTTCTTGGCTAATGTCAGTGAACTTTTGACCTGGCCATGCTGAGGTCACCTCTGACTTTCTCCCAGCCAATGTCCCTTTCTTCTACATGGCCTTGCCAGCCATAAGTATAATTTATATTTTATGCCAGCACATCTGCAATTCATATATTTTGCCAATTAGACCATATCAAAGCATGGAGGTGTACAGCCTGGTAACAACTGGATGTCTCCATGTGGGATTATTCAGCCAATATTAGGTGCCAGTGGCATGAAGAAAATGACATGCTATTCTGTGCTCTTGCTACTTGCAAAAAGGTTGCACAGCGCACCAGCAATTCTCTAGCAAACATATATGACATATAGCTAAGTGGATCTCATTTACCCCTGCATGAGAAGGAGTCCCAAAAAACAGTAAACCCTAAAATAGTTGTACTGAGTGCTAGACATTTCCAGAAAGTGAGGACTGAAGGTACTGGAAAAGATAAGTAGTTTACATCTCCAAATCAGGATCAAGGTTTTTCTGTTTAGTATTGGACTGCTCACACTGCTTGCTGAAAACAAATTAGCACATTGGTGTTTTCCACAGAAATTGCAATTGAGTTCTACATCACACAGGAGCTCTCAAGTATAAATCTATCACTTACTGTTTTGAGTACAACTAAAGTTCTTTCTAGTCCTACAAGCAATACTAAGGCGCTTGCCAGCGACACCACTCTTTGGGTTTTTTTTATTTCACTATATCCATTTTCAACTGTATAATATCTTAGTATGTCTCTCTCTTTACTTTTTTCATTATAAAGTCCATTCCTACATAGGCATGCAGAGCAGATATCAGGAAGTGACAGGGCTGCTATGGCACTTCATACAGGAACTTCATGGAAATAGGAACTTGCCCAAGTCTTGATATCCTTGAGGGAGGGCTTTCGTGCAATCCCACCATTGTCACAGGCCTATCTGGTGTGGATATATTATAGGGCCTTCTTGATGACTGCTCTCATACTGTAAAATCCCTTCCCGCAAAAGGCTCTCCTGGTCTTCTCTCTGCTTTGCTTTCACTGGCAAGTAAAACTCTTTTATTTAATCTGGCATTTGGAAATTTACTCAGTATGCAGAAGTTGGGTTTTTTTTAGTGCGGTCTGTGTTCTCCATTATAATCCTTTTTGTTATGTCTTTTAAATAATTTTGTCAGCTATAAATTTTGTTAAAAAAATATGATAGATATTTAATTGTTTTTTAAGTTTTGTGTCTTCAGATTTTTAATTATATATGGTTTTTAACTTTCTTGCAAACCACTTTGGGTCACCCGTCAAGAGAATGGTGAGATATAAATTAAAAATAATTTTAAAATTAAAATGGCTACAGTCTCTTGAGACTCCTGCTGACTTCCAGTGGTTCCCAAATGCTGGTCCTCCTGGTGTTTTGGGCTTCATCTCCCAGAATTCCAAACTGTTGGCCAACCTGACTGGGGCTTCTGGGAGCAGAAGTCTAAAACACCTCGAAGATCAAGTTTGGCAACCACTGGAAGGCACTAACTTTGAAGCCTGGAATTTGAAAGAGGTTATTTTCAGATGGGAAAGATATAATCACACCAAACCGTACACCATTCTTATTTTTAAAAAACATTTTGAGTGAACAAGCTGGATGAATCTGTTTCTCCAACCACCCACAACTGCTGCAGTGTTCATTGATGGACTTACCCAATTACTCCATTTCAATCTGTTTTCTTTTTGTGTGTGTATGTATCTTCTACTGTGTTTTTAATTGTTTTATATTCTTTATTAAGAGCAACATTAAAGTGACAGATCTTATAACAAACATCAATGCATGAATAAAAATAAAATTCAGATAGATTGCTAATAACAAATTCTATCCTGATCTGTACAACATACATGAATCCATTGTTTGCTAAATAAATGGTAAAACAATGCAAAAAATTAGCTTGATCTTGCTGCTAAGTATATAATTTGTATACATTTGTAATGGCACAATATACAAGATATCCTCCATTTGTTCATGACGTTAGTTATTATGCACTTCCAACTTTCCTTTTTAGAGTTGCAATGAGTTCAAAAATATAGACTCTTCTATTACCAAATACTATATTTAGATATTTTACTGGTTTTTTTAATTATTTTGCATGTCGCTTATTTTTTCCTTTGTGAATTTCAATCTCCCTTCATCTTTGACGGATTTATAGCATTTTTTTTCCGGAGCTACTGCTACTTTCAAAATTTTGCTTGAGTATTTTGTATTTTATATTTTGTAATAAAGAGCTTTAAACAATACATTGTCATTTTAATTTGTTTTCAACCATAAAAGCTGCTATTGGTCTTTCACTGCATCTCATCTTTCTAAAAAAAAAGTACCAAGGCAGCACATAAAAACATAAAAACCAGCAGAGTGCAAAATATGAGGGGGAAAAAACCTAAAAATAAATGCAACCTTCAAAACAAAATAAACAAAGTTGATGAGATCTTAATATGCTGTTTGCTGCAGAAGAAGTTGTCAGATTCTTCACTGAATTACCTTTCTTTATCGGTTCCTCCTTCCCACACACAGTTGGCACATAGAAAATGAATAGCAAACTTTATTGATAGGTTGACTCATCTAACTGTATTGCAAAAGGCACATTTCCTTTTCTATAGTAAACAACCTGCAGCTTTAAATCAGAGTGGACAATGCATAGTCCATTGGATTGCCTGGGGCCCTTAAACCTCTATTCCGGTTCTGAATCAACTGCCACCATTGAACCCAAATAACTGAAATAGTGGCTGCTGCTGCAATCAATCCAGCTTGTGAACGAGAGAGGGTATGTCTATGGACCTTCAAGTCCCCTGTCAACCTATGGCAACCCCATGAGTTTCATAGGGTTTTCTTAGGCAAAGAATACTGAGAAGTGGTTTTTCTAGTTCTTTCCTCTGAAATATGACCTATAGCACCTAGGATTCATTGGTACTCTCTCATCCAAGTACCAATCAAGGCTGGCCTTGCTTAGCTTCCAGGATCAGACAAGATCTGATGCCTTTAGGGAATTTAGGCCCCCATAAAAAGTATTCTCACACGCTTCTGATGCAGGAGGAAAAAGAGGACAGAACAGTAGGACCCCCATATCTGTGGGGAATTGGTTCTGGGGGGCCCTGCAGACACTGAAATGCATGGATAGTAAGGAACACCCTGTCCTGCCGCCCACCCTGGCCCAATCATGGCAGCAACAGGCAGGAAAAGAGTGGATCAGGCCCAGGGTTGGCGATGGGAGTTGGCAAGGAGGGGTGACAGGAGTTGGAGAGTAGCACCATCCTGTCCTCCCCGCTCTTTCCGCTGCCCACCGCTGGGATTGGGGCTGGGGTGGGTGATGAGAGTGGATGAGGAGCAATCCCACACTCCTCATTCTTTTCCCGTCGCCCGCTGCCAGGATTGGGCCTGAAGTAGGCAGCGGGAGTTGGCGAGGAGCGCGATCCCACGCTCCTCACCACCTCCTACCACCCACCCCAGGCCCCAGGCCCGGTTATCCATGGTTGGCCCAATGATGGCCAGCCACAGCTAACTAAATCAGTGGATAATGAATCTGCAGATACGGGGGTCCTACTGTACTCTCTATAAGTAAGATACTGAGGTTCTATGATGCAGGAGGCTCTATGATGCAGGAGTAATCTGCGAGATGCTAAGACTCTGTGTTGCAGGAGGCAGCTCTATAGTCAGTTCTCCACCTTCCCAGGGGCTGGGGTGCAAGACCCCTCCAACAGTGGAAAACTGTGAATATCGTAACACACACGCCCCAGCTTGTTTAACATAGACACAAAAAAGTACCTGTACAGGTTGAGTGGCTGGGCCTGGACCACACGTGTGTTCCCTTGTTCACTCAGGCCATTTCCACACTAGACTGTTATAGTGCTATCATTCCACTTTCAACATCCTATGGAATCCTGGGGCTTGCAATTTAGGGAAAGGCCGTTGAACCTCTCCCTAATATAATATAATATAATATAATATAATATAATATAATATATATAATATAGTTTCATCTTGGATCACATAATCGCTGCTCCATTGTCTGGCGACATTCCTTCTGGACAGTACATATTCTATTTTGGTGACTGTAGACTGATGGATTTGGTTTATAATAATATTTTGTTTATTGATCTGTTCTCAGCTGCTGTCGCTGATTGCCTAGCAAAAAATATCAAGTCCTGTAGCTCCCTTTTATCTGATGGTAAAGACTCAGATGACCACCAGACTGGTTTGGGATTAGTTTTTGATTTCTGCATGATATTTAGTGGAGTTTTTGCATGTCTTGTCTGATTCTTCAGTAAAAGCCTCTCTGATTTGGGAGACCCAAATCAGCATAGCCTCTTGTCTCATGGGAGGATGTAATCCCACCATGAAAAGGATAGTGATGGGTAGTGATAGTGGTAGTATTGGTGATAGGGCCCTGGGAGCAATTCCAAACAGACTGGCTGGAGTGAGTTTTACCTGTGCCACCAGGCAGATGGGTTTGAAGTCTTTATTAGCAACGTCACCAAATGAAGGCTAGGAATGGACTGGAGGAATGAATTTTACTATGTTACTAACCTGCTTGCATGGTTCTCGTAGCTATGGTAGGGATGTCAGGGAGAGATGGGTCACATTTATACACACTTTGTTTTTGTTTTCCTTCTGTGCTCTGTGTTCCTTGGAACAACAGAGGAATGTGTCCCAGGCTGAGGGACCCATAGCCATGGGGAATTGAACTGCTAGTCAGTGATAGTCTGGGTAGAATTAGTTGTTTAGGGGTCTAATTTTACCATTGGCTGTGAGGGGATGTTGGCTCCTATTAGTGAATTGACTTCTCTGCTATGTACCATTTGCTATATCATTTTCCACCAATAAAGCTCCTTTTAAAGCATGAACATCTGTTCAAATCCAGACAAAGTCTTCAGTAGGCTTGGAACTACAGCCAGTTCCAGAAGTGAATATTTGTAAAATATCTGAATGACATTGTCATGAATAGGATTAGCAAAGTTACAAAAAATGACACTGCTTGGTAGATGCCAGATTATCTCATGAAACCTCACTGATTTGTAGATTCATGGATGGAGTTTGAACCATGGATGATCCAAAATTCCAATCAGTAACACCTGATAGACTGTGAAACCAAGATGATGAAATGGTGGTGATGATAATGGACCTTTTAGTAGAGTGGAGAGTTGTGAGTTGGAAGGGACTCTCTGGACTGCAGGGTGTCTAGTCAGGTGGAAGTCATAAACGTGTATTAAGGACAGTTTTTGATTTATCATTACTACAGGGCTGTGAAGTGTCATTGGAAAAGTTACTTTTTGGGATTACAATTCCCAGAGTCCAGCTGGGAGTCCACTGAGGAAACCCAGTGGCCATGTTGACTGGATGGGGAGTTTTGGGACAGCACTCAAGGAAAAGAGAATAGCTATCTTCACCCTGTCAAAAAGAGACATAGGTCTGTGTAAGCTGCATTTATGTGCGTACTTGTTCTTAATAGGATTCTAGCCAAGATCTCTTTAATCAGCTATTTGGTACTCACCAGTACTGAATGAATGAGGTGTGGGGGGGTCACATGTGGTGTTAGCTTCCACTGTTTCAAGGAAAAGTTTGGCCATCACAATCCCTGCCTGACAGATCATTGGCTCAGTATGAAGGGGACTGCTGTCAATGAAGATGAGCTGTCAAAAAGAAGAAATTAGTCAGTCTCAGAGTCTGAAGAGGATAACAGGATATCTGATTTCCCAGAAACTGATTTGCTTTTCCCTCCAAACACAACAGCCATCAATACTGTCTGACAGAGGATGAAGGCATGACTAGAAGTGATATCATATCATTTCCAGTGCTGAGATTCAGCCTAGGAACAGACAGATTTTGCCTATTTGGTGTGTTAAGAGGGCTGTGTGGGGACTCACACAGCATTTGGATTTCAGGGATCCACTTTGTCCCTCAAACTTATTGCTATCCTTGGGTATAAAGCTCAAGCCATTTCGTCCTTCTCTGCTTCTCTCTGAATGGTAATTGTAACCCAATCCTTTTTCTGTCTCTCTATTCATTTTTCTCCTTTTCTTTTCAGTTAGCCTTGTGTGATTACTTGTGTGTGTGACTAATTTGTGTGTGTGCATGTGTATTTTCCCCAATGAAACATTTAAATTGAACTATCAGTCTTCTGGCTGATCTTTTTAGAAAGATCTCATAAACAGAGGTGGCAGATCTCATTAAGTTACCCCTCTTTTTGCAGGCCTCCTGTTTTTGAGCTAATCATTCCCCATTATTGAACAGAGGTACTGGTATTGTTGGTGGGCCCTCATGGCACCCACATTTTGGGGTTAACAGGTGGGTTATGGGAGGCAGTGAGGGGGAGAAAGAAGGCCCATGCTGTCACATATTTGTGGTTGTTTGGAGGCAATTATTTGCCCCACAAAAATTGGCTGAATTATATTATGGGCATCTGGAGGCTTTAGCAATCTCCTGATTTGGGGACCCAAAAAGCAGTCAGGGCATACACTGTCCCCTCTTCTGATCTAAAGGATTATGGTTATAAAACAAACAAACAAACAAACTGCTGTTAGTTTGTTTAGACTCACATATTCTCATTTCATCCTAGAAGTTTCCCTTTCAATTTGTTTTCCACTGGATATGCAATGATTTCTAGTCCATGTGGTCATGGATGTAAAGACCCTGGCACTCAAATGTATGTTGTACATCCCAACTAGTTCCAGCGTGTCACATTAATTTTAAAAAAAGAAGGAGTGTGCTGTATTATTATCTTTTCATTTGTGTTTTAAATGTATTTTAAGTGGCTCAACTGTGGGTTTTTTTTCATTTTTCTAATAGCTTTTTTTTTAAAGTTGTATTTGATTTTAGTTTGTTTGTAAGTTGACTTGGATCGTGTGCTGCGAGAATGGCAAGATATCAATAAAACAAAACAAAACACATAGTTCTTACCTGTATAAGAATTCTTTTGATTGTAATGGCTTTTTTGAAAAATAAGAAAGGAACACCAGTAGAGTGGATAGCACCCTTGCCAGCTGCTTGCAGAATTGTCCAGCAGGCAAAATCTGACAAGCCAGTATTTTATCCACTAGGTAAGTTGTCCCATGGAGTGAATGCAAAGGAGAAAAAATTTCAGAAGAGTGACCTGTGTGGCCACAACACACACAAAAATTTCTGTAAATCAGTAGTTTTTAACTTTTCTTTACCAGAGACTCCTTACCCTGTAAATATAATTTATTGCCAAGGTCCTCCAATACTTACTCAAGATTTAAATATTTAATTTTAGATTGAAATTATGAAATATGTATTTAAATATTAATCTACTATATAAAAGTCAACGTTTGTGAGTGAACTTTTAGTTTGTCTGTTTGCTGTGTCAGGCAAGAAGACCTCATATGATTGGCTGGTTGTGAAGATTCTATAGAATCCGGGGGTTGGCAGTTTAGGGAGGGGCCTTTAGAATTCTCATCTAGAGCCCTTTTTGGGCCTCAGACCGGTTGCTATGGAGATGAGGCCTAGCAGCAAGGAGAAGGCCATTGTATTCCCCCAGAAACCAAACCTCTTTATGTTAACAACTCTGAATACAGATTGGATTGGGGATGAGGGGGAAAATTACAGGTACTAGATAAGGCAGTTTGGGGAAATTTACAGACTTGGGCTAAATCTGTGTATTTCAACCACATCTAATTCCTAAGATAAGGTAATTCCTAAGGTATTTCTAATAAGTATTACCTATGAGAAAATAAAACCCTAGGCAACCCCGGGAAATACACTAGTATATTTACATATTTATTAAAGGCTTCTGGAGAACAGGATTGAAATCCCCCGCTCAGACACTGGCTGACCTTGGGCAAGTCACATTCTCTTTGTTAGACGAAGGCAAAGGAAATCTCCTCTCAAAAATCTACCCAAAAAAAAAAAAAAAAACCTACCCTGTGATATGTTCACCTTAGAGTTGCCATAAGTCAGAAGTAACTCGAAGGCACACAACAACAAAGTGCTTCTGACAAAGGGAGGTTCTGTCTAGCCATCATGTCTCTCCCCTTTAAAAACTGACTTATGAGGACCCTAAGTTGAAGCTATCGTGAGAGTTTTCATAGCAAGGTTTGTTGCCATTGCCTTTCTGTGAGACTGAGGCCTTTTCCACATGGGGGGATTAATTCTTTTCCCCTGACAGATTATTTTGTTACCGCCTCAGAGCGGACATTTTTTACCTCGGTCCACATGCGTGCAGCCTCTCTCAAAAAATTTTTGCACCGCTCAGTACACACGTTACCCGTCCACGTCCGCCCCCCCTCCCATCGGCCCGCCCTCCATGGCCGTGAGTGGCGTGTTTTTTTTCTTTTCTTTTTTATGTTCATCAGCGCGGCAGGTCACGTGTGCATGCGCCCCCGCCCCGCAAGTCCCCCTCGCGAGGATTGGCCAAAAACAAAGCGCGCCCATTGGTCGCAACCACAATTCGCGCCAAATTTGTTTTTCGGCCACCGCTTGAGGGACAGATAGCATTTGCTTTGCAGTTCGGGACTCCTGCAGCTCACTGCGAGAGATGGAGCGAGGGTTAAAATTTTTGCTCGCCCAAATTGCTAGCGCCCTTCTCGCCTTAAAACCGACTTGGTGTGGTGGTGGCCGAACTGAGTCGCCAATGGGCGGCAGAGCACCCCGAGGAGGCGCAGGCGATTGGCCTCCACGCGAACACGGTCGCGGTTTTGGGTTTCTACGCGACGATTCTTGGGCGGCCGCGGAGGCCCCTTCAACGCCTTCCACGCCAGAGAAGATGGTGGGTACGGCAGGGGTGGGAAGAACCTGGTGGTCGGGGGAAAGGTCATGGGGAAATGGGATGAGGACCAGTGGCTCTACCATTTCCGCATGCCCAAAGGAGACGCTCTGGAGATTGCCAACCACCTCCGTCCCCATCTAGAGAGAAGGGATACGGAGATGGGGGCCCGCCATATCGGTGGGGGAAAAACCCCGTAAACGATTTGGTGGCTGACAACCCCCTTGATTTATCGGAAGGTGGCAAACACCTTCGGCTTGGGGGATCTCAACTGTGGCTGCCATGGTGATAGAGGTCTGCCTGGCCATCGAGCATGTACTGCTGAGACCCACATTTTGTCCTGGCGACTATCACCAGGTAGGTGCTCCGGGGGCGGCGGGTTACCAATTCCCCCACTGGCAGCCTGCAGCTGTCCCCCCCCTCTCTTGAGGTGTCCTCCCTTCCTGTATCCTGCAGATGCAGATGCAGATACAGCCGCAGTGAGTTTCCAGGGGGAAAAGTGTGTGGGTGCATATCCCTTTTTGCCCCTTTTTTGTTTTTCCCGGGACGTAAGGGGGGAAATTTTTTTTCCCATCAGTGGCACAGGGGGGAAAGTCACGAGCCACCGTTTCCTTCCATTTGTTGCCGGAGCACAACTCGCAGAAGCAACCACCATGGCTGGGGGGGCATTGCCTTGTGACGGCAGTGCGAGGGCGGGAAACCCCAAACATGCCCGGTGTATCCCCCCTAATATTTAGATGAAACCGCATTGGCATACTTTGGATGCCTCCCTTGCAGAGCAATCAATTTGCTGATTGCGCGCAAAACCCTTTTATTGCCATCAGCTAGACAGAGGTGGATTCATAGGGTTGGATGCCTGGAGGGGGGGAGCAACTGATTTTAAAAGGACCCCTTTAATGACCAGCCTGGCGGCTTGGATGTGCATGCACATCGGGTTTTTGTCGCGGGAGGCATGCTGGCCCTCATGACATGGAGGATCATTTTCCAGCTTTGCCTCTCGCGCGTTTTTCTTCCGCATTTTTATCTTGCTGGAAGTGGTCCCTATTTGGCACCCCATCAAATGGCTGGGGAAGTGGACTAAGTGAGCGATACCACTTGAAAGGCCCTGGAATCCCATGGGCACCTATTCAGTTGCTTTTACCTTGTATGTTGGCATGCTGGAATTTTCCCCAAGGGTGCCTTGTGTGGCCCCTGCTCTCCCCCCCTCGGGACACTTGCCAGCAACCCCTCCAAGGGCAAACTCCAGCTATTGTTCCTGCCAATTGTATCAAGTGCATGTGGGGATGTGGTCCAGGGTCCCTCAGGTTGTCCTGCTCCTCATTTCATTTGCCACAAGCAGTGAGGTGTATTTCTATTTGGGGAAAAGAAAATGAAGTTTGGCATTGATGTGTTCTCAGACCTGTTTTCCCTCTGTTCTATAATATTCCAGGTGATGCATGGGTTTCGCCAGATGGGCTTCCCGCAGTGCATAGGCGCCGTGGATGGGACTCATATTCCAGTGAGGGCTCCCAAGGGACGAGGGGAAGAATTCATCAACAAAGAGCTCTTTCTCCATTCTCCTACAGGGCATGGTGGATCCGAGGGGAGGTTCCAGGACATCGTCCCCTCGGCTACACGGGGAGAACACATGATGCGTTCGTTTTCAGGCACTCAGCCTTGTACCAAGCCATGGATGCGGGGAGGTTTTGGGCAATCCTACCGTGACCATGGGGGATGTCCCTGTTGGGCCTTTGATACGGGGGGATGCCGGCCCCCATGCAGGTGGCTGATGAAGCCCTACGGAGGAAGATTGGACCCTGGAAGATGGCCGGACCGCGTGTTCAATCGCTGCCGCAATGTTGTGGAGCGGTGCCTTCGGGAGGCTCAAGGCGCGTTGGGGCTGCCTGTCTGCCCCGCTAACTGTGTCCGAGGAAAACTTTGTTCCTGTGGTTAGTGCCTGTGTCGTGCTGCACAACATCTGTGAATCGAAGGGACATATCCTCCACCCTGGCCTGGCTCCCCCACCACCACTCGCACTACGGGCCGCAGCCCAAGACCTCCCTGGCCGTGGCTCGGGGACCTAGGATCAGGGAAGGGGAACTTGTGAGGGATGCTATCGCCACCCTGATAGCTAGCGAAAGCGAATAGGGGTGGAGGTTGTTTACCAAGCATTGCTAGGTGGGGCCTGCCTGATGTGGCTGCTTTTGGCCTTGTTCTGGCCCGCCACCAAATGTCAGCGTGGGCACTGCTTGACCTACAGTGATTCCCCTGGCAGCACAGAAAGGTTTGTCCAGTTCTATTTTGGGGATGTTTTTGACTTTTCATGAGCATTGTTTCAATCTCTCTAATAAAGGTTTGCATAGTTATTCATGTGGGGAAACTTTGCTTGTCTGTTTTCCTTGTGGAATCCGCAGAGAATGTTTTGGGTTCTTGCTAGAGACAAGGTACTAGACATGATACACATCCCGGTTCACATGGCTTGAGGCTCCAGAGGTGGGAACAAGTCCTGTGTGCGTGGACCAATGGACAATTTTGGGTTTGCCCTTCCACCAGATCACCATGGGAAGCAGACAAAAGAAGTAGGTGGGGGCCATAGGGTCCACGGGGTTTTTAAGAGGGGGGAAGTGTTTTTCCCCCGCTGTTCTGGGCTTTTGGTGGTTGCGGGACAGATCCCCACCCCCGGGCCCCGCCGGAAAAATAGCAAAGGGACAAAACAATGGTGGGGGGCAATGGATTTAAACTAGGGGGGGGGAAGAATCCATATTATAAATAACCTCATGATGGTAAGAGCAACTTGACAGTGGCATACACCACTTTTAAGTGTGGTGGACTCCCCTTTGCAGCCTGTAAAACCAAGGCCAGATGACCATCTGTCAGAAGTGCTTTAATGGAGTATTTATGCATGGGTGAATGGGGCCAGGCTGCATGTCCCATGTGGTCTCTTCCAGAGCTAGGGCCAAATTTTTTTTGGGGCCTCGGAAAAACTCCTGAACGCCTAAAAAAAACCTCTGTTTCAATGATTGGGTCTCCGAGAGATTCTGTGGCCTTAGGGGAGCGAGCAGCTGGGCTAGATGGCAATCCTGTCAAGTCTGGGTTGCGACTCACAATGTTACAGCAAACAGCTACTAGAAAACCACGGGGAATATCCAAGAGTGTTGATTTGTGTTTGTGTTTTTAATTGCGGATGCACTAAAACCCTATATTGGTTCGTGGCTTGAATCGAGGCCAGTGGGGGCCCCGGGACTTCTACCACATCTGTAATGTCCACTCAGTGGCACCGTTTTGGCTTTCGCCCCCTTCCTACCATCTCTAATCTGTTTCTCCTTCTCCATGTTGTTCTCCCCATGGTCCAAACTCGGTCTGTGGAACAGAGACTAGTCCACCCAGGTTACGACAGTGGCAGCTGCAGACTTCCAGGTTCGTGCTGTGATGAATTTTCCCCTGGTTAAAAAGTCTGAACTTTGATGTACATTTTCCAGGATGCTGCTTCTATGTTTGGGGATGTTTCGCCTTGGTTTCTCCCCCAAAGTTCAGATTAAAACCAGGGATGGATTTGTGGCCTGGCTGCCCACCACCCACCCCCCGGCTCTCGGTTTTAGCACCACCAGTAATAACCTTCGCATCACCAAACATCTCAAAAACAGTAGTTTTATAACCAGTAGTATATTTTCCCTGGAAACAGGTCAAGGATACCAATGACACAATGGTAGTTTGGCCATACCTTTTTTTTTAAAAGGGGGAAAAAAATTTTATAAAAGAACAATCAGGCAAGTAACTTGAGTGTACCCGGACCACTACACCACCCTGGCTCTCAGTCAAGCTTTACCAGTCACAACCTTGGCAGTTCCAAGCATTTTAAAACCAGCTGTTTTCTAAAAATGAATACATTTTTTTTTTTTAAAAAAAAACAAGGATCCAGTGAAACACTGGAAGTTTGGGCATGCCTTTACTCAAACAAACAAGAAGAACTATCAACACAAGAACTATTGGGCAAAGGTGGATTCGTTCGCGAATATTAAACCCAATGTTAATGTAGATTCCAATTTTTAACACAGGCAGAGCCCTTTTCCCAAGGTGCTGGGGGCCCCCCACCCGCGGCTCCTTTCTTGGGAAAAAAAGGTCTAAAAATAGGGACCGATGTTTTCTATCACAGAAGTAAGTGCAGGCCGGATGGGGTTCATTGGTATTTACCAGTTAGGAGTATTAGTTCCCCACAGAACAATGGAGCTTTGTGGAAACATTTTACTATTGCACAGCAATAAAGCGTTCCGATAAAGGGAATGAAGGCCAAAAACAGGGAACTAGACTGTCATTCCCAGGAAGCCATTTTCCTTTTTGGCTAGGCAGGCAACGCCCCTACGGGCTGTAGCGGTGTGTTGGTTTCTTGGTCCGAGGTCTCCTGCTGGGGGGGGCCTGTGAGTCCTCGGGGTCCCCTTGTGGTGCACTGCCACCGCGGCCACCTGGCGTCTTCGGCGTCCAACACCATCCACGTTGTTTCCCCAAAGAGATGAATGACATATCTCTTTTTAGTGAGGTCGATATTGACGCCATCAAACTGTTGCACCCCTCTAGCAGTGTGATCATCTTCTGTCTTTTCCTCAGATGCCTCGGACCTTTCCTCTCGGAAATGTCGCTCGTTTGCCCCCGGAACAAGGAACATTGGTCCCTGAAGCTGTCCATGGCCGCGGAGGGATTGTCCTGGTCATGTTTGGGGCTGCCTGGCGGGCCTTTGCCGCAACAAGGCTCCTCCCTTTTTGGTGACAGACCCGCCCGCTGTTCCCCGCCCCCGGCGTGCTGGATGTCGTGCTGGCACCTTCATCTGCGGATGGTGGAGAAAAAGAGAGTTACACAGCGGGTCACGGCACCTTTTTTGGACACTCCCACCATCCCGGGGATGCTCGGCACCGCCGGCAGGCCCCACGGCATCGACAGGTTTCGCCAGCGGGGGGCGTCGGGCGCGACCCACCTTGTCCATTGCTGCTTGTGCTGGTGGATCTTGAGCTGGCCGTTGGTGGTCTGGCGCTGCAACTTTCCGCCTACCCCGGGAAATTTTTGGGGGAGAAAATTTTCCCTTCATGCTTCAAGAAAATTGAGGGCGTTCCACTCCAGCGCACTGGGTCGTCTTGAGCTGCGGCCGCACATTCCCGGCCAACGCTCTGCCCCAGGTCCGTGCCGGTCACCACCCCATGCCCCCGCGCGAAACCCACACGCTTTCCTTCCACGCGGCGCCCGTCCTCCTTCCCTCGTGGATAAGTTGCTATCTGCTCTGCTTGGTTCCAACTTTGGGCCCCTTGGAGACTCCCCCTTCACTCCCTACTGAAGGGAAAAAAAGTAGTCCCCCCCTACCATGGACCGCCCTCCCGTTTTTATCTAGATCAAGGGGGGGGTTCCGGCTTACCCATGGCCCGGGAGCCAAAGGCACTGCCGCTCGGTGCCACTTACCATATGTTTCCTCGTCGGAGGCCACGTTCCCGGATCCAGCAAAAAGCTCCTGGCTGAGTTGGGGGGAGTATTTGCTCAGCATCTGAAAAGGGAGAGGGAGAGTTATGTTGAAAGGCCCGTGGGAAACCGTATGAGTGCCCAGGAGGTTCACCCAAATGACCCCCGGCCGCCGCACTCGCACCTTCACGCGGTCCGTCCGGCCCTTCCCAAATCTCCCGCTCTTTCCCCCGCCACGAAAGCTCTGAACTACCCGGGGCGGGTTTGCGCTCGCGTCGCCGCCAAAGGATGCGCGAGAGCTCACAAAGAAGGGACAAGTGACCCTTTTTTGCCCCCGTGCGCTTGTTGGAGCCACCGCCTCCCTGTACTCCAGCCTCATTCTCTTTGCTTTGTCCGGCATTCCTCGGCTGTGCGTTTTGCCCCCGCCTGTTCAGTTCCCTGGCAATCTCCACAAAGATCTCTAGGTTCCGGTGGGACTCCCGGGGTTAGGGTCTTTTTTGCCCCATCGGGGAAGGTCCCGGATCTCGGGGAAACCCTCCAAGCAACACCGCGCCCCCTTGCAGCCCTCCGTGACAACTGGAAAACCCCCCCCTTCCATGGAGGATCTGGCCGCCTCTGAAAAGTTCGCCTCAAGCATGCCCCCCCCTTCCCGGGGGGCTCTCCCCTTCCGCTTCCACCTTGTTCCATCACCAGCGTGGACCAATTGCGGGCAGAGCCAGCAAAGATTTTCCCCCGGGAAATGGCCTGCAAGGAAACACACAACAGGAAGAGGGTTAAAAACCCTTTTCCCAAACCCCCAATGCGATCCCGTGCCCTGCTATGTTTGGCAGGGCGGCAAGGATTCCACGCAAGGGAGCCTAGGGAAAACCACTTTGGCGCCCACAAGTATGTGGGGCAATGAACAAAAAACAGGTGACAGAAGGGAGACGATGGGAGGAGGAGAGGTCCAATTACAGTTCTCCTTTGCCCCCGTCTGACCAAGGAGGATGGAGGGCTTGGCTATGGGGGAGGATGAGGACATCGCCCCCCCCAAAAAAGATTTCCAGGGGCACCAGCAATTTTTTCCCTTTACCCCTAGGTTTGTGGCATTGCGGAGAGCGAGAGAAACCCCCCCCAAAGGGAGAAATTATTTTGTTTTGCCATGCCATTTTCGCATCCCCATGATAATTTGTCCCCTCCCCTTTTTCCCCGGGTTTCCAAATGCCAAGCTGACATCGTAAGATACTGCAATTCCAAAAATTTCCCGGGGCTAAGGAGAGGCCTAATGGAGAGGGATGTAGTTTTTACCGGGAAAGTAATACTTTTTAGTTCCCCACCCCCGGAAATTGCCCTGATATAAGGCCAGGTGTGCGTGTGTGTGCACGTGCAGGCACTGAAAATGCGTTGCGTTCGAAAATGAGAACAGCTGTGCCTTTTTTGAGGTGGAAACCAAATAAGGAGAAGTACCCAAAAGTAAATTTCTGTTGCGCTTTAAGAGGCAGGGCAGCCCTGGCTGGCCCCGAGAGCTTATAGTACCACGGCACCGCTGGTGTGGCAAAAAAAATGCACGCGCGCGCACACACACACACACACATCACATCACGAAGCATTGCACGGCTAACGATTAGCACCCCTGTTATGACACCCCCGAGAACAGCTATCTAGGGGAGCAGAATCAGCCCCGCCTAATAGGGGGGTTTTCCCCAAAAATTTTGTTTGGGAAATTTAAAAAAACAGACCATTTCCCTCCCCAATCCAAGCAGGCCGAAAAACCCCCCCGCCCTCTCGCGCGCACGGACAGTGATGGCGGCAGGGACCATAGCACCTAGAGGGGACCAGCTACAGCCTCCAATGAGGCAAAAGTTCGGTGGGGCTGGGCGCCCCACACGCACTTGGGCATCGCCCCCGGGAAAAAAGGGCCCGGGGAAGGGGAAAAGGGACCGCAAAAGGCCCCCGGCCGTCCACGGAACCGTGGACACCCACAACCCCAAAAACCCTTTCCCTTTCCCCGGTCCCAACCTCCCCCGCATTTCCCCCCCCTTCCTGAAGATGGCCGCGCGGCCAGCTCCGGGGCACCGAAAGCAAACAGGGATGTCGCGGGAAAGGGGCCGCCCGTTCCCGCGAGACCAGGATGTATGGGCGATGATCCCCCTAGTGGCGGAACGAAGTAACGGCAGCAATGTCTAGGCGGGAGATGGGTGCACGTGGGAACTTTTTTTTCCCCCCAAACCCCAGGACGTGGCTTCTCCTGTTCCACCCAGCAGCAATGGCGGAAAAGAAGGGGGGGAAAAGGAGCGGGGGAAAAGCTGGCGCTTGCAAGGTGGAGCGGTGGGGTGGGGGGCTTATGCACCGCGAGCACCCTTGGGCCCGGCACCGCACCTCGAGACCGTGGCCTACTGCCTCTCAAGGCGGGGAAAAGGAGGGGGTCACGGGCAGAGGTGGCACGGCGATTGCGTGCAGTGAGGGGCGCCCCCCTCCCCGCGAGACCACCGCACTATGAGACATTGTACGTGATGTGGATGGCCGCGGGCTCCCCCGCATGGGTGGTGCCGACGGGGGAGAACAGCGTGAGTGACACGAAGTAACACCTACTCCACTGCCGTCCCGCACCGCGGCAATGGAGCAGTGAATAAAAATTTTCCTTTCCTTACAGGGAGAACAGGGCCAGCGCAAAGGCTGGAGGAGCCCGAGGAAGCCGCGACGCGGGGGGAAGGTTAAAGGGAAAGGGGCGAGGTCAGCGCGCGCAAGGTTGTGGAGGGGGGAAAATTTAAAGGGGGTTTTTCCGAAGACTATTCCAGGACATGGGTTGGGGTGGCCACGTTTCTATCTAACTCTCCACACAGGCTCCAGGTTACCTTCACCAGAGGGAGAGGAGAGGGGCCACTTGGGCTGCGCGGCGCCACGACGACTAAAGTTCTCCCCCCCCCCCTGTTTTTCCCCCGTTCCCAAATTCGTCCCACCCCACCCCCACATCCCTCGACGCTCACCTGCCCCCTGTTCTAAGCTGTAAATAGTTTCAAATGTATTTATTAATAAAAAATTATTATTTAACAAAAAACCCGCCCCGAGGTGTTTTCATTTTGCATGGTTTGTGCTGGGGCACACACCATGCGCACAACAGAGGTCGTGGAGGCGGCACCGACTAGGGCACAAAAGGTTCCCCTGGCACAATGCCAGCGCCTGGTGTCGCCCTTGCCCTCCCCCCCCCCCCCCAGCCGGGTGGCCTAAAAGGGGCCCGCTTCCTCCTACCGGCGGATACTTCGCGGGGGGTGGCAGCACCTGTGGAGAGAGAGGTGTTTAGTTCCCCCGCACAAGCACCCCCTTGTTGCAGCCTGGCCTCCCCCCACCCTCCCGCGACCCCCCCCCTCCGTGGTGGCCATGACAAGCTAAGGGGGGAAGCAACAAGCAGGGGAATGGTGCAATCATTTTACGCAGTCACAGCACACAGGCAAAAAAACCCCACAAACCAACCCACACAACCCGACCCCCTTGCTCCGCGCATGGCCACGCGCGGCTTTCCGCTACCCACACGAAGCACGCGAACCGGCCATGGTCACCCCGCTTACACCTTTCCACAGCATGTTGAAATGTTTGTCTTCTTCACCGCCCCTCCCCGCCACCCCCCCCGCACGGCAAGTGAGCCGCCCGACCCCCCTGGCAACGCGCGGTCCCCCCCCCCGGCCCCAAAAAACAGGCCTGGGCAAACCGCTTCACGCAACAAGCGGTTAAAACCGGGAAAAGGGGGTGAACGGGCCACTCCCGGGGCCTTAAACCCTTCCCCCCAAAACCCCCACAACCCTTTCTCGGTAAAGTTAAAAAAACCTTTCCTTAAGCTTTTTCCCCCGGTCCTGGTGGGAGAAGAACTTCTTGCTGCAACGCCGCCCGACTCCTGAAAAAAAATGGCGCCCTCCTGCTCTGTTGGGGCGGGGCGACCGTTGGCGCCATGGCCCGCCCACCTTTTACGTCACGCCAAAAAAAAGCCCGTATTTTTGCTTTTACACATCCGGGAACGATCTCCATAGAGCGATTTAAAAAAAAAAGCACCTTCTCTCCCCGGGTTTTTTAAAAAAATCGCGCGCTGGCCGATGCTGCCGCCCGGGATGCGCTTGAACGTGCGGAGCCTCAGAAATATATTCGACACAGAGCACTATAACGGGGGGAAAGCGCTCTTCGGGGTCCCCCATGCCAATTAAACTCCCCTGTGGAAAGGGCCTGAGAGAAGGTAAAAATTTTTGAGGTCACCTAGAGGAAATTTTAAAACTTTTTGGACACATGCACATGCCTGCTGCTGTGTCCCTTTTGTCAGAGAAGTGAGAGAAGTGGGAGCATGGGTGGTGCAGGTGCTGAAACTGCTCCCTCAAACGAGGGAGAAGTTTTGGCATACACACACACACACACGGCTGCTATTTCCCTGTTGCTGCTTCTGGTGTTGGTATGAGGGTGTTATCAGCCTGCAACCTTCCCCCAGATTTGATATAGTTTAATTGGCAGAATACGATTTAAGTGGCAAAATACATTAGCTGGCAATTGATATAAAATGAGCCCCAAGTAACTTTTAAGAGGAAAATTACTGACTGAACATATGTGCTGCAAAGTAGGTCACAGGATTTCCTCTAAGCATAGCCAAGGTCATTGTCAGGCAGATTATCGGGTTTAAATCCGGAGATAATAGGCTTAAACTAGAGTTATAACATCTCTGATACCACACAATAGAATGGAAAGTTCCCACCAAAACACTGAGTGTTTCAGTCCTTCATCCTAAAACGTGGATATTTTCCTGCATTGGATGAAAAAGGGGGTTTGTCATGCATTGTAAACACTGTACTCCTTAAAGACAACCCCTCTCTAAGACATTGCCTGGTGCCCCTGGATCACCAAAAAACAGCAGCACCTTTGTACCTGTCCCCAGTTTATACTTACTATCCCAACAACATTTAGAGGGCTGCATGATTTTCCCCTTTTCCCGCTCTGTTCTAATTCCATTAGAAGCAGTCCTCCAAGAAACTAAATTGTTGACTAACGGCTTTTTTTTTTTTTTATAGCTGTACTTGATATCTGACAGTTTGTTTAAATATTAGTATTCAATGTCTGGCCATTACAATGTAATCTGAAGCAACTTTGATGAGCACTCTTAGGTCCAGATGTGTAAAATTACAGCCTCAATTAGGATTCATATTGGATTGGATAATACTATCTGGTGCCTAAGTACCCTAAAGGCATTAGATCCTATCTCATCTTAGAAGGTAAGCAGAAACAGCCCTGGTTAGTACTTGGATGAGAGACTGACAATGAATCCCAGGTGATGGAGGCTATCTTTCAGAGGAAGAAACCAACAAAACCAACTTGTCTCAGAAAACTGTAAAATTCATGGAGTTGCCATGGCGACTGGCAATTTGAGAGCACACACGCACACATATACAAATAATAACAAACATGGAGAGATAAGTCATATTGAATGGTATTTGGGGATTGGTCAGAAACAGTATTTCGATTATGTCTGTGAGCAATACCATCAAGGTTTAGGTTACCTATTATATATACAGGTCACAAGAGAAATGTCATTTTTATATCATATGACAGCTTGGCTGGGAATAATAAGAACAGTAGTCCAACACATCTGGAGGGCTTCAGGCTGGAGACAGCTTCTTTAGAAGATATTTCCTCCTACTTTATGTGGTTCACTGCCACATGGCCAGAGAGCAAAGCTGCCAAAGAGTTCCTTTATTTACCAGCCTTGGTTTATATTGTTTGAGGGAGTTCCTGGGATCGGCCAGCCACATGTTCATGTGAGAAAACAGACACATAGTTTCTATGTGATTTCTTGCCAAGGCCCAGATATGTATTAAAAGAATTATGTTTGTTGTGCAAGAATCTGGAACAACATTCAAATACTCTTTTGGTTTTAAAATGTGGAAAAATGTAACCCTGAACATTGCAACACATCAGCACAATGATTAATAGACACAGTCAACTCTTCTGGACCAAAAAGAACTCAAATTCAGTACAGAAAGTAGAGAAATTAAAGGCACAATCCAGTCTAAACAAATCATTTATAATGTATGCCTATACATTTACTCAGATGTAAGAGACTTATTTACAAGTAAGTATGGATAGGTTTGCTACCCTAAAGCTCCATTAACTTCAGCAGGAACAATACACATTGCACAATTCTATGTATGTTTTGTTACTTTGTGCCTTCAAGTCAGTTCTAACTTATTGTCCACACCTGGTCTGGGCTGGCAGCCAGGAGAAGCTGATAATACAGGTCAAGAAGCTCAGGTAGTTAAGCAATTAGTCAGTTTACTTTAGGAACAACCTTACAAATGAGAAGCAAATAATGATCACAGCAATGTCCATAGATCAACAGCAGGCAATACAAACACAGATCAAACAGCAGAATAACAGGCAAGCGAAGCAAACAGAAACATGCAGGGGACAAATTTTCAGTTGATTGCTGACAAAGGCTAGAGGGGAAAGGCTCAGTTCTTATAGATTCCAAGGTCAGCGCAGCTGCTGCCTGATTAATTGGTGCTTGGCATAAATTCACTGGGAGCAATTCAGGAGGCCCTTTTGCTGTCTACACTGGGCAAAGGTAGGTATGGATAGAGCATTCCCTGTGTCAGAATGAGCAGTGCTCCCTGCTAGGGCTGACACTTCTGTCCCTGGGGCAGCTGGTGATACTATCTGCTCTGCAGGTTCTGCTGCAGCAGTCTCTGTGCCAGGGCTCAGAGCAGGTTCTTCTGCCTCAAACTCTGAGTCTGAGTCTATGTCCTGGAAGCCCATGACACTTATGGCAACTCTAAAGGAACCCTGTCACAGGGTTTTCTTGGCAAGATCTGTTCAGATGGGGTTTGCCTTTCCCTTCCTCTGAGACTGAAAGAATGGATTTGCCCAAGATCCCCCAGTGGGTTTCTGTGGCTGAGTGTGGATTCAAATCCTGGTCAACAGAGTCGTAGACCAACACTCAAACCACTGCATCATGCTGGCCCACTTACTTAGGAGTAAGTCCAACTAACTTACTTCCAGGTACGTATATTTGGGTTACCATCTAAAAAACTAACAAGGGAATAAGTAACCTGGTTTCTTTTAATTCCTTGTAAATTTCTCATATATTTTATTTGTAATTCATTTCCACAGAATTAAATTAGTATCTGGATAAAAACCCATATACAATACGTATTTCAATATATTTTTCTGAATATATTTCTCACAAGATCTGTATACCATTCAGCATAATCTGATACATGGCATGCCTACTTAGAAGTAAGTTCCTTGCACATACTTCAGACAAAACATCTCAGTGAAATGCCTTTTGGTGCATATTCTTTTTGAGTGGATAACTGCATTACAAATTTCTGAGAAGTGCAAAATAATTGGCACATCCAGACTGATTGAAAAATTCCAGATTTCATTCCTGTTCTTTCTGATTTTATACTAGGTTAAAATAAACCAACCTGAGGAGCTAGTATAAAAAGTCTCTGATCATACCAGGAGCTGACAGAAAATATTCTGGGATAAACAAAATGTGTATGGATCTCTAGAATAAAATTGGAAGGAACAAGAACAAAAGCTGAAAGTTTCTGATCATTTCTATCAGTCTGGATGTGTTTTGAAGGATAATTATTTTCCAATTCTTACATGATCCCAGAAAGCTGAGATCAGGTCAGTTTGAATCTGAATGCACAAAGATCAAACTTTTCAAGCATCTCTATTTCAAAATAAGAATTACAGACAGTAGAAAAAGTGACTTTTTTGAGATACACTTTCACAATTCTCCAGCCAGCATAGTCTCTAGCCATGCTGGCTGGGGGATTCTGGGAGCTGTAGTCAAACAGGTAAATCTTCCAAGCACAGTGAGACTGTAAAAAATTATCTGTTTTTTCTGTTAGAACATTAACTACATTTTAACAGCATTTCATAGTAAGCATGAGACTGGGATGCATTGCACATACTCAACTCTTCCACTGAAACACTGAGACCGAGAAGTGCTTCAAATTGTCTGCTATTACTCCCTGACATTTCTATGACATTTTTGTTAAGTGCTACCAAAATGAATGAGAGTTTCTTTTCTCAATTTAAAAGCATAATCTTTGTGCATTAAAATGGAGCTCTTCCAATTACCATCCTTGTCCTCCTATTGCAGGTGCTCATAGAACTTAGCAAAGATGAATGCTTGAGTTCATCAGATCCCATCTCGCGGCTCATTGAAGATGATATTCTGGCAAGAACTTCACTTGTACTTCAGCTTTAAACCCTTCCAAGAGCAAAAAAGCTTAACACACTATGTCACTTTTCACATTTTTAACAGCCATTCTTTTTTCCTGGAATTGTCATTCTGTGATGTGGTTTTTGACCAACATAACTATTCCAGCATAGGCAGTTGTCTTGATCCAGAACTCAGTCTTCTTCTAGGCCTCTCAAAGGTTCAA
Source organism: Ctenosaura bakeri (assembly GCA_948474755.1). NCBI lineage: Eukaryota > Metazoa > Chordata > Lepidosauria > Squamata > Iguanidae > Ctenosaura > Ctenosaura bakeri. The sequence continues at coordinate 241,737 of CAOLHI010001660.1, forward strand.
GCAGGGCTGGACACTGATACACGTTACTGCCATTGCATAAGCTTTATTAATGAGGAATGAGGCAGCAGTTGGTACACAGCAGAGAAGCATTCCAGTCCTTTTGCTCATGGAAACGAACATCCTCTCACAGCCAATGGTAGAACTGAGCCCCCTAACAAATTCTAGTCAGATCATCCCTTGACAGGAATCAAATTCCCTAGCACTGAAATATATGGGGAGCCCTTGGACTGGGTTCACCTATCTTAGGTGAGGCCAATGGAACATGTACTCCCCAAGAGCTATATAGTACACAAACAAGCAAAGAAAAAGTGCATAAGCATGACCCATCTCCTCCCAATAGAATATTTAACAAGAGAAAAATTAATTCCGCCCATCTGCCTTCATTTCTTCCCCAGCCACGAGCTGCAAAGCAAATGCAAAAAAAGCCCCAAAAACCAAAAAAGTCACTAATAAAAGTAACTCTTTCATACTGCTGGAAAGCTGTTAATATTTTCCATGATGCTAACATGAATTCTGACACCCATTTGCCTGGTGGCAAAGGCCCGGCTTCCAACAACGATAAGGATGATGTAGGTGCAGCAGCAGGAGTAAAATGTCCATGGGCACCGTGGCAACCAGAGGATGGGGTGGTGCATAGGAAGTGACAGTACAAACAGTTTGACAATGGAATCCCCTGCCTTGGAATATGCTGGAGCTCCTTCTTTGGAGGTTTTTAAATGGAGGCTGGATGTCCATCTGTCAGGGATGCTTTGATGGTATATTCCTGCATGGCAGGGGGTTGGATTCAATGGCCCTTCCAGTTTCTTCCAGCTCTATGATAGGAAGGAAGGAAGAAAGAAACTACCCCAAATTAAGTTTCACTAAAGTTGTCATCACATACCCATACACATCATTTCCTTATGCTGCACCATTCAGTCCCATAAGTTAGTTTGCTGGTAGAATAAAGCAAAAACATACCATCTCTTCAAGTAGTCTCTCATTTAACTGTGGTATATCTTAGTTAAATTTTAATAGACTTAAGTAATTGATATTTAAGGGCAGGGTAGTAGCTGTGCAGACATGGTTGAACTGCAACTCCCAAGTATTCCTCAGATTTGCTATGCTGGCTAGGGTTGATGGAAGTTGCCCTCCAACAACATCTGGAGAGCTTCACAATTCCCACCCTTGTTGAATGGAGACAGTGCCAGGACAAAGCTTTAAGCAAATTGCCAAGATTCAGCTGGCAACAATAGCTTTTCAAAATTATTTCTTAAAAAACAACAACAACCAGCAAACCTAAAAGGAACCAAGCATGAAAATTCCTGAGTTAACATGTCTGAAGTTGATGTATTTTATTGTTTTCCCATTTTGAGGACATACTGTGTCTCCAAATTTTATGCAGATGTGTGAAAAAATAGAAAAGTTGCAACCTCTGTGTCGGGGGCTCCGACCTGGCCGGCCCCTCCGGCGTCTTGGAGGCCGCCGCGGATGCGGCCCCCGGAACGGAGGAGGACCCGGATGACTCCTGGGACGCTGCGGAGGCCTCCGCCACCGAGGAGGGACGCCTGGGCCCTGCGGAGGCCACCGCCACCGAGGGAAAGCGCCTGGACGCTGCGGAGGCCGCCGACGCCACGGAAGCCATCGCCGCCGAAGGAGAGCGTCCGGACGCCATGGAGGCCACCGCTGCCAAGGGAGAATGCCAAGTGGTCTGCCAGGGTGGGCGGGACCCAGGCTCGATCCCAGGGCACCGCCCACCTGCGGCCCCGATCCAGAGGAGGCTGCCGCCCCTCCTCCCACGTTCCAGCAGTGGCGGCGGGCCAAGGAGGCCGCCCGCCGCTCCCAGCGGCTGCTGGAGCGACGGCTGCAGGCTGAGGGCTCTCAGCTGGCTGATGGCTCACAGCTGTGAGCCTGGCTGAGGGCTTGCAGCTGCAAGCCAGCTGTCAGATTGGCTGCCACCGACCCTGGAGGCCTACTTAAGGCCAGCGTGAGGCAGAGGAAGGCACGGAGCAACAACTGTTGGCCCTCCGTGAGCCTTCCGGCCGTGCTTGGTCCCAGCCATGCCTGCCTATGACCATGTCCTCATCCGGAGTTCCAGCCAGCCCAGCCCTCTGCCAGCATCCCAGGTGAAGTAACCCTTTATTTTCTGTAGTACCTGCTGCAAGGACTGTTTATGTTTGCCTTAGTCTGCTGGCAGGGGCCTCCATAGGTGAGACTCCTGTAACTCCTGACCCACACCTGCTTGACCCCAGCCTGCCGCCGACACTCTGGTGTTTTCTAATATGAGTCAATGATTGAGGACTGGTCATCCAAATTCCCAAATATTAGAGCAGATTGGGTACGGATCACATGGCTTTGAACCAGTATAATATCTAAATCACTGAAATCAGTCCCCAATCAAAATTGGGATCCTTGTGCAATGTCCTCATATTGAATTCATCCTGTGCTTATTGAAATAATTATTTGAATTTATTTACATTTATAACTTTTCTAATTTTTCTTCCCTGTCTCTCTACTATGCATTTTGGCAGTAGGTTAATGTCTATTGGGAACATCATTGTTCCCATCATATGCCAATTTCTTGTTGGAAAGTGGCATATAAATTAAACTTTACTTTATTTAAACTTTACCTAAACTTTTTCTAAATATTTAGAATCCATGGGTCTGAAAAGTCAGCCTTCCCCATATCATCCATGTTTTGGGTGACAAACACCATCATCTCCAGTTAGCATGGTCAATGACCATATCAGCCAGGAATGGTAGAGGTTATAGTTCAACACATCGGGAAGACACCGGTTTAATAAAGACTAGTCCAAAGCATTGTTTAACAGTCACATCTCTGCTTTAAGTTCTGCACTAGGAAATTTGATTGTTAATAAAATGCTGCAGGCAGAGTACAAATAGCTGGGGATATCTATTCTGTTAGAAATTAGAGCCAAACTAACTCTTGGAAACTCTTTGTGTTGGAAAACACAACAATAACAACAACAACAACAACAACAACAAAGAATCACAAGGAAGCAAGGCAAACCATCCAAGTCCATGGGAGTAGATCTAATATGAAATTTCCCAGTGGTAATGATTTTGGCTTGCTGGGTAAGTGTAGCTCTTCCAAACTGAAAATAAGCACAACAGAATGGGGAATGGCTGACTATACTCCATGATTACACATCACTCTCACATCATCCATTATCTGTGCATTTTCTGCATATCAGAATTTTTCATTATTACCTTTAATGGCTCTCAGTCTCTAAGAAAATGTTCAGCCACTGCTACTGTTGTTCTAATGTATTCCTGATGTTTGTAATGTGTCAAGATTTTTAATTCTGACAAAGTGACAAAAGACAGGAGATAACGGAAGCTCATAAAATTATGTATAGTGGGGAAAACATAGAAAGAAGTAAATTTCTTCCTCATAATTAAGGATGGATGGATCCATCTGGTTCAGTATGTGATAATTTTACAAATGCTCATTCATAGATCTGTTCCTTTCATGGGACAATAGTGTGGTGTATTCTTCAGACATTCTACACACCCAGTTTTAGTCAGATGATAAGAAACTTCTCCAATTAGTACCTCTTTCCAGTGGGTGTGTTCAAAATTCGGGAAAAAGACCACAAGGATGTGTTGCTGGGCAGTGCGGGGCTGGACTAGAAGATCTAGCCTGCAGTCTTAAATTTGTTTTATCTGTAAAATGATTAAAATGTAAAGGATTATTAAAAAGCAGGAATTTCTAATAGATTTGGGGGTTCTCAGTCTTCCATATCTTATGTCTCGCCAATCATTCTGTCAAAGAACCTGGGTTCCATTGTGATAGAAATACCCCCCCTGAACACACATACTTTTTCAGACTATTTATTTTTACAGGCATTTTATTCTTAAACCTCTCATTTAAAGTAAGAGATAAGGATGATAATAACCTTTCTGGGAATAACACAGACAAAAGTAATAATTTCATTAGAGATGAAAATTATATCAAGTGTAATGGCTGCAATTGTAATAATATTTCCTGGAATCCAATTATAGAGCCAGCATGATTGTACAAAGATGTTGGGAGATCAGTATTCAAATCCCTGCTTCACTGTGGAAACCCACTGGGTGACGTTAGGCGAGTCACAATCTATCAGCCTCAGAGGAAGGCAATGGCAACCCCCCTCTGAACAAATCTTCCTCCTCCCCCAAAAACAAAAGCCAGCCACAATAGGGTTTCTTTGTTGCCTTAGAGTGGTCATAACTTAAAAATAACTTGAAGGACACAAAACAACAAATCTGATTATTAGCCCCAAGTAGAAGGAAACTGTTGAATCAGTGAGAACGTTTCTTTTGCTTCAGTAGGTATATTCTAGTTGGGACTAATACTTGGATTTAGGCCATGATTATTAATTAGTATTGTTATAAAAGCTCTGCATCCCACCTAGCGTAACTCTGCATAATATTAAAAGATATTAAAAGAGCTGGCAGAGGTCATTTCGGAACCGCTTGCTATAATTTTTGAGAAATCTTGGAGGACAGGAGAAGTTCCAGCAGATTGGAAGAGAGCAAATGTTATCCCCATCTTCAAGAAGGGAAAAAAAGAGGACCCAAATAATTATCGCCCAGTCAGCCTGACATCGGTACCCGGAAAGATCCTGGAGCAGATCATTAAGCGTTCAGTTTCTAATCATTTAGAAAACAACGCAATAATCACGAGAAGTCAACATGGATTTCTCAAAAATAAGTCATGCCAGACTAATCTGATCTCTTTTTATGATAGAGTTACTAGCTTGATAGATGAAGGGAATGCTGTGGATGTAGCATATCTCGATTTCAGTAAGGCCTTTGACAAAATTCCCCATGACATTCTTGCATCGAAGCTAGTAAAATGTGGGCTAGACAGGGCTACTGTTAATTGGATATGTAATTGGTTGACCGACCGAACCCAACGGGTGATCACGGATGGCTGCTTTTCATCCTGGAGAGAAGTGACTAGTGGGGTGCCACAAGGTTCTGTCCTGGGCCCAGTGCTGTTCAATATTTTTATCAATGACTTAGATGAAGGAATAGAGGGCATGCTCATCAAATTTGCAGATGACACCAAATTGGGAGGGGTTGCTAATATGCCAGAGGACAGGATCAAAATTCAAAATGACCTGGATAGATTGGAGAGCTGGGCCAGGGCGAACAAAATGAAATTCAACAGAGAGAAATGTAAGGTCCTACACTTAGGCATAAATAATGGAATACAGAAATATAGGATGGGGGACACGTGGCTGGATAGCAGTACGTGTGAAAGGGATCTAGGAGTCTTCATAGACCACAAGCTGAACATGAGTCAGCAGTGTGATGCGGCAGCCAAGAAAGCCAATGCAATTCTCGGCTGCATCAACAGGAGTATGGTGTCTAGATCGAGGGAGGTACTGGTACCACTCTACTCTGCTTTGGTTAGACCCCATCTTGAATACTGTGTCCAGTTCTGGGCACCCCAATTCAAGAAGGATATTGACAAGCTGGAGCAAGTCCAGAGGAGGGTGACCAAAATGGTGAGAGGCCTGGAAAACATGCCCTATGAGGATAGACTGAGAGAGCTGGGTATGTTTAGTCTGCAGAAAAGGAGGTTAAGAGGGGACATGATAGCCATGTTTAAATATTTGAAGGGATGCCACGTAGAGGAAGGAGGGGGCTTGTTTTCTGCTGCTCCAGAAACCAGGACAAGGAGCAATGGATTCAAGCTGCAGGAAAGGAGATTCCACCTGAACCTCAGGAAGAACTTCCTGACAGTCAGGGCTGTCCGGCAGTGGAATCTGCTGCCTCGGAGAGTAGTGGAGTCTCCTACCTTGGAGGTTTTTAAGCAGAGGCTTGATGGCCATCTGTCGGGAGTGCTTTGAGGGTGTTCCTGCATGACAGGGAGTTGGACTGGATGGCCCGTGTGGTCTCTTCCAACTCTACATTTCTATGATTCTATGATTTCTATGATTCTATAACATCAGTGATTCTTGCACCACTAGCTGAGAAAAACAGCAACAGATGATCCTACCCAGTGTGCCACAAGCAAGAGAAAAGGTATGTTGTAAGGCAAGTGCTACAGTACCCCCAGGAGAGTGACATCTATTTTTTTTAAATAGCAAGAAGAGCATTAATTCTCTGATCTGGCAGTTAAAGTCAGCAGAGTGGTATATCTAGTGGGATCCACCCCAAAACAAAGAGACCAGCACACACAAAATCATTATTAGAGGCCCTCCTCAGGATCTGGAGTAAGTGCAAGAGACAGTGCTTTCTCAATGGTGGCCCTGTGGAATACTCTCCCAATATAATGTGTGCACCCATTTGTGTGCTTGTTCTGTTGTTGTTCATAACCCTCATGCACTAGGATAGGACATTTGTGTCTCCAAGAATTATGACTTGTTGCAAAATCCACACAGAGGTAAGCCTACAGTGCAGGCAGTCTGTGGCATTTTTGTGTTTCAGCTAGTTATAGAATCATAGAGTTGGAAGAGACCACAAAGGCCATTGAGTCCAACCCCCTTGCCATGCACGTTCAAAGCAACCCCAGCAAATGTTCATTCACCCTCTTGTTAGTATGGCTAATAGCTCTCTCCCAGGGTCTACAATTTATTAATTTACTACCTCAAATTGATATCTCCATGTGGCTAATATTAAAAATCATTCCATGTGTCTGATAGGGTTACTGAAAGCGCACGTAGGCAGGAAGGCTGAAAGGGGGAAGTTAGGAAAACTTTGGTCAACTCAACCTGTCACATAGCCAGGGACCCTCCTCGAGACTTTCTGACCATCGAAAAGACAAAAGGGCCCTTCGCACTGGTATGGCACCTTCATAGAATCACAATCAGCCTGCCAAAGGAGGGCAATTTCCACTCTACATGTGCCTTTATCTCACCTGGGCAGAGTCATTCACAAGGCGCTGCGAAATATTCAGCCGGAGATATTTGTTGTGAAGCTTTGATCTAGCCTCCCTGGCCATTTGTTTTCTCTGGGAAAGAGCTAGCTCTACAGGCATATTTTTTTTTCTATAAAAACCCCATGTTTTGATCTGTTCGGGGGTTCATTTACATTTTCCTCTTGAATCACTGTCACTCTGTTTTGCCTCAAACCCCCCCCTTCCTGAGTTTCATCGTTCTCAACCCTCAGTCTTCAACTTTTGGCTTCTCTGGGCATTAGAATAAGGTGTAGTATTACCCCAGAACACCTCAAAACAAAATCCCTATTATTTTTCCTTACTTTCTTCTTCAGTAGTTCTTGAATGAATGCGTGAGTGTGTGTGTGAGAGTGTGTGTCATTGTTTGCTTTAATTACTGAGAGTTTAATAAAATCTTTAAACTGAACAACTTCCCTAGTTCTTGGTTTGGCCTGATCTGTATACATTGGGTTACAAGGTCCTGCTTAAGTTACCCTGCCTCTCGTAAAGCTAAACAGTGCTCTGAACTAATTTCCCCACAATTTTGATAGATTTTGGGAATCGCCTTAAGGGACCCCCAAGAAATCAGGGTAACACTCTGTTTAAAAATCTCCAAAGAAGGTGACTCCACAACTCTCCCAGACAGCATATTCCACTGTCAAATGGCTCTTACAGTCAGGAAGTTCTTCCCGATGTTTAGATGAAATCTTTTTTCCTGTAGTTGGAATCCATTACTTCATGTCCTAGGCCCTTTTCTCATTGAGGCTTCTCGCGTGAGCGGGGAGAGCGGCTTGCGCGAGAAGGCTCCTCCGGGAGGCTGCCGTTTTCCCCTCGTTCCTTCCGCAGGTGAAGGAACGAGGGGGAAGCGGCAGCCTCCCGGAGGAGCCTTCTCGCACGAGCCGCCCTCCCCCCGGGCGAAGCAGAAGGCTGTCGCGTCCGTCCCCCCTCCCCGCTCGCGCAAAGCAGGAGGCTGTCACATCCATCCCCCCCACTCGCGCGAAGCAGGAGGCTGTCGCGTCCGTCGCGCTAGTGCCTCACCCCGCCCCTTCCTTCCACAGGGGTGGAGGGAAGGAAGCGCGACCCGGCCGCCTCCCCGACGCTCCACACAGGAGGTAAGTGCACGTGGGCGCCGGGAGCGTTGCGCGAGTGCGGGTGATTTTCACTTTGAGGTGAAAATCAAAAAACCCGCGATTGCGCCGCTGCAGCCCCGTGAGCGCGGCGGAAGTGGGAGTGCGTCGTGCAGAGCGACGCTCCCACTCCCACGAGGCTCACGGGGCTGTCGCGCGACAGAAAGCCCGTGAGAAAAGGGCCCTAGTCTCCAGAATACAAGCTTGCTCCATATTCAACAAGACATCCCTTCAAATATCCCTTCAAATATGACTACCATGTCACGTCTTGCTCCATATTCAACAAGACATCCCTTCAAATATCCCTTCAAATATGACTACCATGTCACGTCTTAAACTTTCTTTTCATCAGGCTAAACATACCTATTTCCTTAAGCTGCTCCACATAGGGTGTGGTTTCCAGACCTTTCACCATGTGGTTATCTTCTTCTGGACATATTGCCATTTGCAGGTTTTTTTCTTCACAAACAACAAACAAAAGAAACAGAAAAAATATTTGAACAAATCAATTGCTTTTCATGAATGAGTACAAGGTAACGTTTTGGGAACAGAAATGTCCTAAATCATTTTGTTACAAAACATGATACAGTTAAGCAGATGCTTAGGTGGTCAGTTGGTTGGCCCCATTTGGGTGGTTGGGATGTATAATTTGGATAATGTCCTAACATTGATCCTAATTTCAATACTTTGGAATTCTCATTTGGGGTCTGAAAATATCACTCATCCAATGAACTTATTGATATATTTGAAAATCCTGGTCTGTAGAGGTTTTTCAATACCTCCTTGTTTTCTTTGGTTTTTGACTGAATGGTGTGTGTGTGTGAGAGAGAGAGAGAGAGAGAGAGATTTACTTTTGTAAATGAACTATATTTGACTTCTTTTAGGGGGTTTTATGTTTGCTTAGAGAACTTTTCCTTATTATCATGTATATGATTGGAATAAGGATAGCTAATCTCATCATCACTTTAGTTATGATTTTATATTAGTTGTAGCAAAAAAGTAAATATTAATATCTTATTAGTTTTAAGATGTGTTTTATTGTGACTGGTCCACTTTTAAATTGAATCAAATTGATTTATGATTTTATGTACTTTCTGTGCTGAAATTTCATTTGGTGTTGAAATATCCAAAGCAGCCAGGGAAATGCAGCTGTCTTGAAAATGGGCTAAGAAACATATCCAGTGAATAAATAAAATGACTGCCTTGGAGTTCACACAAAAACCTGCCATTTTGTTTGCATAAGCTGACCCTAAATGAAGCAATATTTGGATTTCCTTACAAAGACCAGAGTCTAGCCCCACTATCTAATCATTTTATTTACCCTTATGATAATCTTTCCATTCTTTTCTGTTTTCCAAAACTGTCAGATCAATGCCATCAACTTTGTCCCAAAAAGTGAAGTTCCAGGACCCATTGTTAATCTGTGTAACACCATCACAAATGCAGACAAAAATAATAATACTGTATCATAAAATCAACAAGCAAGTAATTGAGGATTTCACTGTATCTTGCAAAGCTTCTGGGAAACAATTCTCCTCCTTATATGTAAAAGTTGGAACATTATTTTGTTTGTGATAAAATTGTTTTAAATTGCTTTTACATTGTTCTAATCATTGACATTGTTTAAATTGTTTTAGGTTATTTTTAAAATGACTTCACTGATTCTGCACAGCCCTGAGATCAGCCAATATGAGCAAGTCAGAAATATTTTTAAAAAGTAACTAAACATTTTGTAACTATTATTGTGAGCTAGTGGCATTAACTGGGTCTGGCTGTATTCCACAATTCCACACTAGTACAAGAAATTTGTATTGGTTACCTCATTCAACACCTTGACAATCTCAGCTTTATAGCACCCCCCAGGCAAACTTCTAGCCCTTGTGACTGCAGGCATAGCTTAGGCTTGAAAGTATTTGTGCATGCATGTTAAGAGATCCGTCCTTGGAACATAAATATCATGTTATGGTTACTATAGCCATTTCTGCACTAGACTGTTATAGTGCTATTATTCCACTTTCAACATCCTATGGAATCCTGGGGTTTGCAGTTAGTGGTAAATTGCAGTAAACTGCAAACCCCAGGATACTATAGGATGTTGAAAGTAGAATAATAGTAGCAGAACGAAGGCAAATAATCCGAACCTAATCTGCTCCAAGGTGCAGACGACTTCCGTTACAAGACACATTGGCCTCGTCTTAACTTCCTCGTGCGGAAAGGGCCTTTGTTTAACTTTAACTGGAGTCATCGCTACAGTTAGTACTGGTATACATAGGTAAAAAGACCCTTCCATTAATCTCCTGTTGCAGGACTCCTATGAGCTATAAATTGTCCAAATTCTAAGGAGATTCTGGTGTTGTGGGTAGATCCAAAGTCCCCCACCTCTTAGGAAAAAAATCCTTCCCCGATCTAATGCTATCCATGTATGATTGACTCTAGCAATGATGGGAGTTAAAACTCCCATCCCTGGTAAAATCAAACACATCTGGACAGCACAGATGTTAGACCCTTTCCACTTGACGCACACAACCCACCATGGGGACAGGAGAAGGACAGAGGCAGGATGACACTTATGCACAACATTGTCCCAGTCCTGTCCTTCTCCTGTCCCCAGGTGATACAATTGGGCTGCAAATCATTGATGAGTTTCCCCTGTCAATGACCAGTGATCATGCTGCCCTCCCACTGCGTGCCCACACTTACCTTGTCTGCAGGGGCCCTGGAAGTGCAATGGCTGCGCTTCCTGCCCCAGTGCAGCCTGGGACAGTACCCGGTTGCACTGCAGCAGGAAGAGGCGGATGCCAGAGACAGCTGGTGTGGAGGGGAGCACTTCTCCTGGAAGAGCCGCTGCCACCACCATCACCGGATGCCACTGGGAGAAAGGTAAGCTGTGGAAAGGGCCTTAGACAGTTCTTTAACTCTGCTGTGAGTAATGGTAATGAATTAATTTTGAAATGCTATAATATAAAATGAAAAAAATTACTTTCAAAATTCAATGAGACTAATTCAGTTCAATGAAAAGAAAGGCATAGCTTAGCTTACCAAATCAGAGACAATTAGCTGAACTGTTGCATACTTCTTGCTCATTGTTTAACTGCTTTTTAACTGTTAAGGATATTCTATTCTCTTCAGTAGGTAAAAGTATTGCTTGAACAATTGCTTATTGAACAAGTACTTATTGCTTGAACAATTGGAGAAAGCTGTGGTTTCACATTTGCTAACTATTTCGGTAATTTATTTAGGGGTAGCCATGTTGGCTGTGCACCAAAATACAACAAAATCCAAAATCCACAGACTAGCAATACTTTTATTGGCCAACCAAAATGCACAAAATACATCATGCATGACTTCTTTTTTCTTTATCAGGCAGAGATGTTTAAAACCATACAGGAGAAGAAGAGAGATGATGTTACAATCACAGACTTATATTTTGTCTCCTATATTACTTCTGTTGTCATTTAGGTTGGTGTGGAGAGATTTCAATGCAGGCAGAGGCCACTCCTGTTCTAGGTCATGTGGCCAAATTTCAACAGTTGAAATTTTATCACCTAGTATATACTGTTCCTTGTCCCCAGTCTCCACATTTATTGTATTTCAGTCACTCCAAGTGTTGGAGCCTCAGGAAAGGAAAGGAAAGGCCCAGATATGGCATATCTTGCCCTAAACAACAACTGGATGTAACAGGCAAAACTCAGCTACTGGGGCTGGTCAATATATTGCAACTGAAACTATGATGCCTCTGTCATCCTGGGCATTAAGTATGAACAATGAAGAACATGCTTATGGGTTTCTTCCCTTTCTTCCTCTCCTCCTCTGTAAGTTACTGTGCTGTTGAGTACTATCACTGTTACTGAAAATTGTGTGGCAGACAGGCTTGTAGCCATGGGTGGTCACATGAAGGTGCAGCCAACAAACATAGCTCTTGCTTTCCCTCCAACAGTAGACACAGGCCATTTCCACACTAGATGGTTATAGTGTTATAGTTGTTATAGCACCAGCTGGCTCCTCCTGAAACTGCAAACCCCAGGATTCCATAGGATGTTGAAAGTGGAATAAGAGCACTATAACAGTCTAGTGCGGAAATGGCCACAGACTGGCCATTGATCCCATTAAGCTGTGCTTGCCGTGGAGGCCTGTGTATGTATTTCCTGGAGAAGGATGTGGAGCTCTGTACTTTACAGGTACTGAGGCCAAGCCTACACTTCACTTAACTATGCTGGACATTCTCATTATACTTAGGCTACTCCAGCTGCAGGGTTCAACTCCCCACTTGGTCGTGGAAACTCACTGGGTAACCTTGGGCACATCATACACCCTTGGCCCCAGAAAGCCCCATAGGTTTGCCTTAAGGTAACCATAAGTCAGAAACAACTTAAAGGCACATAACAACTCCAACTTTCTGCTATGAGAAGATTGTGATCAAGGGGTATGAACTTCATGATGTCACCATTGCTTAGTTATCTGTGATCTGTTCTTCTCTAGTAAAAACGTAATTAAAGAATTTGTCTGGAATTCCAGCTCATTGTTTGACTTTGAAATGAATTCTAATCAGGAACCTTGATTGTTCTCTACTGTTTGCTGGCCATGGTCATGCCAAGTGACCTAAAGGTTGAATTATTAGCATGGTGTGGTAGCATAAAAACCCAAGAGTTTCAAAGGCAAATGATAATGCTTATTCAACAAATGTATTTAAAAAGGGGGTTAATTCTCTTAGGGCAAGATCTGAGATTGAGTTTTCAAATATCTGATGGGAGACCTCTTGCTCCATGCATGCAAATAACAGCTTCAGAGTCCTATTCCAGAGCAGGAGACAAAAGAGATAAAGCCCCCTAACGCCCACCCCAATACCCCTATGGCAGTTTTCCAGTGTGGCTAGAACCCCAATGCCTGCAATACACTTTTAGAAAACAGTTCCTAATTGCATCAATGGATTTTCATTTACTTTAGTCCAGAATGTTTCTTGCTTCCTGTTTGCTTTGTTTCTGTTCAGCTCTTTTTAAAGTTTGATGAGCTCCTGCAGTTTTCTGCTGTGCCAGTGTTCTTGTATTTTAATAGAGTTTTTGATACCTTATTGTTGACATAAGATGCCTTAGATGTTTATGAAAAGTGGGATATAGTCTTTCTCAGAATAAATGAAACAAAAAATAAATGTTAAAATTTCAAGCAGTTTAATTTTTTCTAAATAGGATGCTGAGATCCTATAGTATGTGTCATCTTCTGACCTGATTCCTTAAACCTGCCTTAACAGCTAGCAGCTGCACCGAGTGGCAATGGTTTGCTGTGCTCTTCATCAGGGCACTGCAGGACGATGTTTCCAGCCCCTTCCTGCCAGCAATCTCCATTGCAACAAAGATCCTGCTTCTGATTGTCCCTCATTGGGAAGGGGCTGGAATCATCATCCTGCTGCACCCTGATTGCTACCAGAACAAGCCTCCATTGCTCAGCGCAATTGCTGGTTGCTAAACTAGGTTTGGAGGACGCTTACAACTATAGCAACAGTGCCACAGTTTTAAACATGCCAGTTACTAATGCATAAGTCTAGCTTATGCATTTGTTAACTGTTCAACATAATGCCAGCAAATAATTATAAAGTGTCTAAAAACTTGTGAGCTTGCACAATAGTGTTTATCACAGTTGTATTTCTACCTTTTTTCCAAGAGAATATGGTTCTTCTTAGATCTTATCTATGCAATAACACTTTTATTTGGTTGTTCCAAGAGATGGAGACCCATTCAGCTTCATGACCAAGCAGGGATTTGACCCCAAGTCTGCTCATAGTCCAGCTCTCTTAACTACTTTATGATATAATGTGTCTGTTAGCACTAATCCTGTTCACGCATCATTTAGGATACACAGGGCTTTCTGTGAAAGCTAGGAAGACAATAGAGGGATCCATATTGAGCCAAAACAAAACTAAACACAATACAGGTATACAATTGTGGGGCTAGTTATACAAAAGTTTGCTTCTTAAGTAATTCTCAAGTAATTGAAGATAGTTTCTGAGAGATTTGGGACTTTTATTTTAATAAGCAACACAAATGCTGTGATGATGAATAAGTCTGCAGTACCAGAGGGCATCCAGACTTATGCAGGAGGCAAAACCCCCAGAGCCCATATTTCTGGACAGCACAAGTCTCTGCGTGTTAGGATAGTGAAAAAAATAATAAATTACAAAATAAATAAATGTGTCTCAACAGACCAGAAAGTGGGTATGTGTTGTTAAATCTCAACCTAACGGAGTTTTCTATAAATGTCAGGTTTTATTAATATGGTTGAGACATGACCAAACGCAACATATACCCTGAGATTAGATTCTTATTAGCCAGCCACAGTTATGCTTAAACATAAATGCTTTAAAAACATCCGAGCGAGGCAAATGTTTCAAGAAATCATTATATTGGTTTGGTTTTTACATTTTTAAAAAATGTTCAAATTATGTTTCTGTTATCCTGAACTATATTCTGGCAATTCCTAGCACCAGCTGCAACACTTTATTCCCACTCTTCCATGGGTTTCTTTTTAATTCCAAGATTGTTGTAGCTGTTGTGTTCCTTCAAATCATTTTTGACTTACAGTGACCATGAAGTGAACCTAACACAGGGTTTTCTTGGCAAGATTTGATCAGAGGGAGTCTGCCTTTGCCTTCCTCTGAGGCTGAGAGAATGTTACTTGCCTAAGGTCACCCAGTGGGTGTCCATGGTTGAGTGGGAATTTGAACCCTCATCTCCAGAGAACAAAATATCTTCTGTTTTTCTTTTTTTAAAGATTCTTAGAGTTACAGTGCACCATTGCATCACTGAAATGGCATTTTTGCACTATGGCACTATATCTCTAAGATTTAAAAAAAAAATGGAGGGAAAGAAATCTGCCCTTAAAATCCATAGGACCACCTCAGAGTACCACATCCCAGGGTTTTGTTTTTTTGTTTTTGAAAAAACAAACAAACAAGAAATAACTGGAAGAGCCCTAATGCAGTTTAAAGTAATCAGTACAAACAGTCCCCCAAAAGAATGCACTGATGGATGAGTTTTAGTTTGTTTAACAAAATGATGTGGACAAGATGATTGGAGAGGTGAGACCAACCACTTGTCTCTTAGACCCATGTCCATCCTAGCTAATTAAAGCTACCAGAGGAGAACTGGCCCATGGGGTGCTTGAGTTTGTAAATGTTTCTTTGAAAGTGGGCTCTCTCTAAAGAAGCAATCATAAGACTTTTGTTGGAAAAAGACCTTTCATCGGACCCACCACCCTACATAACTGCCAACCAGTCTCACAAAACTTCTACAAATAGTGCAAACTGTAGCAGCCAGACTGTTTGTCAGGTTTGCATTTTAGAGACCATGTAACACCACTCCTGCAAGTTCATAGTCCTGCAAGATGAGGTAACACCAGTCCTGCAAGAAGCTTCTGATTTCCCTTTGAACTCAATTCAAGTGTCATCTTCTGACCTGATTCCTTAAACCTGCCTTAACAGCTAGCAGCTGTTGACCTACAAAGCCCTAAACAACTTGTGGCCAATATATGTGAAATACCACCTCCCCCATATGAGCCTGTCAGAAATCTGAGATATTCAGAGGAGGTCCTGTTTTGCGTTCCAACACCAAATGATGTGAGTATATGAAAAGGGGCTTTCTCCGTAGCAGTGCCTCAACTGTGGAACTCCCTACCCACAGAAGTTAGGCTGACCCCTTCTCTCTGAAGCTTCCAGTGGACAGGCAAAGCAGTACTATCCTGCATGGCATTCAGTGTTTGAAAACACTGTTTTAACTGTTCCAAAACTGGATTCTAGGATTGTTTTTAAGATTGCTTTTTTTTTATAAACAAAACAAATGTATAACAAATAACAACAACCAATAAATATAATGTTGATAGCAAGTATGAAAATATACAAATGAACAATATATTTACATTATATTTATAGAAAATAGGAACGGTAGAGAATTGTGTATATTGAAATATATCTTTTAAATATGTTGCATCAGATTGATAAGAAATGTTTTTAAGATTGCTTTTAAGAGTTTTAAAACAGAATTTTAATGTACTTTTGAAATGTTTTTAGCTTTGTGTTGTTTTAAATGTTTTTTTATTCCTTCATAGCTTCAGAAATTCTTGTGGAATTGGGGGCAATATAGAAGTACTAAAATAAAATAAAACAATTGCAGCAGAACATAGCAAAGACTTGGAACGATTACTGAAGAAAGTCAAGGAAGAAAGTGCAAAGTTTACAAGTTGAAAATTAAGAAAAAAATAATGACCAGAGACAATTTATATTACTTTAAAGCAGGCAATGAAGTTATTAAAACAGCTCAAGATTTTCCATACCTTAACTCAGCTCTTAATCAGAATGGTGACTGTGTCAAGAAATCAGAAGATTAGGACCTGGAAGGGCAGCTCACAAGACCCTTAAGTGTAAAGATATATCATCGAACACTAAAGATAGGAATGTCCATGCCGTCATATTTCCATATGGTTTGGACAGCTGGACAGTGAAGAAAGCTGACAGGAGAGAAAATCAACTCCTTTGAAATGCGGTGCTAGAGAGTAGTTCTGTGGATACTTGCTAAAAAGATAAATGAATGGGTCCTAGAGCAAATCAATCCTGAATTCTCCCTAGAAGCCAAGATGACTAAACTGAGGCTGTTATACTTTGGCCACATCATGAGAAAACATGACTCACTAGAAAAGACAATAATGCTCGGTAAGGTAAAAGGCAGTAAGAAAAGAGGAAGATTGTATTACAGATGGATGGATTCAATCTAGGAAGCCAGAGCCCTGAGTCTGCAAGTCCTGAACAGGGTGGCTTACGACAGAGTGATCTGGAGGTCTCTCATCCATAGCAGTTAACAACAAACAAGGGCTTCTTTGTCGGAGGCTTTGTTAACTGTGCTATGCCTCTGTATTGTTATCAGGGTTTTGTTTTGCTTTCTTTTTAGAAAATGAGAAACAGAAAGGGTAAAAGAGAAGGTAGAGAGAAAAGGTGGGTGATGTTTGTGAGCATTTCCATCAGGCGCAAGAGGTGGCCTCTCTCTCAAAGAATGCAGAGAGGCCGGGAATGTTGATGTGAGTAGCCTCTCTAGAGAGACCATTCTGGCAGCAAACAAAGACCGTATCAAATTCCATTTTCCCCAAACATTTTAAATCACGCCATGATTCTTGACAGGGCTGTCCAAAGACATTTTGTATAAAGGACTGTAGCCTAAATTGTTGTGTTGTTTTTTTTAACTTTTTAACGATTTGAGAATATTCAGAGAGCAGAAGTAATTTTCCATTGAGCCATTGCACAGAAAGTCAATCTTGAAGTATTTTTTTTCATCTCTGTCCCACCGTTGGTCCTCTGAATGACAGCTGTTGCTAGGAAGCACTAATACCAGAAGGCCAATTTTATTACTAGCATTTATACCGTCTTCTTCCCTCCCTGCCTCTCTCTCTGTGGTTTGGGATAGGAGAATTGTTGTTCATTTTTCGCTTCCATTTTGTTTCAAATTACAGCTATTACCTCACAAAAGATTTAATGCTAGGATTCTTTTATTTCCATGGTTCTTGATATCTTGGTCACAGAAAGAAGCAATCAATGGCGGCTATTTCATGTCTATTCTATACAGTCATGGTGTGTGGGTGTGTGTGTTCCTTTCCCATTCACCATACCTAAGCTACTGAAAAAGGACTGCATTCACTCCAAACAAGAAAAAATACATTTCACTTTCTTGGGATTAAGACATCTTTTTTTTTTAACTGAAGCTTGAAAGGATATAATAGTACAAGGGCTGCCAGATCAGACCAAAGTCAACTAAATACAGAATTTGGGGAATTGCAACAGCAGACATTAAGTTGTCACAAGCAGAGACTGAAAAAGTTTTGGGTTTGTTTGTTTGTTTTTTGATGGGGGGAGGCTACAAGTTCCAGAACCTGCCAACTAGCATGGTGGCCATGCTGGATTCTGAGGGCTGAGATCTAATTAGTAACTTTTCAAAACTCTGATCACAAAGTCGGTCTGGAGTTTAGACAAGTTTTGGGGTCACAGTTCCCTATCCACTATGGTGGAAAGTGTATTACTTTGGAATAATTTTTGGTAGCCACGTTGCCCAGGGGATTCTGGGAGCCCTAATCTAAAAAGTAACTTTTCCTAGCTCTGAGAAAGACATGATAGGAATAACTTTCTGCAATTTATTTTTTCTTAGCAATGCAAAGATCTTCATATCTGTGACTTATTGGTTTCATCTTCTCAGCTCTTTCCTTGTCTACATTTATGGTAGAATACAGAGCTGGGAGGATGGTATAGAGTCATTGAATCATAGAGTTGGAAGGGCCCCCAGGGGTCATCGTGTCCAGCCCTTTGCTCAGTGCTAAAGCATCCCCAGCAGGTAGCTGTCCAGCCTCTTTTTGAAGACATCCGGAAAAGGAAATCCACCAGCTGCTAGGCAGTTGATTCCACTGCTGAACCACTCTTACTGTCAAGACATTCCAACACTCAGCTGAAATCTACTCTCCTGTAACTTCAAATGAGTAGACCACGTCCTATCCTTCAAGAGAAGTGGAGAACAGGCCTGTCACCTCCTCTCTGTGACAGTCCTTGAGGTATTTGAAGAGTGCAATTGTGTGGCCCCTCACTATTCTCTTCACCAAGCTGAACATCTCCAGCTTCTTCAACCTTTTCTTACATTTTTTGTCAGTAACAGAGCTTGGAGTGGGGGTTGGTACAGTGTGAGGGGCGTGGCCACTTGCATGCAGGCCTGGCTATGATGTATGGGGGCATGGCCAGGGCACGCGGGGGCATGGCTGTGGGCCGGGATACCCCCAAAACATTGCCACCTGGGGTGAATCACCCCTCCACCTCCCTGTCCCTACGTGACTCTGTTTCGTTCTTCATACTTCTTATCATCCTTGTTGCCTTTCTCTGAGCCTACTCCAACTTGTTTATATCCTTCTTAAAATGGGGCACCCAGAAATGAATGCAGTGCTCAGAGGAGTCTGGAATATTAACAGACATAAAATAGAACAAGTAAACTATTTCAATATATCTCGGAGTGTCATTTCACTCCTCAGGATCATGGGCTTATCACCATAAGCTTGCAGTTTTGCAGGCTGTAAATATAGTAAAAGCAATAACCTGATTCTATTATACAAAGGAGGGCAGTTAATTCTAGCAGCAATTAAGATCTTTAAAGCTAAGATTATCCCACAATTACTCTATGCTATCTCAGTATGGATACTAGGATTCTCACTCCAGGTGGAAAAAGTATTGTTGTTCTTCCTGAGAAAACTGTTTGCAGTTCCAAAATGCATGCCCACATTAGTCCTGAGGCTTGAGGTGAGAATAATGTCACTAGAATGTACAGCCTGGAAATGGGCGATGGGGCACTGCTTAAGGTGCACTTTCCTTGAG
Organism: Ctenosaura bakeri; assembly: GCA_948474755.1. Lineage (NCBI taxonomy): Eukaryota > Metazoa > Chordata > Lepidosauria > Squamata > Iguanidae > Ctenosaura > Ctenosaura bakeri. Next base: position 261,112 of record CAOLHI010001660.1, read on the forward strand.
AAAGAAGCAGGATACATGTATCTAATACAAAAAGACACTTATACCTCGCATCAAAATAAAATGATCCTTGATAAAATGCTTAAACTGGACCTCTCAGAATTTTTTTTTACGATCAGTAGGTACGACAAGAACAAATCTGATTTTGAAACAACGTATAAAAGATATAGATTACCAACATGTGATAGCAGCGGCACAATCCGCCTGTTCCCCTATTTATTTTGGACTGGGGTTTAATATAAAAGAAGAGGCTAAATATCTTAAAAATCTAAATATTCCCAAATTTCGACATGCTTTTAGTAGATCAAGATCCAGTGTCCTCCCATCAGCGGTCCTGGAAGGGCAATATAAAAGACAGGCACATAACGAACGGATGTGTCCCTGTGGAGAGGGAAGGGTGGAAACTGAACACTATGTATTCTTTGAATGTTCTTTTTATAAAGATCAGAGAGAAAGATTAATATATCCATTGTTAAGGAATTTGCCTAGAAGATCTTGGAACACAAGGCTAAAATTTCTTCTTGACAATAAAGATAAAAAGGTTACTGAGGTTGTAGCCAAATTCCTTGTCTCTGCAATAAATACCTGTAAAGGTATTTTACAAAATTTATAACACTATAGGCCGCATAGACTAGGATGGTTAGAAAGCCAATCCAGAAAGTCACACTTGTTTAGAATATGTAAAATTTAGTGGCCTGAGAGAGCCATAGTGTAGTGAGTATATCATGGAAAGGACATATTGTTGGGTAGAGTAGCTACTGGATTAATCATACTTAATTATATTTTACCATTTTTTAAAAATTGTTTTAATATAATTTATGCATATACAACTCTACTCTTATATATGTGAAACATTGTACATATAACATTGTAGGTACAATATTGTATGTGTCTTAACATTTTTAAAAGCCTGATGATTTATAAATCATAATAAAGGTGGATGATGATGAATGCAGTGCTCCATATGGGGCTTGACCAGAACAGAATATAGTGGGATTATTACTACTCTCAGCTTTGCTGCAGCATCACACTGCTGGCTCATGTTCAATGTGTGATCAACAAATGCCAAGGTCCTTTTCACATGTAGTACTGCTGAATTATGTATTCTCAATCCTATACCTGTATATTTGGGTTATTGTGGCCTAAATGTAGAATTTTGCACTTGTTTTTATTGAATTTCATTTTACTAATTTCTGCACAATTTTTTTGTTTATCTAGTCTTTTTGTTAAGCCATCCCTCCCTGTTTTGTGTCTGCAAACCTTATAATGATTCTCTCCACTCTGTCATCTAAGTCATTGACAAAAATGTTGAAAAGTAATGGCCCTACCAAAGAACTCTGTGGCATTCCACACAAGACTTCCTTCCAGTTTGAAGCACAACCATTGATGACATCACTCTGAGCAGCGTTTTCCAACCAGTTATGGATCCATAAAGCCATCTGTGTATCTTTTCTTCTGTTAGAAAATGCTTTTCCCCCTGTTTTTTCCAGATGATAAAAGCTATTTCAGAATAGCTCTGCATAGTTATCCCATAGCCATTGTCATCTCCAAGAATCTTCTTTAGAGCTTGTTTTTTATTATTTTAAAATAATGGTTACAGAAATCCATGGAGGACTTAGACTGTGCCAGGTCTGACATATTGAACAAAATGTGGCAGCATGGAATGGTACTAGCGAGCCGCTTCACCAGGAAGGACTTAGGGGGTTGAGTATGTTTAGCTTTGAGAAAAGATGACTGAGAAGTGAGAAGATAGCTGTCTTTAAATATCTGAGGATATCATGTCATGGGATGTCATGGAGAAAATGAAATAAGCTTGTTTTCTTCTCCCCTAGGGACTCATGAACCAATTGATTCAAATTACAATAAAAGAGATTCTACCTGAACATTAGGAAGGACTTTGTTATTGTTAGAGCTGTTCAACAGTGGAATAGATTGCCTCAAACTGTGATGGACTCTCCCTCACTGGACATCTTTAAATGAGGTTGGATGGGCATCTTTCTGGATTGCTTCAGTTGTACATTCTTGCAGGGCAGGGGCTGGATTACATGGCCCTTGTAGTTCCTTCCAACTCTAAGAATCTATGATTCTTTTTTTTTTTTTTCAGGACCTCATTCCAATTCATTCCCTTCCCCTCTACTTTGCTGTTCAGTATCCCATGGCCATTGATGGGGAAGGCCTGCCCTCTTTGTTTTTCCCCCAGTGTTGTTCTGTACTCCAACTTTCCAAGTTCTCCAGAGCTTGCCTAGTCTCCTCCAATGCCTTTGCCCTTCTCTGTCAACACTCCACCAAGTTTAAAAGTATGGCTGAAAGTAACAAGAATTGCAGCAGTATTGCGAAAGCGGTTGCCTCCATGAAACACAAGCAATTTCCTCTCTGGATATATCTTCTCAGTGTGAAAGACATTTTTATTCTAGTAGATTGACTTCTGAGCATATGGTTGGAATCCTGTTGGTTAATCTCATCTAGAGCAGACAAATTGAATTCAATGTTGATTAGTGAGCCAATACTGAAGTAACAATAGGATGCAGGCCAAAATGTTACTTTTGAAATGTGCTTTCCTTAGAGCCTTGTTACACACAAAAACATAATCTTACACATACAAACTACACTGCAAATGCTCGGGATTTCATACTTTCCAACTGTTCCAATTTGGCAGAGACAGTCCCAATTAATCCTCTATCCTCCCATTTTTTTTCAGTTGCTTTTAAAAGGTCTCAGTTTTATTCTCTTCCTCCCACTACTTTCTCCCTGGGAGTTCAAAGTGTGAAAGTAGTTTGCACTCAGATAATGCACCAAGCAAGAGAGGAGGAAAGAGAGTGGAATTTTGTCTTTTACTTTAGATTTAGGCCATTTTCACACTACACTGCTTTAGTGCTATTACTCCATTTTCAACATCCTATGGAATCCTGGCTTCTGCAGTTTAGGGAGGGGCATTTAGAATTCTCAGCTGAAGAGCTCTTTGGTCTCAGAAAACTACCAATCCCAGAATTCCACTGGATGTTGAAAATGGAATAATAGCACTATAACAGTGTAGGGTGGAAATGGCCTTAGGCAAAAACAAAATGCTGCAGCCTTTCCTAGTTTGTCTGTGTTTTCTCATTAATAATTTCTGCCATCTTGACCACATTCTAACATTGCTTGGTGGGTTTTGTCTGCAAAGTATTCGGGACTCTGGGATATTGAATCTGAGTCTTTCTGAGGGTAACATATATGCTATACCAACTGAAGTAAGAACATGAATTACATTTCTTGCAGTACCGCAAGAAATTCTTGATGGACTCACAATTGGTTGTGAAGAAGGTGGCTTAGTCAGGAGAAACAGGCACAGTCACCTGGATGGCTGAACTGTGACTCAACATGACTTCTGCATGTTCCAGTCTCAAGAGTCCTGCTGTTGCCAACAGCAGGGAGGGGGTGGTGGATTGATTGACAATTCTAAATCTAAGCCTACTAAATTCCTGCAATTTGTTGTCAGACCACTGAAACCAGAGAAAGTAATTTGTTCTTTTCAATGACTTGACCTTCTCTCTTGCTTCTTTGTTGCCTCAACTACTAGATCCATAGCTTAACCTGGTTCTGAAAAATTTAGCATTCATTTTGGATCTGGGGATGAATTCAATTCAGTACAGCCAGCCCAACAGAATTCACTCTGGGGGACTTTGAGGGGTTGCAAGGAGTTGCAGAAGTAAATCAAGCACTCCCAGAGGCCTCCAGAACCGGTGAGGACACAAAACACCCGCAATCAATCAATCAATCAATCAAAGTAAGTTACTTCCAGCCAGAGGCCACATAATTCCCATCCATGCTATAGAGAAACTATAGGTTACTTGTTTTTTCCCTCCCTTTGGTGGATAGTGCTAGTGCTAAGTCTTGAACTCAGTACCTGATTTTCTCAGCAAAACGCAACTCCATCCAGAATAACTTTTCCACCTTCAGCCACAACAGCAGATTTCCCAGCCCACAAGACTTCCATCTTTGTCTTGCTCACCTTCCTTCTATGCTAAAAGCAAAACTCTTTTAATATTTTAATAGAAGCTATAAAAATATGGCAAGACTGATAGAATTTCTATAAGAAAACTTGAGTTACCTTCTCCTCGAAAGCAGCAAACAGAAATAGATTTAAACAAGGATTTATCCTAGTGTGGTACAGATTACACCAGCTGTCTACATGTTTGAAAACAGCAGACACAGAATATGTTAAATCATATGCTCCTCCTACTATATTTGCACATTTGGACCTTCTATATACTTATTAATCTCATTTTCCTTTGGTCTTTCCAATCACTAACAGAAATAGGTCAGGTTTTGAATTCATGAGCTTTATTGGGATTTGGAATGAAAACCCTCTTGTCTGAAGTTCTTACAGTCTCATTCAGTTTTATGGCACCTGTTTATTTCCACCATTTATGTTTTGTGTTCTTATCCATCCATCTCTGCACCCTTCCATCCATCCATGAATCATAAAATGGCCTCCAGGCTCTGCTATTCCAACAGAACAGCAGAGTAATGTCATTCTGGCAGTATCTGTGCCCTGAGGGGTGAAAAATCAATAATTTAGCTAGAGGAAAGAAAATTGTTTTCAGAATTCTCCTAAAGGGAAGATGCACAGGGAACAAGGACATAAATCTCAGTAACTTTCAGGCAGGTTGTAGATTTATAAATAATTCCTGGTGTGGGGAAAAATGAAAACATGAAACAATACAACACATATGTACTCAGAAATAAGTCTTACTGAGTCCCTTTTGAAAGGAGTGGAGATTTTCTAGAAGATTTTCATTCGGATATTTGGTAAATGTTAAACATTAATAGGGCTGGATCCAGACTTCTTGTTCCAGGAATAGGACTTCTTTCATTCATGGAAGTGAATCAGATTCATCTGAGCACTCAGGGTTGTTACCCTGATTTCTGGGGGTCCTGTGAGGGACACCTAAGTGCGCTCCAAATTACAAAGTTGGGAATTAGTCAAAAGAGCACAACCTAGCAATACGAGAGGCAGGGCAACAGAGCGAGATCTTTTACCCAATGTCTACGGGGTCAGGCCGAGTCAAGGAGGAAACAGAAGTAAATTAATAATTGTTGTTTTTATTAAAATACAGCCAAACAAGTGTATGCAACACACTCACACAGAGAACTATAGAAATAAAAGTTCAAGTTGGATAGAGGGATTTTTAGAAGAGGTTGTTGGTATGGGAAATACTACACCTGTCCTGAAGCCCGGGTAGTCTGAAGGAGAAGTTCGTGGATATGAAGTTTCTCAGCGCGTGGAGCTGAGGGGAAGGCTCGCCAAGCAAAGTGACAGCAAGGCGGGATGGAAGTCGGGAGCAATCCGAGGAAGCTCTCAAAGTCAGGGGTTCTTATAGGGGAAAATGTGGCTGTAGACTAGTCCGTACTTGGGGAAAACAATGAGTTTTGGGCTGGAGACAAAGCCTCCGAAAGGTCAGAATTTTACATGATCGGGTTAAGTCTGAATTGTCAACAGAGTAGCCAGTATGCAAATACGGAGTGCTTGACAGATGAGTATTCTGCTAATCAAGCTGCCTGCTCGGGGCAGGGAGTTCTTTGTAAGTAGCGTGGATACATAATGTGGTACTTGCTTTGAGGTCTCCTGAAGCGGCGGGTCGGCTATTTCTGGCCTGCCTGTATTTTGTGGAATATTACAGCGATTAGCGGCCATGCCTGTCTGCGAGCTTGCCCGGGTAGCCCGCAAGCGTGTGAAGGACAGAAGGGTATAGTAGGCCAAATTATTGATATCAAAATGATATCTAAGATCCCACAAGTCTGGGCTAGAAACTGCGGTAACAGGGTTCTAACGCTATTTTTGTTCCCCTTTACTTTTGCTTCTCATCTGTCATCAACTGCTTGAGGAGTTTCATCTGTCATTCATTGAGACTTCTCTTTTTTTTTGGCTGAAGACAGTGTCTTTTTTTGCATTCCTCCCTGACAGTGTCCCTGACTTCTGTCCAGATTTCTTCAGCTCCCAGTTAGTCAGGCTTAATAGTGCAAATCTATTTTTTTGTATTATCTTTAAATTCTATAGGCATGTTCTTCAGGTTGTATTTTGGCACAATGGTTGGTTTGCTGTTCTTCTCTGATTTTTGACATCAGCAGTTCATAGTCGGTGCCACGATGTGCTCCTGGTCTTGCTTTTGCAGAGAGAATGGAGCTGCTGCTGCTGCTGCTTCTTCTTCTTCTTCTTCTTCCTCAGTTATGGTCTATCTGATTTTCATATTGGCCATCAGGTGATGTTGGTGTGTACAGTCACCTCTTTGGTTGCTTAAAGAATGTGCTTGTGATGAACAAACTGTTGGCAAAATTCAGTCACTTTCCTGCTAAATTTCCCTCCTCCAATCTTTGATTCTGCTCTATTTCTTATTTTTCTATATTTCTTATTTCTTATTATTTATTTTTCTTATTTTTCAATTCCAATTGCCTGAAATTAACAAGAAGTCTCAGTTTGGTGTGTGGTCAACTTCTTCCTGGACTTTGGCACAAAATCTTTCAATATCCTCTTCTTTGCCTCTGCAATCAGAGTATAAATTTGGATTATGGTTATAATCCTCCAAGCAAGTCACTTAGTCTGCAGAAATCCCACTTCCTAAGACCATGTGCTCAGGGAGAGCACACAGCCATACAAGCAGAAGCCCACCCCCCACAAGCCTTAAAAAACACAAAGAAAGAAACACAAAGAGTCAAGAATGACACCCTAAAACACAGTTCACCTTCTGCTCTCTCCTCAGATATCATCAGTGTCCATCTCCTGTGACATCACAAGGGAACATCTATTATGGTGCTGCACAGCTCCCATGATTGGCATGATTTAATTGGCAAATAATATTTGACTGGCACCATATTAATTGCCATTGGTGTAAATGATACCTGAGGTGATGGCAAGGTCACTCTGGAAGAGGCAAATTTCTGACTGCAAACATGACATGGGAAGGAACGTCAGCCCCACCTATCTCTAGACAAGAGACCCAATCAGTTCAGGACAATAGCACGGCTGCTCTGAACACAATAGGCATGAAATATCTAGCTAGACTTTCAAACCTGAAATAGGGAAGTTCCCACCAAACTGTGATTGACTTAACCCTGGTCCCTGTGCACCTGCATGTTTTCCTATTGTCTCCCCACCTCTCCACAATATCCAGCTATTATAACAGCCATTCTCCCCTGGTCACTCAAACACGAAACCCATTAACTCCATCCAGACTTCATTGTCTGTGTGGCAACTCCCATTGTCCACTTAGCTGGGAATGTGAGGCACAACCATAGCCTTGGACATTTTGTTGGGTACAAATACCCCTGATTTTAGGCTGTTCAGTGCAGTCTCTCATTATTCCAAACACCGCTCTATCCATCCAATTCCCAAACAAGAACTGCCCTTAAGTTCTTGCCTAAGCCATGTTGCTGCTTCCTCCTCTTCTCTCTGGACTGGTAAATATTGTCCAAATCTCTCAATCTCATTTTCATTTCTTACCTTCAGTAGAGTCTTGCTGCAAGTGTGTAAATTTTGAGTTTTTGAGTGCTTGTGTGAATCTTGTCAATAAAACACACTTTTTGGTCTACATTTTATTTCTCAGCTGGTTCTCTTTCCTATGTGAGCCTGTAAACATTGGTAGAGAGTTCTTGCTAAGTTACCCCCTCTCACAAGCCTCCTATTTTTGAGCTAATTATTCCCCACTTTCAAATGAAGGTATTGACATTGCAGATTGCCCTTGTGGCATCTGTGTTTTGGGGTAACACATCTTTAGGTCTCAGACTTTGGTCCTGAAGTCTCAACACCTTGGATAATCCTCACAAAGCACTCCTTAAAGTTCAGGCAACTTCCTGACAATCTCTCTATTTAACTTTGCCACTTTCCCAAGAAGGCAAAGGTGGTGAGTCACTGGTAGAACTACAAGTTGTCCTTGCTGACATTGTCCCGTCCTCAATTATTCCCAAAGAATAGGGAAAAATAACACTAGTTTGTTCCAGACCTTGAAACAGATTAAAAATACTGTGCTTGAATGTCAAGTTTCTTGTGGCGAAAGTAAAATAAAAGCAAGCAAACACCAGTGTGGGTGCGTTACAAAACAGGTGAGATCACATTTTCAATGAGAAATTTTCATTAATATTTGTAATTGGATATACCAGTTCTCAAAAATTAGGATCACAGACAAAGTGTTAAACTGCCTTCTAGACTGTACCTCTTCAAAATGCAAAAGTCTTGGTTTTCATCAGTGTGCGATTTTCTATACAGGCAGTTGGTGTAGTGGTTTTTGCTCTGGACTAGGGCCATTTCCGCACTACACTTATAGCGCGATTATTCCCCTTTCAACATCCTATGGAATCCTGGGGTTTGCAGGCCCCTCCCCAAACTGCAAACCCCAGGATTCCATAGGATGTTGAAAGGGGAATAATTGCGCTATAAAAGTGTAGTGTGGAAATGGCCTAGGATTCCAGAGACCAGGGTTTAAATCCCCGCTCAGCCCTAGAGAGCCCATGCATGACCTTGGGCAAGTCACACTCTCTCAGCCTCAGAGGAAGGCAAAGGCCAAAAAAAATCTTCTGAACAAATCTTGCCAAGAACACCCCACGACAGGACTGCCATAAGTTGGAAATGACTTGAAGGCACACAAGAACAACAACAACAACAACAACCATTTTCTATTCCATAACAGCAGTAATAGTACTTTTTCCCAGAAAGAATAGTATGATTTACTTTTTAAATGTTATTAACATAGAGGATGAGCTATGCAAACAAACTGACCTAAGTCTGTGTCTGGACTGTACCACTTGGGGGTGCTAATAGGATGACCATGTCAAAAAAGAGACAGAGCTCCAATGCCTTAACTAGCTTGCATGACAGGTTACACCTGCTGAAACTCCCTCCCCCTTGCAAAGGTCCAGGAGCCATGCCATTTTTTCATATGATCACACTAGCTGCTGCTGATTACTGTTCCCTACCAAATTCATACATAGACACATACATATGCATATTATACATACATCTCTAGAACTTGGAAAACATGTCAGAAGTATGGGCTTAAACTCTTTTCCCTGCCATCTTTTCTCTGACATTTTTTCCAGGTTCTAGGGGTCTGATAGCACTTCATGAGGATCTCTACTGAATGTTCAGTACCTAGAAAATCTCAGATGGTGGCAGAACAAGCCTAAGGATATCAATACATACGGACATATGCACAGGAGAACGTGGTCTCTGATATAGCCTGACCTCAAGCCTTGTTGTGCTTTAAAGAGTTATTTGCACTGTGCTTGGGACAGCTAGGATTAGGGTTGCCAAGCTAAAACAGGACAGGGCTCCTGTAGCTTTAATCATTAATAGATCCTGAATCAGGAAAGGTACCAGGAAGTTCCAACAGGCAGAACTAGAGTTTCCTGGAAAAATAAGAGGCAGATCTCCTCTCCTCTTAATTGTTGCATAGAATAGCAAATTTCAGCAGGTGACAAGCAATACCTGCTGAAATTCCTGCTTCTACACAATCATTAAAGGGACAGGAACCCTGTTCCTTATTTCACCTGGTGACCCTAGATGGAACTACATTATGTCTCCTGCGCCAGTCCTTCAAACCCATCTTTTAGCTGCCCACGTGCCACTCCAACATGTCTCTTTACTGGCCACTGAATGCGGAGCACAGACAAGCATCCAGCCGCTCTTGTAGTTGGAGGCACAGCAGTAATGTCATCTTCAGATCTGATAAGGCTGAGACTGGAGAAGGCTCCTGTACCTTTAACGCTGGTTCAGAAGAGAGGATTACAGCAGTTGTTTCTTGTTTGCAAGCAGACAGCAAGCAACACCTGCTGAAATCTCCTCTTCTACACACCATTAAATGTATTTATTTATTTATTTATTTATTTATTGCATTAATATGCCTTCTTTTCTCCTAAAGTGGAATCCAAGGCAGCTTCCAAAAAGTTTTAAAAATTGAAAATATTTAAAACAATTAAAAACATATAAAAATTTAAAATCTTACAATTTTAAAAAAAACTTAATAAATAAGTAAAACCTCCCCTGTTCACTCATTAAAAGCCTGCTTGAAAATAAATGTTTTTGTCTGTCTATGAAAGGAAAGCAGGGAGGGGGCAAGCCTAGCCTCTCACGGAAGAGTGTTCCACAGGGTGGAAGCAGCCAGTGAGAAGGGTCTCTTTCATGTCCCGCCACCACCAGCTGAACCTGGCATGGTAGTGGGACTGAGGCCCTTTTCACACGTGGAGGGAGAAACGGGGTAAAACGCATGGAAACGGAGCTTACCAGCAACCAGGTAAGTCCGCTTTTCCACACTCCTCGGCATCCTGCGGCATCCAAAATGGTGGCTTACGGCTGGCGGAGGCTCTCCACCAACCAGAGAAGCTCGTCAACTGGAAGCCCGCCCCTAGCAGATCTGCAGGCACGCACTTGCGCACGCCTGCAAATCTACACCGGGCGCTGCGACGGGGCTGCACAGGGCTGCACGCTCCGTGCTTTTTAAAAACCTCCTCAAAAGTGGTTTTTAAAAAACACACGGCGCCACCACTTCTGGTCACTCCTGTGTGGATTGGGGCGTGGAACTACGCTAAAGTAGTCCGCCCCAATCCACTCCACGGTGTAGACGACCTCTGTCAGAGGTCGCTCTACACCATTTTATTACCCCCGTGTGGAAAGGGCCTGGGAGAAAGTGTCCCCCTGCAGATCATAGGACTCTGGCAGGTCTACATAAGGAAGAGACAGTCTTTCAAACAGCCCAGATTTAAGCCAATACAGGAGTTCTCTCCAGTTTTCATTCTGGCAACCCTAGTCCAGTTACAGCAGTGGTTCTCAACCTGTGGGTTGCAACCCCTTTGGGGGTCGAATGACCCTTTCACAGGGGTCGCCGCTCCTCTATCCCGCCCCGCCTCCTTTTGAAACAAGGTCACTGATCCTCCCGCCAAAGCGGCCTCACAGCTAATGGGAGGCCTGTTTCTGAGACCCCGCGCTGGGAGGAGGGGAGAGGAGGCGGCTGTTGCTCCGGGCGGGGGGGTTGCACCGTTGGAGGAGCACCACCCCCTCCTCCTCGCTGCTGCCCTGCCAGCGGTCTTTCTCACTTGGGCTGCCTCCTCCTCCTGCTCCTCAGCGTGGCAGTCAAGCACGGCGGGCAGGCTCTGAAGTAGGGCACAGCGCCATCTTTTCCTCCCCCCGTGGAGCTGCCAAGACGAGCGAGCAAGCACTGGGCAGGAAAGGAGGGTGGCCGAGCCCGCGCCTGGAGCGAGGTCCTGGAGCGGGAACAGGGCCACAGGTGAGCGGGGAAGCTCCGGGCGCCTCACAACGGGAGGAGGGATTGCGCTTTGCACAGAAAGGGGAGAGCCTGGTCGGCGCCGCCTCTTGCTGGGCTCACCCCCTCCCTCCCTCCCTCTGGGCTCTCAATGCCCACAGCACCGTTCGCCGTGGGCAGCTTGCGTTGCCTTTCCCGCCTTTGCTTTGGGCGAGCAGTGGAGAGGCAGAAGGAGACGTGCCACCCACCCTCATGCTGAGTTTGCTATCACGGGAGTGCAGGTTGGCAGCCAGCTTCCAGGTCTGCCATTTTGTCACCGGTGTCACTGACTCAGAAGGGAGGGTGGAGCTGCAAAACGCCCCGATCGGGTGCCGTTTGCACAGGCATTGAGCGGGGAGGGGGGCAGGGTCAGCGGGTTGCAGGAGGGGGGAGGTGTTTTGACGGAGGCCTTGCGCGGGGTGGGAGCGTCCATCTGCTGGGAAAGAGAGCTGCGGGTTGGTGCAGCTTCCAGGCAGCCCGGCGCTCCGCAGGGTTCGGCAGGCAGGCTGGACGGTAGCCCGGCACGGGTCTCAGCCTCTTTGGCGGAGGCGGGGAGCTCGTCGTGCTACCCCAGGGATTTCTGGCTGGGCCTGTAAGAGGAGTTTATTTCAGAACAAGGGGGAGACCTCCTTTTCCTAGGAGATGGGCAGTCTTCTCTCCCTCTTTCCAGCCTACTTTTGGAAACTTCTTGCTTGAATTTTGCATTGCAGTTACTTGCCCTCTTCTCATTTGCCCACCCACCTACCCTCCTACCCAATGGTAGGCCCACCTTAGGGTCAACATAAGTCAGGAACAACTTGAAGGCACACAGAAGAAGCTTGTGTAGTCCCCCGAGATGTAATTAGAAATAAATATTTCACAATATATAATTACATATTCTTTTTGTGATTAATTACTATGCTTTAATTATGTTCAATTTGTAACAATGAAAATATATCCTGCATATCAGATATTTACATTACGATTCATAACAGTAGCAAAATTACAGTTATGAAGTAGCAACGAAAATAATTTTATGGTTGGGGGTCACCACAACATGAGGAACTGTATTAAAGGATCACGGCATTAGGAAGGTTGAGAACCACTGAGTTACAGGAATATAACTAGACACTTTTCTGCTGTCCTCTGCTCTCCACTACCCAGTAAACAGCTCTGGGGTAGAAGATCTGCAGCAGCAAAAAGCTAGGATAGGGTGAGGGAGGGAGAACATATACTATAATTCCTCCAAGACAAATTTGTAGTATCTCTTCCTGATCCAGGATCTATTAATGATTAAAGCTACAGGAGCTCCATTTTGTATTCAGCCTACCAACCTGAGCTGTGATAGATTTTCTGTCTCTCATACACACCACTCTTGTCTAGCCAAATCCCTGTGATATACGTCAGGCTGTCATCTTAAATCTAAGTTTATTTCCTCAAAGGCAGGTGTTTTTGTTTTTGTTTCTGTTTTTGTTTTTGGCATTAATCTGATGTTCTGCGGCAATGCCTTCAACGCAGGGAAGGGTTATCAAGCCTACCCAAGCTTTGTGGACTGAGAAACAAACTTGCAGCCCAGATTTATCATCTCATGTGCTTCAGCCCAATGCTATACATGTTTCTTTAGAAACTGAGTATTTTGTTCAATAAGTATATAGAATTGCAGCCTTTAGTGTTTAGTTGATCCCACTTCCAAATTAAAGCAACACTGGTGCTACTTAATCAAGTCCCATTTTTTTTACAGTCACTTGATGTATTATGGCTAAAGAACACTTGTTTATTCTATATGTGTTTAGTATCTCAGACCCTCAAAGTGGATGATGAAAACATTGAAATAATGGAAGATTTACATACCTTGGCTTAGACATTAATCAGAATAGAGACTGCAGTCAAGAAATCAGAAGACTAAGACTTGAAAGGGTAGCTATGAAGGAACTAGACAGGATCCTCAAGTAGAAAGACATATATTTGAACACTAAAGACAGGATTCTCTATACCATTGTATTTCCAGTTTCTATGTAAAGTTGTGAAAGCTGGACAGTGAGGAAAGCTGATAGGAAGAAAAGCAACTCCGTTGAAATATACTGCTGAAGAAGAATTCTGTGGATGCCTGGACTGCTAAAAAGACAAATGTATGGCTCCTAGAGCAAATCTAGCCTGAACTCTCCCTAGAAGCCAAGATGACTAAACTGAGGCTGTTGTACTTTGGCCACATCATGAGAAGACATGACTCATTAGAAAAGACAATAATACTTGATAAGGTAGAAGGCAGTAAGAAAAGGGGAAGACTGCATTACAGATGAATAGATTCAATCAAGGAGGCCACATCCCTGTATCTGCAAGACCTGAGCAGGGCAGCTGAGGATAGGCCTTTCATTGATAGGGTCACCATAAGTTGAAGTCAATGTGACAGCAGTTAACAACAACAGCCTCAGAGCCAGGGTAGTGTGCTGAACATTGGATTATGACTTTGGAGACCAGGGTTTGAATACTCACTCAGCCATTGATACTCACTAAGTGACCTTGGGCCAGTCATACTTTCTCAGCCTCAGACAAGAGGCTACCCTATTGAATTTGCACAACTATTAACAGGACAGGAGCCCTGTCTCTTATTTCACCTCACAACCCTAGTTCCCATGGAGATTTACCTAGCACCAAGACTGCTCTCTTTTCAGCACCAAGTGAAAATCTTTCATTTTCTAATCTTTCCCAAACTGATTCCCTCCAGATATGTTGAACTATAAGTCTCCTCAGTCTCTTTTTCTCTTGGCCATGTTGGGTGTAGTTGGTGAGATAATCCAGCACTTCTGGAGAGCATCACATTGCAGAAGATCTTTTCAATTTCCTTATGGAATTTGGATTGTATCTGGTTAGGCTGCTGTCCATCCGCTATTCCACCTAAAAGTCATACTGGGAAGAGAGTTCTAAAGCCAGGGAACCAGCATAGAAAATTCCCAATTTCAAAATATTAGTTCTTCAATTCCAACAGCTAAGAGACTTAGAGAAGAGCCTTTTAGAAAGCTTGTGTTCTTGCTATGCTCATGCCTTACAGCCAGTTAGTGTGGCAAAGGAAAAAAAAGGAAAAACCTGAGAAAGAGGTTGAGGAATCTTAACTGAGATCTGTGGAAAGTATGTGGACAGTGAAGGAAGCTGATGAGAATCAACTCATTTGAAATGTAGTGCTGGGTGAGAATTCTGTGGATACCATGGACTAGGGTTAAAACAAATGATAGAGTCCATGAGCAAATTGAGCTTGTAAACTCTCTGTACTGTTGTAGTTTGAACATGCCATGGGAAGACATGACTCATTAGAAAAGACAATAATGCTTGCCAAAGTAGATGGTAGTAGGAAAAGAGGAAAACCACATTACAGGTGGATAGGCTCAGTCAAGAAAGCCATGTCCCTGAGTCTGCAAGACCTGAGCAGGGCTGTTGGTAACAGTGTGACTTGAAGATCTCTCATTCATAGGGTCTCTATAAGTCAAAGTTGACTTGACAACAGTTAATAACAAATTGAGAGCACACATGCACAAGCCTCTATTGGCCTTTTTAACTGTTTCAGCTCACAGCTTTGATGGTAGCAGCTTCACTTATTTAGACAGGTCTGCACATGGTGCAATTTCAGGTGGCGAAAAAAAAAAGTTTGTGCAGGTAAAGGTTCCTGCTGAGCTCTCTTGCTGTCACTTTTCCTCTTTCATCCAATGCCTTGATGTCATCCTTGCCCCCTCAAATCAGTCAGCAAGGCTTCAACTATTGGATATTAGTCTGGCAGAGAGAAAAAAGGCAAGACATGGGGCTGTAGGGGGACAGACACTGGAGCACAATGTTCCCTTAAAACTTGCTCTGTGTTGCCATCTGGTCAGTTCCTGTTACCATATTGCTAGCAGCCATCAAAATCTGAGCACTAATTTGTGTTTGCAAGTAATAAATTAGAAAGATAAGTCTTGCACAGCAGGAAGCAAACTGTTTTTATTGAGTGAAAGAGCCACTGCAGAGAGGAAAAGAACTCATTGATGTGTATGTATAACAAGGAGTGACTGTTTTGATCAAGGCAAATAGCAGCTTTCCACGCTGATGTTTTTGCTATGCTTTTCTTTTTTCCAAGGTGCTCTCTATCATTTTGCTTGGCTCTGCTTGTGTTTATTAGATAGTGCTGTGCTGGGGAGCCTGACATTTGCTAAACAATCTCTGAGAGCAGGATGTGCAGTACATGAGTGAATTTTTGACATTCTACTGCAAATATTCCTTTGCCCACACAAATGCCATAGATAAACAGCTCACCACAGGCTAGGAACAAACTCATGCAGGCTTTTCAAGGACTCCTTCCCACAGTTGCCACATCTTCAGGGGTTATGTGGAAATAGGTCATTTTTGTCCCAATGGTTTTCATTTCTGTAGTGAGCTTTAAAAACTGAAAGGTATATTACACATGCTCAGAGGTACTTTCTTCCCTATTCCTATTCATGAGGTCAGTTAACTGCAGTTATTAGCCCCATCATCCTGGATACTGTGAGAACTCCCATAAGGGAGCTGGAACCAAGAATGGAACAGGGAAAAAGTATGATCTAGAAAAGGAGAACTAAAGATGTTGGTAACAGAAAGTAAAAATACTTGCAGTAAACAGCAGAAAAGAGAGAGCAAGGTTCTGTTCTCATCCCAACTTCACCAATTGCTGCTCCTATGTAACAGCTAACTTCTCCTTACCAGGTTATTTTCTGGCATAATATTCCTTCTCAGTCTTAGGTACTTCAAGGAAGTTAGGAATTAGGACAAAATAGAAACTTCAGTAGGACATGCCATTCAAATAAATGTGTTTGCTTCTTATGTACACAGCAACAGGAGAGGGAAGGTAGGAGCTAACTGGGGCTTTTGTCTGAGACACGCTGCTTGGTCAGCAGTTGTGTCTACATTGGCACCTAAAGTGCAGGGAAGCCCATGTTATTTCATATATTAGAGGTCTGAAACCTTGCCACAGAAGGCTCTGACATGCTTAGTATGAATTCCAGTATGAACGTAGCTGAAAAGCTAGTTTGGAACCTTTGTGATATACTCTATTTGCTGGCGTATAAGACTCACTTTCCCCCCCAATAAATACTGTATGAAAATGGAGTGTGTCTTATATGCCAGTGTGTCAGTGAGGGTGTTCCTGCATGGCAGGTGGTTGGACTGGATGGCCCCTGTGGTCTCTTCCAACTCTACATTTCTATGATTCTATGATTCTTATACACAGGTGAATAGTATTTGTCAGTGTTTAAATGTGGTGCATCTTATATGCTGGTGCATCTTATACGCTAGCAAATACAGTAATTCAAATGACACTGAAGCACAGTGGTGACCATGTTTGTATATCATAGTAAACCATGGTTTTCCTTGATGTGCATGAACCACAGCAAAGCTCAGACTCATATGCTCCCCATTCCCAGAACCTATAATATCACTTTTTAAAAGTGATTGGTTGCAGGCAGTGTTCCAAGGGCAAATAAGTAGTTTGCAACCATTCTTTCTTGTTTTTACTTTCCTGTTTCTGAAAAGTATCTACAATACAATAGGTAGGTACAATAGGTACAACAGGTAGTTTTAATTACAGTGGCCCCTCAACTTTCACTACGGTTCAGGCACAAAACCCTCACAAAAGAGGAAAAACTAAGAATAACTTCTCCCCTGCAATCCCCTTCCCCTTCCCTTGCCTTTTGAGCACAAGGGCCAGAGGTATAGGAATGGTGGGGAGGAGCTCCGGAGGAGAGAAGGAAGACTTGTACAAGCCTTAACCGGCTCCATTCCCCTGCCAATTGCCTCAGCATGACTTCTCAGCACCCGGAACAGAGGCAAGGGAATTGTGGGGGGGGGAGCTCCAGAGGGGAAAAGGAAGGTGTGTGCGTGCTTTCTCTCAATTTCCTTGCCTTTTATCTGGATGCTTGCCTTCCTTCTCCATGCCCAGCAAAACACCAGGGAATGGGAAGAGGAGAATGGGGGAGGAGGCACACACATGCCTTGCAAACAATCAAATTTGCAAGGGTCAAATCTGCAAATGTTGAGGGCAGTCGCATAGCAATGGTGGGGCGATGGGGGTGGTTTGCACCAAGCAGCAATGTTCTTGGGGTGTCCCAGCTCGTAGTCACACCCCTGCGTACCACGGCCACACCTCCACGCACCATGGCCATGCTCCCACGCACTGTGGTCATGGCCCCTGCCACCCACCCCTTCACAAGCTCTGCCACTGGTCAAGGGAGGACGGTACTTTAAAAGCACACATTTGAATTCCGCAAGCTGCTGATCTGCGGCACAAAACACACTCCTGAAGCCTGGAAGAATAGAGAGCGATGCTGGGGTTCGATGTGGCTCAGCACGTGGAGCTGAGGGGCAGCTCGCCAAGCAAAGTGGCAGCAAGGCGGTCTGGAACTTGGAAGCGATCCAAGGATGGTCTCGGAATCAAGGGTTTTTATAGGGAGAAATGTAACTGCAGGCTATTCCGTACTTGGGGAAAACAATGAGTTTTGGGCGCAAGACAAAGCTTTGGAAAGGTCACAATTTAGCATGATTGAGTTAAGTCCAAATCGACAAAGAGGTAGACAGTATGCAAACGCAGAGTGCTTGGCAGTTGAGTATTCAGCTTGTCAAGTTACTTGCTCGGGGCAGGGGGTCCTTTGTAAACAGCGTGCATACATAATGAGGGTGTTTGCAGAGAGGTCTCCTAAAGCGGCGATCTGGCTATTTCTGGCCTGTCTGTATTGTCTTGGGATATTGCAGCGTTTAATGGCCAAGCCTAGTTCCGTGCTTGTCCGGAGGCCTCTCAAACATGTGGAGAGGGGTGGTGGAAGAGAGCCAAATTATTGATATCAAAATGATATCTTTATGCTATCTCCAAGGAGGCCTAACCTGCAGTAACACATTGGTTCATGTCCCAGTCTCTGGAGCAGTAGAAAACCAGCATCTTCTAAGTGCCCCCTCTTAAATATTTAAAGATGGCTACCATATCATCTTTCAGTCTTCTCTTCTCCAAGCTCAATATACCCACCTCTCCTCCCCCATCTCCACAGGGCTTCTTTCCTTTTGCAATCTTGGTCACCTTCTTCTACACATTCTGACAAAAGGAAGATTGATTCTAATTCCAGATAGACTGAAAGTCCGCCACTGCTTTTTAAATTTCTGCTCATTTTAATAACAACAACAACAACAACAACAACACAACATCTATAGCTGCAACCTTATTGTTCTATTTCATGGGAGTTAATTTTGGCTGGTATTCTCTTCAATATTTATGAGATTGTAAGCCAAATTTATTATCTCATAACTTTTGAGATTCACCTTTTATTACCCCCTCAAAAAAACTACCTTAGTCAGGCAGCACTCCACCCAAAGGGTTTCTGAGGCATTGCAGACCAGGGTATGGGGACATGCCAGCTGCAGCACTCTCCCAGTTGCAGAGCATACTGAGACAAGCAGTTGCAGCAGAATCCCAAGGGCTCTCTTCCAGCTGCCCTTCTCAATGCAACTTGAGCCCAGGAGAGTGCTGCAATCATCAGTTCCCAGAGCTTCAATCTGCATTGCTTCAAAAACTATTCAGCTGCGGTTCAGCCTGGTTTAAGAAGCAGGGTGTTTTGTTTTGTTTTTTGATAGCAGAAATATTTATATAGCTGTGTAATGCTGAGGAAGTGTATACAGTTCTCCTTCCACATTCATGGGTTTTGTGAAACTGATTATTCACAAGGCACCCACATGCCTCCCCTCCCCATTGTCTTCCTCCCATTCCCTTGTGTTTTGCAGGAGGGCAGAGAAGGAGGACAAACACCCAGAAAAAAGACAAAGAAACCTCTCCTCCAGATCTCTCCTCCAGATCTCCCCTCTCATTCCCTTGCTTCTGGGCCCAGTGCACAAAACGGAGGGAGGAGGCCCAGAAGGAAACGGGGGGTGGGTGGGATTGCAAGGGGGGAGTTATTTACATTTTTCCCATTTTCATGAGAGTTCTGAACCCAAAACCTTTGTGAAAGTGGAGGGGCTACTGTATTCTAGTACGGTATATCTCGTAATCATCAGCTGGGAGCAGGGCTGGAAGTCACATATATACTTTTCCAGCCCCTTTTCCCCATTAGATTGGTTGCATCTTTTGTGTTTTTAGAGGAGGTTACTCTTTGTTAGTGTTGTTGTAGTTATTGTTATTTGTTCTAGCATTACGTATTCCCTTCTGTATTGTTTTATGTATTTAAAATTGTTGACTTAATAAAATATTTAAAAAAGAAATCGCTTTTTCTGGAGGTGGCATTGGCAGAAGTAGTTACAATGACAGAGCTTTGTTGTTGCAACCATGTCTGAGGATTCAAGATCTCAGCCTCCAATTAGTTTCAGTAGAAGTTGGACATATTTCTGAGTAAACTTGCCTAGGATTGGGATGTATTTGGAGACCTAAAGGACAGTGAAACAAGTCCTCTAATCCGTGGAGACAACTGTGATGAAGAAATCAAGAGGCTGTTATCATTGATCAATTATACTAAGGAAAAACAAATCAAGATCTTGCAAAACGAGCCTTTTTTCTCTTCTTCTGTCTGTAACTCTTACCAAATTGAGTGTAACCCTCTGGAGTATGTGGTTTTATTCTGTTTATTGTTTGTCTTCTGTTTTATCTATAGTATTCAAGTCCTGAAGGAAGAGGTTCAGACAGCTCATAACCCATAACAGTTTCTGTAGGTTCCCAGACCAATGGTGTTTTTCTTCCTTCCTTCAAAAACAAAAAGACTCAGCAGACATATTGTTCCTCCTCCTGCACGTACCACTAGTGAAAATGTGGTCAGGATGTGTATTTTATATATGAATCTACAGTGTGTCAAAGCAAGATAATTCCAAGGGTATTTTATTTCCTAATCAATGTGTGGCAGAACTGAGAAATGTTGCTGTTTTATATCTTTATCTTGCAGTAGATAAGAAATTTTTACTAAAAACATTGTTTGGGGAGGGGGAAATAATTAACTCTTTGGAAACCACTGGCTTGCACTGCAGCAGCTACCCGTCCTAAAGTGTTAAGGTTCATGACAGCCAGAGCTTCGAAGAAGTGAGATACCTGCAAGACAGCCACTATCATGAGTTACTCTTTCAAGATAAAAAGGGTACAAGGAAGTTATATTTAAAAAGTAATAAAAATGCAACGAAGTTGCTTTGTTGGTATATTAAGTAATGCTTTCTCTTCACTTTTAGATGTACCTATTAATAGCATGTTTACACATTTTAGGGGTCATCTGGAAGGGGAAAAAAATTATCTGGAGGTATGGAGAGTTTCCTGTTCTTTTTCTTTTTCTTTTGAGGAGTTATATCAAAGTGCTAAAGTGCTAGTTAAACATTAAGATCATTTGTTTCAATTCAAACCCTCCCCTTTCCTCTCCTCTGTCCTGGAAGCAACCATCTTACCTAGTTCCAGGATAATACAGACAGTCAGGTAGAGATAAATTTCATTTCAGAAAATACTGAGTTAATTTAAACTGACCTAAGAAAGTAGGAGTGAAAACTAAAAGTCCTTTGTAATGCCGTGAGTTCTCACAAAATACTTCAGGATGATGAAAACAGTATGTGCATCTCCATAATAAAATCAATATGTACAGGAATGCAATCTTGGACTCGCAGAAACTTTTTCTCTCATCTAGAGGGACTCCTAGAGGTAAGCATTTTCTAAAGTTTTGTACCATTTTCTTATCAACCCTAACTTGAGATGTAAAGAATGCTTATAGATTTTCTCATTCTCAGTGAGAAAGGGTGTCTTGAAACATTGAAATATCCTATCAAGAAAATAGGCAACTTTCAGAGGATGCTTTTTCTTTTCTGAGATTATTTTTGGAAAAAAGAAACCTTGCATATTAAACTTGCAGTTTGCACAAAAATAAGTGTGTTTTGCACAAAATACACTGTTTTCTACTCAAAAATGTTGTGGGGTTTTCTTTTGCACAGAAGTCATTTATTCACACACTAATTTTTCACAAAGAAATCTCAGTGGGTGGACAGTCGTATAAAATGTGCAAAACCTAAAACTATTCATTTTTCCATGAGAAAATGAAATAAGCAGAGATATACATCTCCAATCCTACAGTGCTTTTTAAAATTGTAAACGTAACAGAAAATTCATTAGCAATGCAATGAGTAATGAAACAAGTTACCTTTTATAACACTGTAATGATTAATAATAACATATTATAATAACATGACCTTTAATAGCTGAGGTGATAAGACAAGGTTGGAAAAGGCTGGAATAATGGACAGACCACAGCTGAACAGATCCAGGTCAAATCCCTGCGTAGGCATAATGCTTGTTGGATCATCACTAGCCATTTCCAGACTACACTGTTATAGTGCTATTATTCCACTTTCAACATCCTATGGAATCCTGGGGTTTGCAGTTTAGGGAGGGGCATTTAGAATTCCCAGCCAGAGAGCTCTTTGGCCTCAGTAACTACAAACTCCAGAATTCCACAGGATGTTGAAAGTGGAATAATAGCACTATAATGGTATAGTGCAGAAATGGTCATTGTTTCTCAGTGTAGCCTACCTCACACGGTTGGTATGAGAATAAAATGGGAAGCAAGAAAATCATAACCTCTTTGGGAAAGAAGCGGAGCATCAACATAGCAAATAAGTAGGCGCAAAAGGTCTAAGATGGATTCATTTTAAGAACCTACAGTCTCCTTGTGTAAGCAAGTTCCCAATGCAGCTCGAAGAATAAAAAAAATAAAAATAAAAATGCATAGTATAAAATAAATCAGAAGCAGAGCATATCAAATGTAGCACATACAAAAAAAAGTGGGAAAAGAAAAAGTCAGCTAGAGCAGGTTGAAAGGTCTCGATTTTTTTTTTTTTTAAAGAACCTTTGCCAAGTACCAAAATTATGTCCAAGTAGGTACCAAGTACATCTTTCTGGTGAGAGTATTTCATAGTGAATGTGCCTTTGCACTAGTGTCATTAGAATGCACATTTGCTCAAGTCCCACTGTAGCGCACACTTGTGCTCAGGTTGCACAACCAAATGCAGAGCTTCCTTTACTAAACAGTAACTTTGGAGTGTTACATTTGTATTGCCTGATCAAGGGTAGGAAAGAAGCATACCACACTCCTGTTTACATGGGTTTCTGCTCAGGTGCTGACATGTGGTGAGATTTTTTTTTAAATAGAAAGTTTCCCTTTTGAGAAAACAACTGTCATTCCTAGTGATTACGTGCAAGATATAGTGAATTTCTACTTGGTTCATGAACTTATGTACAGTATTTACTTCAAGCCTCAGCTTGGTCTGTAGCAAATAAGGCCGTCTTGATAAGACTAGAAAGCCAAAGTCAACTAGCAAGTCTCAGAAGATTAAAACCAGACTCTGAGGTCACACTGGTTTGTAGGGATATCAAGGACATGGTTGGGACCAGGAGCCAATGCTTATGATGTGGAGTGCTGCTGTTGAGACTTTCAGCCCCTCTATTTTATTTCTCTTCTTCCTTTTCTTTTCTTTTTCTTTTTTTTCATTTCCTTCTCTGACAAGCAATAGTTCATCATCCTAATTGGTTGTTGGTGGGGTTCCCGTTTCCTTTAGCTCCCTCTCAAGTTTCTCTGCATGATTTTCTGCAAACATAGCTGATCTCCAAGCCTGCTAATACTTCCCTTCTGTGCATGGGTGATACTGCTTTGGCAGTATAGGCAACACCTCTTACAACCCTGAACACCAGAAATAGAGGAAAAGACATTGTATTAAAAGAAACATTTCATACCTTACAGAATTTTAAAGAGAGAAGCTGTTTGTGAGGAATATGCTGAAATGTGAGTTGAAGGTGGTTTATGATGCTTATGCATGAAAAAAGATAGCTTCTGAAAAAAGTGTCTGATTCAGGGAAATAAAACACAAAGGTTCTAGATGTTTCCTTAGTGATTTTTATTTATTTACATGGCTCAGCGAAGACCCTGTGCAGCTTATAATGCTACCTTTAGAAAAGGAAGTATAATAACCAAAAAAAAAAAGCAAGTGCAAGAGCATAGGGTCCCCAGAGAAGATTATTCCTGAGACAAAAAATATGTGTGTCAAATTCAAAATTTACCCACCACAAAGAAATGCATGCTGAAACCAATCAGGTTTTACCATCACTCTAAAGCATACAACAGAATCAGCTTGTCAGATATCTCTAGGGAGGACACAAAGCTTGTGAAAGTTATTTTAAACTCCAAGAAGCCCCAGCTACATTCTGGGAGTTGTAGTCCAAGAAGTATATTTTACATGCTACAGGAAGAAGTGTGGTGGAGTTTACTTCTTTGGAGAGTTTCTTAAAAAACTTTATTTTTATAAGCAAAAATCCAGAAATTTAATGTTGAGTAATTTTGCAAACACAAGAATACAAAAAAATATTTAAAAATTATCTATATTCCTTTGATTCTGCCTTCTTATATTTCTATAAATATAAATATATAAATATGAACTGCCCTGGTGGTGCAGTGGTTAAATGCCAGTACTGCAAGCCACAAGGTTGTGAGTTCAATCCTGCCTGGCTCCAAGGTTGACTCAGCCTTCCATCCTTTCACAGGTCGGTAAAATGAGTACCCAGCTTGTTGGGGTCATGTATAGAAATGTTTTGAAATACATGTTATTTGTAAGTTGATCGCCGCCTCGATCCATATGGAGAGGCAGGATACAAATGAATAATAATAATAATAATAATAATAATAATAATATATTCTGTATTCTATTATCTATGTTCCTTGTTCTGCATTTCCTCTTCTTACTTTCATTCTAATTTCGCTTGATAAGGGAAATTAGATAGAATGACAGACTAATGGTTGCCAATTACGAAATTCCTCCAACACAAATGGGGCAAATTAATTGTTGGTTAAACTTCTTTGGAGGTTTTAAACAAAGGCTGGATGGCCATCTACCAGGGATGATCCGATGATGGCCTTTGTGGTTCTAGATTCCAAGTGCAGGGAGCACCAAGCCTGTGTAGGCTCTGTGTCTTGTTATTCTTGACTACTTGTACCATAGAAGTAGGAACATGTGGTCTTTGATTCATAAGTCCTTAATTTTACAAAAGACAAAGCTTGTAGCTTTCCTAATCATATGGGAAATTATGCCCTGAAAATGTGTTGATGATTTTGGCTGAAGACTTCTGAGTCAATTTTCACTGGGCTTTTTGTTTTTCCTGAAGCAGAATTTTCCCGTAGTGACACAGCTCTATCTTGCAGAGTATTCACCTTTGCTCTATATCCACACATCTAGCTAGACAGAATAAACAAAACCTTGGAGCTAGAGAAAATAGATTAGTGAGAAATATAAAATGGGAATTTAAAAAAGAGGACTGAAACATGAAAAGTCTGCATGACTGTTGTGCAACCATTGCTGGCATTTTTGCTTTGTGTGAAGTGAAGCAGATGTTTCCTTCAGCAAACATCTAACAGTTTATAGATCAGCAAATCTATCTTGGTAATTCAGTGGTGCTGTGTTTCATTGTGCTTATTAAAGGAAAAGTGGGGTACAAAAGAATTCATCTTAAATGCCATCTTCTTGGTCAACACAGACAATAACAATAACAAAAATAGATTATGGAAGAAATAAAGGTAGAGCTTATCAGGTAAAGCCTGGTGCAGCTTCCTGAGGCATGCGGGCATTTTTAGCCTTGTTATACCCAAATTACCCAGAATTCATAACTGGAAGTGACTGGAAGTCTCCTTCTGGTAATGATTTTGAGTTTTTTCCTCACATTAGCAGTGGGTAGGTGGTTGGGAATTCTTGCCAGACCCCCACACTGACTGCCAGTTTTTTACCATTCCCTCCATTTTTTCCATTGGGGTGCACCATGGAGATAGATCCAGGATAGACACAGAAAAGGCATGGGGGGGCACAGATAGCTCATCAGCAGTGTTTTACCACGTCCTGCTTTGGAAATATATAGGGTGGGCCTTCCCTTGACCAGATTAAGGTATAGGACTGAACCAAAAGAATTTTTTATCTGAAGAAGAACAAGAAATACTGCTTCCCCCAGTCTCAGTCAAGGGGTATAATACCCAAGCCTACCATGTTATTTTGGCATCTGAGGCAGAAAAAACAACATGTGCCTTTGCTTCGTAGTAAAAATGCAAGAACAAATTAACAAAAATTTTTCCCTTTTATGACATCTCAGTTCACCTTCCCAATGGTAGACATGGCTGTCTCAGGCAGCAAATGTTGCTGTGTTTAAGGGTGGCTCCCTGGCCATTGCTCCTGAGGTTCTTAAGCTAGGCTGCCACTCTCAGCCTGTGGCAGAGGGCACTATCCCGTTGCTTCAGCTGAGGCAAAATTCAATTGCCAGTCCAGTTACTCCACTGGAAAAACCCTATCCTGGGGTATACAATTTTGATATTAAAATATGATTCAATGTGCCTGAGAGGTCATCCAGATGGGCACGTAGGCAGCAATGGTCAAACAATCGAAAACCAGGTCAGGCCAGTAAAATCCTCAGTCACATAGCACCAGGAGACCTCAAGCTGTGCAAACCCACAATAAACAAAGGGTCCTCAGCCCCTGAGAAGCTGACTTGAGGAGATTAGTGTGTTTGCCCCAAGCTGAGCAAATATCCTATCAGGAGAGGACCATTTACATGAAGTCACACCACAACCAAATGCAGCCAAAGATCCTGAGACTTTGGCGACACCTTGTAACCCTATCACGCAAAGGAAGTTACCATTATGGAACTTCTTTCTCACTACAACACCCATTGTTCTCCCTGGGAAAGGATTAACCCACCAGGTACTTTCCCCCCTACAAATAGTCCCAGTTTTTGAGTGGTTCTTTGGCTAACTCCCGGTCATCCCAGCTGACCGTTTCTCCATCCGTTGAGTAATCCCCTCAGCCCTCTCTGTGCTGAGCCCCACTTCTCCACTGTTTTTCCCGGACCAAGGACTTCAGGAAAAGGTGCAGTATTACCCCAGCTACAACCCCTTCAATATTCCCCTATCCAGTTTCCTCACTTTTACTTCTTAATAGGTCTTGAGTGTGTGTGAGTGATTGCGTTGCTGCGTGAGGCTTTCATTCAATAAAATCATTTATTGGACATTCTTGTTTGGTTTTTGGCTTGGCCTGACCCCATAAAAACTGAGTAAAAGACCCCGCTAGGTTACCCTGCCTCTCGCATTGCTATTGCTTGTTCTCTGGCTAGTTTCCATTCCTCATCACGTGGAGCACATTGAGGTGTCCCCCAAGGGACCCCAGAAATCAGGGTAACACAGTCACATTCTGTATTTGAAAATGGAAGCAAGGTGTCATTATTGCTCAGGGAGGAAAAGGTCTCAAGCTGACCCTGACACAGCAATATCACTCCAAGACTTTGATCAGTAGCTCCTCAATTGTTTACACCAGTGCCACTCAAAATGGTGGTCCTTGGACTGGTCCTGACCCCTAGCAAGTTTCCAGGAAAGAAAGAAACAGCTATAGATAATGGACACCAATATGGCATTGGTCCCTGGCACATTAGAAAAATATAATCACCAGTCTCCCACATCCAGTATCCTTAGGAGCATTTGTTTACACAAAGGGATTCGGGGATGAAATTAGGTTCCAAAATAATTGTTCCCATTACTTTGAAAAATAGATGCAAGAGAAATGGATTCTTTTACACTCCTTCTTCCTTTTTATAGAAGTTTCTTTATAGGGAATATATTGTGGGCTCTATGGCCATCTTTCAGGGATGCTTTATGTATTCCTGCATGGCTGGGGATTGGACTTGATGTCCTTTGTGGTCTCTTCCAGCTCTAGGATTCTATGGTAGGGAAGCACTGAGATACAGTAACTCCCCCCATCTTTTCATACGCCTGTAGTCTGACATGGTACTTTCCCAGAATAGTTATTACCACAATATGAGCTATATGCTCTGGCCTTCCTGATTATTGGTTCAAAACCTGACCTGGAAATGAACATCGTTCATTCTGCAACACTTCCTGCAGTCTCTGAGCAATACTGTTTTCACCTCCCATAAGACTTTTGTAACTCGGGGATTACTAGTTGACACAAAGTTTTCTCCGATATTGTCCTAACATTTCAAAAAAGAACAGGAATACTGTTAATAAGAAATTGTTTAAGCTTCCACACATAAAGAGCTTGGAAGAGTCACTTTTGGGGGCTACATTTCCCAGAATTCTGCAACCAGCATGGTCACTTTTTCAAGCTCTGCACAGACATAATAATGACTTGGGACATTTTACAGATGTTGCAAAGAAGATGGCTCAGCCAATAGCTCCTTCAGCAAAGAGTCAAGCACTGGAGTATCAGGAGCCAAGAGAGGTTCAATTCAAGAGGCAACCTCCAACCACATGACTTCCCCACAGTGAAGAGGCAAGATATGGCAGACAGGAGGTGGGTTGATGATAGTCACTAGTCATGCTGACAGAAGGCATTTTGCTGAATGTACATTTTGCTGAATGTTGAATACAGGCTATAGAATAGCATCCTCCACCATGAGTTAGGGCAGCAGGCTAGTACAGGCAATTGGGACATGCCCCACAGCACACACAGCTGTGCCCTCCGACAACGGAGGATAGCCAGGAAATTCAGAAGGAATAGCCAAAGGTCTAGTATTGTTGTGCCACAGCATCTGCCACATGAGGCAGTTCCTTCAACCTGTCTAATGGCAAGGTTGGCACTGGTCATTACATAGGGACATTGAACATCTCTGTTTGGGGAGATGAATGCACCTCTAACAGCATTTTTTCCCAACAGCCTGATTTCTATAACACAAGTTACCATGAACCTCACTGACCCTTCAGCTCTTCATCCTACTTCTCTCACTTCCTACAATCAGATGGAAGACAGAATGAACAGAAGGAGTCTTTTTTGCAATGTTTTTGCCCTGTCTTGTGCCTCCTCTTGCCCATATGTTCAGAGAGTGTGTTTTCATTGTCCCCACAGAATTGACATTTCAGATATAATTGGAGTGAGGAGATAAAGAGTGTCCAGAGATCGGTTTCCCAGCATGGTTTATAAAAGTTCATCTTGAATATTGCGTGTGCGTGTGTGAGAGAGAGAGAATGAGAGAGAGAGGTTGAGATTCATTCACTCATTCATTTAAAGCATTTATCCATTGTCTCTCCGTCCATCATGCACCCCAGGCTAATGTACAAAGGATAAAAAATATAATTTAAAATATTCAGGAAAAACAGATAAAAACTTTTTTGAAAAATAAATTTTATTTTAGATTATTTTAAAAGGATTTTTTTTAATTAAAAAAGCAACAATTTCTGGTTTTAACAACCAGAATCCTTGTGATATCATTCAGCCTTAGATACCTATCAGGACCTCAATAGCAATGGAGGCAGCCAGACTTCTTTTAGGAGGAAATTCCTCAGCTGGGGTGTTGCTGCTGCAGAGAAAGCCCTGCTGTCCACAGCAACCTAACCTCTCAGGCAGTATTTTAAAGGCACTGGTCATGGATTACCTTTCTGTGCTTCAGAATAACTGACGAGGTACTTTCAACAGGGGCCCAAGACACACAAACGCACTACTTCCTCCCGCATTAAAGAAAAGTGATCTAAGCTTTTAATGCTCATAGTAGGTGAACAACTCTTTGGTACAGCCCTGTATCATGTACTGCTGATGTTCCCCTAACCTGTCCCCTCCAGTTGTTTTGAACTATAAATTCTAATCACCTCAGCTAGCACAGTGAGCAGATGATGGAAGCTGTAACTGAAAATGTTAGAAGGGAAGAACCAGGCTGTGGAAGGCTGAACTACAGGGACTAAGGATATAGAATCAGCGAGCTGTCCATAGGTACAGGAGCTTCTTAGGAGGTAACAGAGGTTCTTATAATACTAAAATTACAACAAACCATCTCCTTTCTTCTTCTTCTAGAAATAAGCAATACAGACAGACAAATCCTGAAACTGCTTTAAAACAGAAGGGAAGAATGCAGTCCTCCAGATGTGGTTCGCCGGCAACTCCTCGGATTCCTCACTATTGGCGATGCTGGCAAGGCTTGCTGGGAGTTGTAGTTCAAAAACATCTGGAGGGCTGCACGATTCCCGGCCAGAGCTGCGAGATCAGAGTTCAGAGCTTGAAAAACATGAAGGGTGGGCCGAGTTCTGCACAGGAGGCGGGAATGAAATGTAAATAACACACACATTTATTTTCCTCTCTCTCGGCCCTTAACCAGGAGAGAGAGGGAGAGAGAGAGAGAAAGAGTAAGCTAAAGAAATTCGATCTCCCTTGCGGAGGCTCTAGGGAAGCCAAGCCCTGCAGTCCCAAAGTTTTCGCCCTAGGTGGAGCCCCGAAAGAAAGAATTATTTCTTTTAAAAATAATAATAAATTATCGAGGCAAAAAGTGACACGCACTAATTCCCAACTCCTCATAGGCTGGGCAGCAATCAGAGCTCTCAAGAATGTAGCGAGGGACTTCCTCCGCCCCCCCCGCCTCCGACCATCTCCCAGCCTCGGGCTAAAGGACAGAGAGATCCCTCCTGCCCGCCCCAAAACACACACCCTCCAATCCCTCCCGCCAGCCCACCCCGATCTCTTCTTAAAAGAAGTCTCAGTGGCTCTAACCCAGGATTTCCCTCCCTCTCTCTCTCTCTCTCGCTCCCTCTTCTCTCCCCTCCCCATCGCCACCCTCCTCCTCCTCCCCGGGAGCCTGACGCGGCCGAATCGTCGAGCGGGGCGCAAGCGGGCTAGCCGGGCGCAGCTGCCTCCAGCCATGGAAAGAAGACGGAGAGGAGGCGGCGGTGGAGGGAGAGGAGGAGACGGCGGCCGAGGGGGCTGTGGCGGCGGCAAGTGAGAGAGCCCAGCGCCCGCACAGCCCAGCAGCCCTGGTAGGGCGGCGGGGAGGGGGGGCTCAGCCCGGGGCGTCGCTGTTTGTCCCAGCTCTCCATGCACCGGAGCGAGAGCGCGGCGCCCAGAACGCAAGCGACCGAGAGACCCGTCTGGCGCGGCAGGTAGGACGCGCGCTCTGGGCGCGCTTTGTATTTTTACGCGCGGGGGTGAGGTGGGGGGATCTCTTCTTTCCCCTTCGCACCCCGGCGTCGCGTAGGGTTGCTTCTCCCCTCCGACCCTCCGGGAAGGGGTCATCCGATCTCCTTCGGGAAAGCCTGGCTGAGGTTTTGGGGAACTGGCCAACCTCGCCAGGACTCGACTTCCCAGCTCTTTGGGTTGATCGCGTCTGTTTTTCTAATGGGTCTCTGCCCAGCCCAGCATGTTTAGGAGAAGATTTTCGGGTGTGGGCGACAAGTAAAGGTGTTTGAATACATCTCGATTATCTTGTTTGGGGGTATTTTTTTTAAAAAAGAAAAACTTGGTCTCTCTCTCTCTCTCTCGCTGGAGAAGCGGCGAAACGCAGCAACCGCCTGTTGCTAGCGAAGTTGGAGGAAGTTTTCAGAGAGTCTGGGAAGTTGTGGACGGGATCCTCTTCCTCGGGCAATGGGAAGTTGGGATGAGGAAGGGGGAAAGAGTCGGCTGTTATTGGAAGAGGCGATA
Organism: Ctenosaura bakeri; assembly: GCA_948474755.1. Lineage (NCBI taxonomy): Eukaryota > Metazoa > Chordata > Lepidosauria > Squamata > Iguanidae > Ctenosaura > Ctenosaura bakeri. Next base: position 291,783 of record CAOLHI010001660.1, read on the forward strand.
GTCTCGGAGTCCGGCGACCTCGGGGGGATCATTTGTGTTAATATAGCAATACTTCCCCCACTGGGGCCCTTTCTGTACCAGGCTGTTATAGCGCTATTATTCCACTTTCAACATCCTATGGAATCCTGGGGTTTGCAGTTTAGAGAGGGGCTTTTAGAATTCTCAGCCAGTGAGCTCTTTGGCTTCAGTAAACTGCAAACCCCAGAATTCCACAGGATGTTGAAAGTGGAATAACAGCGCTATAACAATCCAGTGCGGAAAAGTGAGAGATAGGCGACACTTCAGGATTTGACAGCTCTGGAGAAGGGTTGGTGCCGCTGGTGCTGAGGAATAAATGTTTCTGATGCAGTTCCAGAGGAATAACCCTGTTCCTGTTTTTAGCAAAAGCAACAAAGCTGTTGCCTTTATGAAAAGCACATTTTTAGTATGGCATAAGATCTCGTGCAGACTAACAATCCAATTCTTTTTTAGCCTGAGAAAGCTTATGCCCTGAGAAATCTGTTGATCTTTGATGTGGCAGAGGAAAACTGTGCCAAGTAGCACCACAAAAATCAACACATATATTGCTGCTTGAGTTTTCGTAGACTATGGCAAATTTTAAGTGTTACTGGTATATTACCTTACCTATACAATGCATATGGCTGGAATGGGATTGTAGAGAAAGAGGTCAGAGGGAGAGTAAATGAAGAAAATATTGAATGCAGTGCTGTGTTAGGTGAGATTTCTAAGTAAGCATGCAGATAACTGTAATCTTACAGTGCAAACTTATGCACGTCTTCTCAGAAATAAGCCCAACTGATTATTAAAGTGTATATAAGACAGCACCTTTAACATGAATAGACTGCAGCTTTTTAACTACCTTTTGGTAATTAATTAACCCTTTTACAGATTCAGAATAAGTAAATGCTCTGTTAAAGTTTTGATTATATTCCTGATGATCTTAACCAGAATTGTATAATTGCTAGGTCATCACTAGGTACTGAAAAAGAGTAGATCCCATGGAACACAAATATAGAAATAGATCCCGGTCCCTAAGAAATAGTTGCGGGCCCCAATAACCTTGCAAGCAGCAAAACTTCTCTACATATTAAGCTCACTTACTAGCCTGTACCATTGATACTGTGTCAGTAAAGTCCTCAGCTTTCTGGCAGCAGGTCATATGAACTTGGTGGGACTTACTTTTGAGTAGAAATGCATGGGATTCTGCTGTAAGTCTCTGTTAACTTGGTGGGACTTAGGCCATTTCCACATTAGACTGTTATAGTGCTATTATTCCACTTTCAGGACTCCACTGTAGAATCCTATAGAATCCTGGGGTTTGCGGTTTAGGGAAGGGCCTTTGAGGGTTCCATGGGATGTTGAAAGTGGAGTAACAGCACTATAACACTCTAGTGCTGAAATGGCCTTAGTATTAGCCTGTTCCTTCCTTAGATTTCAGTGAGACAGAACTGGTTAAGTCTGCAGCCCTACGCATTTAAATATAACACATTTCCATTGCACATGTGTGCAGGATGTTATAGCACAGTGCGTACCATCATGTATGCAAAGTGTCACTTCTTCTAACGTGCTCCCTCCTTTGCTGTTAAGTAGAGCCAGAGGGAATGATAGTCCAGATTCCTAAACTTGGAACAGTAGCTTTTGGTTGTTGTGAATATAAGGACATTGCTCACATAGTCATGGGCTGCTGTCCCTCGGAGTAAGTCCCACTGAACTCCGTGGCCTTAACTTATGCGTAGACATGTATCAGATTGCACTATTAAGCTGCTTGATCTAGCCACTCTATGCATGCGTGGAATATATGAGTGACTGTTACATATTGATGGGAGAGAGTACTCATGAGTGCTCAGTTCATCAAAATGGAAAGTCATCTCTGATGTATTTGCTTATGCATTTTATTCTTTATATTATTCTGTTTGACCTATTGAAAAGCTTCCAAGTGTATAGCAAAACAATATAGCAATAATTCTCAATAACTTTGATCAAACTCCCATCTTGTCTTCTCCTAATCCTATCTGTAACCATCAAAAGTCCCTTTGAATTAAATTTGAGCTTTGCCAGGTCTCTAGCAAACAGGAGTTCTGGAGCTTAGGAATCCGACTTTCCTTTAGAATGGGGCAGGCAACTTTTGTCACCTGCCATGGAGTGCACCAACCCCCCCCATGGCTCCTAAAAACTCTTTTAAAAAGAAAAAAATGAAACTGTATGTGGCCAGGTCACTTCTTGTTTCAGGATTTTAGAAAGTGGGAGGTAGAATGTAGGTTGAACTTTCTAAATCCAAGATGTCTGCACTTTGCCCATTCCTGTTTTAGAATATTCTGGATCACCCAGTTCTATTTCTAACATGAACACCAACTCCTTTACATGAATTGTCTGAAACTTGCAATCTGGGGCTACATAAAGCATCACAACACCATAAGAGCAGTCCTCTGAGGTATACTGACATCCCTTACATGCGTGCGCGCACAAATATACACACACACATACACGTAACAGCAACAACAACCAGAAAATACTCCCTATCTTCCCTTCTATAATCTATAATCTATAAAAGGGGCTCTTTCCCCCCAACTGCTAGGTTCTTTACTATCTCCGGTGCTAAGATGTATGTGAATATATGCACCTGCTTATAAGTGTATACTGCTCCTGTGTGTGTGTGTGTGTGTTATATCTGAGTCAGTATCTTATATGGCCCTTACATAATAAGATTGTTGTTGTGTACTTTCAAGTTGTTTCCAATTTATGGCAACCCTAAAACCTAAAGGTTTTCTGTGGCTCTGTGTGTATTATACGCCCAAGGTCACCCAGCAGGTTTCCATGGCTGAGTAGGGACTCAGACTCTGGTCTCCATGGTTGTAGTCAAATGCTCAAACCACTACACCACTCTGGCTCTCTCATAATAAGATAGAGATTCATAATCCAACAGCCGAGTTTCCAGATCAGGCATCTCCATGGGCTGAACAAGCTAGGTCTGAGGAGGGTTGCAGTCCAATAATATCTGCAGAGCCACATATTCCCCATCCCTGTTGAAGCTGAACCCAGAGCTATTGTGAAGCATTGGGCCAGCAAGAGGTGACGGAAGCTCATACAAATCAGCCAAGCCCAGCAGTCTGGAAAGGAGCCTGAGACCCGACTTTGTTGCATGTTTTTGTATCCTTCTCTGTAGTATAATCATTCATTGATTAAGGAGAATAACCATTGTAAAGTAGACAGATATAAAAAAAAATTAGTACTACTGAGCAAAATTCTGTAAAACTAAAGATTGCTGTAAGACAGAGCAGGACTAGGGCCTGAGTGAAGGGAAGGAAAATATGGGTAAGCTGTAAAGGGATGCAGTAGCACCAGTGAATGAGAAGACGGATCTAAGAATGGCAGGTGGTCAGGCAGCATTGGAAGAAGCCATAGGCAAAACAGAAGATCTCTGATGACAGTGGTGGCAGCCAGAAACAGAGACTCAGGCAGGAGAAGTAGCACCAGCAGCAGTGCCTCCAAATCTATGGCCTGGGTGAGCAGCTCTCCCAATTCTTGGCCAAGTTCTGTACCTCCAAGAACAACTCACAAACATCTCCTAGGTTGGTCACTGAGGTGCATGTGACAGGAGAGGGCAGCCTCTGGATAAGGTCAAAACATGAAGTGGGACAGACACCTGGGGGTGAAGGTATGGCTGGTACATGGCAGGGACAGTTTGTTCTCCCTTCCCTTCAAAGACCTGAGGGACCTTAATGGAATGGATAAGCACATCTCCTCCCCCAAAATTATTTCCCTAGTGCTCAAAACCATTCTTGGCAGTCCAGGCCAATCCTTCCAACTCAAGGTGCTCCTCTATTTCTGTTTTCCATTCAGTAAGTTTCTGATGTGTTGTTGCTAAGGTAAACCTCGCCTTTCAAAAAAGAGTGGAGGAGAGAGAGAGGCAGAAACAGGTGTGTGTGTCCAGAGACTGGCTTGATTCCTCCCCTGCAGTTCTTTTAGGCTGGTGTCCAGGACCACTGTTGTGGCTTATGGCACTGGCTGCTTTCAGTCAAGGCTTCACTGCTGGATTGGTTATGTAAATACTGAAGCCCAGGCCTAGCCTCCTCACGGACTGAGCTCAGAGTCCCAGTTGCAACTGCAGCTTTTTAAGCAATTGTGCTCATCCAGACTCACTTCAGTGCAAGGCAGAGGCATTCAAACTGCTGGCCAGTAGTTGGGAGTCTGCATAGTTGGCTGAGCAATGCAGAGAGGGAGAGTTTCCTATTGTTCTGAGCTGACTCCATTATTGTACTACCATCCCAAGCATGAAAAAGTTACTTCTTTGAACAACAGCTCCCAGAGTCTTCCAACCAGTTTGGGACCTATAGTTCAGAAGAGTAATATTTCCAAGCTCCCCTGGATATGCTTGGGATTTCTGTTATTTATTTGGCGCCATAATTTAAGATGTTGTTTTTGATTTAGAGCAGTGGTTCTTAACCTTTTTTTTTTTTAACCAGGGACTCTTTGCAAATATAATTTGGTGCTGGGGATATCCCCAACCTTTAACTCAAGATTTTAAATTTAAATTTAGATTTAAATATTCAAATATTTATTTATTTATTAAAGGTTTCTGGAGACTAGGATTAAAATCTTCACTTAGGTACTGGGTGACCTTGGGCAAGTCACATTCTCTCAACCTCTGAACAAATCTTGCAAAAAACAACAACCCTATGATAAGTTCACCTTAGGATTGCACATAAGCCGGAACTGACTTGAAGGCACACAACAACAAAGTGACACTGAAGGGGTAAGAGCTTTCTAGCCATCATGTCTCTTCTTTGAAAACTGACTTATGGTGACCTTAAGGCAAATCTGTGATGGGAGTTTTCATAGCAAGATTTGTTGCCTTTGCCTTTTGCTGAGGCTGAGAGAATGTGACTTGCCTGAGGTCACCCACTGGGTTTCCATGGCTGAGTGGGGATTTAAGACCTGCTCTCCAGATTCGTAGTCTGGGTGAATTCACATGCCTGCCACTGTGTTCCTTTTGTCAGAGAGGTTGCAGCAGGACAGGTGCAGGCACGCACACTGCTCCCTTGTTTGCAAATGAGGAAGCGATTTAGGAGTGTGCACATGCCTGCTGCCATGTCTCTTTCCTCAGGGATGTGGCAGCAGGTGGTGTGGGCAGCAAGGAACATGGCAGCAGGTGTGTGCATATGCCCAAACTGCTCTCTTTTTTGCAAATGAGGAAGCAGTTTGGGCGCACGCACGCACATACACGCACACATACACACACACACACACGCTGCCATGTCCCTGTTGGTGTCCAGCAGTATGGCTTCACGGACCCATTGTGAGGGCTTCATGGACCCCAAGGGTCCACAGACCCCAGGTTAAGAGACACTGATTTAGAATCTTACATTTCTTTCAAGTCCTATACTTCCCTCCCCTGCAACTGCCACTATTTCTTTGATAAAACTGCAGACATTATTGTTCTGTGCATCCCATTTCATTTATAGCCTTGGATGCTTTTTCACCCAATGGGCAAAATGAATGTCATCTCATTGTTCACTTACTTTGTTTGCAACTTAAAGATGGAATAGTTTAGAGGAAGAGAGACATGATCTCTCTTTACGTTGCAGGATAGCTTCATCTAGTTTCATGATAAGCCAGAATTTGCCCAAACCAGATAAAAAGACCTAGAGAGAGGTTGTCTTGGTTCTGTACTTGATGACCAGGGAAATCCCAGGCTATGATAGCTTATCAGTGCTTTTTCATCTTTGACAAGAAAACTGATGTTATTCATTGCTTTGGTAAAACAACAACAACAACAACAATTCATCCTGTTGCTTGTTGCACTGATCGTTACTTTGTATATCCTCCCACTTTCCTGATTTATCAGTAACAGTCCTGATTAATCCTCTGTCATTCCACATTTTGAAATGTCCGAATTTCTTTCTGTTTCTCCCACTTCCTCCATTGTTCTTTAACTTATTTCAGTGCTTACAAACTGAGTCCGATGTGCAACAGTCACTTGTACTCAATTCACTCAGTAGTGGGGACAGGAAAAGTTGGTTTCCCAGTAGGCTCAAGCAAGCAAATGGCTGCAGCCTCTCCTAGCTTGTGTGTTTTCCCTCATTAATAACTTTTGCCATACTTTAGGACAATGGTTCTCAAACTATGCAGCACAACTCTGAGGGAGGGACATGATAGTTATTCAAGTTGCTCAAGAAAAGTCAGCCTGCAAGTACAGCAGATGTGGAAAAGAAGAACAAGTCTCTCTCACTCTCAAACTCTCTGACCATTTCCTCACTAGACTGTTGTAGCACTATTATTCCACTTTCAACATCCTATGGAATCCTGGGGTTTGCAAACCCCAGGATTCCATAGGATGTTAAAAGTGGAATAATAGCACTATTACGGTCTAGTGTAGAAATGGCCTCTTTTCTCTCTTTCTCTCCCTCCCCCCTGCACCCTTGAAGACTGACTGGTCCCTGTAAAAGAGTGACATAAATCATATTTGTCCATTATACCTTTCTCCAACCTCAGACATAGGAAATATTGGCTTCCTTTTTAAAAATGCTTTTTCCATTCAGCTTCTCCAAATGTTCTGCCATTGACACACAAGGTAGATGTCCCTGAGTGGCAGTTTCTCAGGTGGTGGGGAGGGAAGTGAAAAAAGGAGGCAGAGAGAATGAGAGCTTAACATTAGTATGAAGGTGTGTGTGGCATAAGGAACCTGTGTGAGAGAAAGGGGGTGTAGGGTGGGCATGGAGGGCATGACATCAAGGGGGGAGCATGATGTCCACGTACAGATGTAAAGGGGGTCACAGGGGTAAAAAAATTGAGAACCACTGCTTTAGGAGGAATGTGAGAATAGCATGAAACTATAACTACATCTGAACATGTTTGGGTGCCCAGGTGAGAAGAAAAGCAAAATTCCTTGGGGGGAAAAAGAGAAAGTTGTACAGACAAAGTCACCTTATACATATACCACACTTAATAAATTGCAATCTTTTTGCTGTTTTGTGCCCTGAGAGTACTGTGGGTGTGAATAAACTTGTTTGCCTGTCAGGCTGTAGCAAACAGGGAATTTTAAAATCTGCTTCATACTGATCTAGAGGGACTTGTACATTTAAAGGATACAGGCATCCCGCATTTTTTGGTGACTCATTTTTTGACAATCTGCTCTTTCAACCATTGTAAATTAAAGACATGGACATTCTTTCAATGCAGGCTCTTCTCGTACATCAGTTCTTCTCCTAGGGAACATGAGGGAATTGCAGAGCCTCTGTAATTTCCTCATGTTGCATACAGAAAAAGGGAAGAGGAGAAGAACTGATGAAAAACTGGATTCTATTTTTCAACCAATTCCACTTTCTGACAGTGCTCTAGTCCATAACGTGTCAGGTAAGCAGGCAATGCCTGTCACAGATTTTTTCATTCTCAGTGAGAGAGAATGCCTCACAATACACTGGGACAATCCCTTGAGAAAATAGTCAAGTAGCACAACTTTTTACATTTAAGGACTCCTTTTTGTTTTGTTATTGTAAAAATGTGCATAAGAACATTCAGTTTTGTACAAATCTTTTTTTTGCACAAAACACATTTCGCACAGAAATTAGTGTATTTTCTTCAAAATAAGTTGTTTTTTTTCCACAAAAGAATGTTTTCATAAGAAGTGTTCCAAAATTTGAAAAATCAGGAAAAAAGGCACAAACCTCTCATAATCTCACAGCAGAGAGAAAAACTAATATTATTCATCCTTGTGTGTCAGTTTGAAGTAAGTGAAAACTGACGCTATCACTATGTAAGGGATTATAACATAGTTATATTTTGGACTACAACTTGAAGAATTCTAGGCGAAGTAGTCCCTAAAAGTATCTTTTTAGAGTTCTGTAGAGATCCAGTAATTAGAACACAAAAGAACATAGGATAAGACATATTCTATTAAAACTTAGGGCCTTTCTGCACTCCACCATTATAATGCTATTATTCCATTTTCAATATCCTATGGAATCCTGGGTTTTGCAGTTTAGGGAGGGGCATTTAGAATTCCCAGCCAGAGAGCTCTTGGGCCTCAGTAAACTACAAACTCCAGAATTCCACAGGATGTTGAAAGTGGACTAATAGCACTATAACAGTGGAGTGCAGAAAGGCCCTTAGTTGCAAAACTACTGCTTTACGACCCAGGTGTAATAATAATAATAATAATAATAATAATAATAATAATAATAATAATAATAATAATAATAAAAAATTGCATAATATGCCAAGACTTTGAATTTGCTTTGCTCTGAGCAGCCTTCTCCCTTTTCAAAGTGAACACAACACACCCCTTGTGGCTGAATCAAGCTTTCTAAAATCTTCATTTTGCTTCAGAGGCTCTCCTCTCCTCAAACTGCATTTTAAATCAGCTTTGTAATTAAACCCACAAAAGTCATTATTATTTTTTACTAGCCTGTTGTAGGTCAAGAACCTGCAAAGTCATGCTGGCCAGGGCTTGTTCCACCATTAGGTAGAGTGAACTTGTTGCTTCAGGAAGCTGGTAATAGGAGGAAAGGAGCTCTGTGTCACACTGTTTGCTTTGTGTCTTGAACTGTCCTGCCACTATCCTATCTCATGTGGGCTGGAGCACATTGTTCAATGAATGCATGGTTGGGGGAAAAATTGAAGCCACTCCCACCCAATCCCATGGGAAGCAGCACCATGTGGTCAGTCCCAGAGCTGGCTGCAGAAAGGGGGGGACTGCCTTCTCTTAGCCAGGCAGTGTGGAAATGGAGACTGCTAGCCTCCAAACAGGCTGGTGAGGAAAACATGCCTTTATTTATTTATTTATAGATAGATAAATAAGAATATTTTAATGTTCTCAGGCTGACTTACAAGTAAAAATAATCAAATTAAAACAATAAAAAAACTAAAAGCATATTAAACATAATGACCAGTTAAAACTGATTTGAAAGATTAAAACATTTAAAATTATGGACATCAGTATTTGAGATTAATCAATGAGGGCCAAAGGCCTTGATGAACAGCCAGCTATTCATTTGGTGCCTAAAGGAAATCTGTGTTGGCCCCAGTCAGAACTCCGCGGGGAAGGAATTTCACAGTTGCGGTGCTATGGCTGGCAAGACCATCCCCTATGTCCCAACACAGGGCATTGACTACACTGGTAGGATACAAAGGAGGTCCCCCTCCAGCAGACCTGAGTCCTTTTGAAGGCATACAGAGAGAGTTCTTTCTCAAGATGGCTCTGTCTGTCCAATTTGACATGAAAATGTATATGCTAAGCATTCAGCTATGCTAGGATGTTTCTGTCACCATCAACTGTTGTTTGATATTGACTAGTTTAGACAGTGGTAGAAATCATGAGGCTCTTCAGATGTTGTTGGACTGCAGTTGAAGCAGCTTTTGCCAGTATAGCTGATGGTGAGGAATGCTGGGATTTGCAGTTCAACAGCATCTGGAGGGCTACATGATTCCCACCTCTGACTTAAACCTTGGCTTTCTTGTAGAAAAAAATAACTGAAAATGTTCAGTGTTTCTGCAACAAATAAGTTTATTTGCAACAATATGATTTTCTTTATATGAGTTTGTTTGCAAATACATGACATGGGCAGTAGTTGGAAGCAGGCAGTTTAACTCCCAAGAAGAACAATTTTTGCTGTTTTCCATGACCAATTCCGGAAGGGAAGTTCACTCTGCCTCTTTTTACCTCTCTTCAAAGTTAATACACAGTGCAGTTCCTTTGGTTTCTTTTCACATAAAGTCCAGGGGAGGGAAAGAGAAATAGGGATGGCCCCATTCAGAAAAGGAATTGCCAAGTCAAGACCTTCATCTAGCAGTCAAGAGAGCATCTAGTGGCCAATTAGCCAGCAATTTTCCTAATACAGACAAAGGTAAAACCAGGCCAGACTTTTTCTTCCTTTAATAGACTGGGCTTTCAGTATTGCCTTAAGCCTTAAACATACAGTGCTAGACACAGTCATCCTAATCAACTGTTCCATACCCCGTAAAACCCCCAGATCATGGTTGTTTATGTGCAATAATTTGTACACATGTGTACATAAGGAATATAGTACACACGATACAGGTCTTTAATGGCTCTTCTACATGCTGCGTTACACATTGCACAATTCAGAATTGTCTCTGTCTCTGTCTCTCTCTCTTTTTCATCTCAAGTAATCTCATAGGGCCTTAGTCTGGGTTGAGACCATTGTACTTGGGTTGGACAGGTTTAAACTTTCCCTCCAGTGATATTTTGCAGGATTCATCTCCCCACCACAGTTTTAAAAAGTAGAGGGGAATGCTTCCAGTAGCACCATTGAAGCCTCCACTTTCAAAGTCCTTTGCTAAAAGTGGTGCAAATTTTGGAGAGAGGAACTGGTGGGGAGGGTCAGTCCCTTCCATGCATTGATCCCAGTCTGGACAGGAATATTACATGCTTACAAAGAACAGAAATGCAAATGATCCTGAGCTGAACATAATGTATTTAATGTATAATCTGGTCTTTTAGCAAATGAGTTAGTTATAGTAGGGGTGGACAGGCCCCTAGGGCTGTTTTTGTGGCCCTCAGTTTTTTCTCACTTCTTGTATGCCCTTTTTCTGACCAAAAAATGGAGTAGGTTACAACTCTGAGGAGTAGAGTTGTAGAAGTAGAAGTTCGTCTTTTAAATACCGGTAGGTTTCAGGCTCTGCTTTGGTACTGTTTAAGTTTTTAAAAAGCCTTGTTTTTCAGAAACAAACCTGGAGTTCTAGCCATGTTGGTGATGGCAGGTTTTGTTTTGTTTTTCCTTTTGGGAGTCCATCTATTGACCTCAGAGGGTTTCAGGGACAGAAGACTAGTCCCAAGGCCCATAGCAGTTGCCCATACATCTGTTTATAGTAAGACACAGACAAAGAGATTAGTCCCAGTATCTGTACTCTTAAGTGGTTCCAATCAAAAGCCATTGTTAGCTATTATATCTTTTCACTCCAGTGGATTTTCTGTGGTAATAGGAAAAAACATGGTGGGAAAAAATGGGAAGGTTACAAATGGAGGACATCAACATCTGGATCCCTCTAAAACTTTATGTATAAAGCTAAGCAATGGCACACAAAGGCGAAATTTCGACCTGCATGGCATAAATCTCTGCACATGGAGTTATGCACTGAATGTGCTACTCATGCTGAATGTCAAAGTCAGAGAACTGAATGCACACCCAAATGAGCAATCAAACATACAACTGAGTCTGCAGGCACTCAATTGAACTCATTCTTCCTTACCTTTGACTGCATTGTTCCAGTGTGCAAAACACAGGGATTGTTAACAAAAGATCTTCAGTCACCTTTAGCTTGTAATCAGAAATGCAAACTGTTTCACTTAAGAACTGTTATCATTCAGATTGCTAGAAAGAAATGAAAGAAACACCTAGCTTTGGCAGTTTCTTTATTCTCTGATTTCACTAGTGCTTGTCTGTTGCAAATCCTAGTATGTATGGAAAAGCCTTATTCCCCTCTCATTCACTTGTTAAAGAAAGGAGCCTCTTTTCAAACTGTTGTGGTGATCTAGTATAGGAGCAGGGAATATACAGCCCATGGACCAGAGGCAATCCCTAAGGAAGTTTTTCTGGACCCCATTTTCCCATCCCTCATTCTAGATAAGATCCTTAGTACATCATGTCTTTGCTCCCACTGTTGCACACACACACACACACACACACACACATCCCAGGGAGTTGTTCTTCCTCAGCAGGTTCTGCCTTTTGCAATAAGGACAATGTTGGACATAACACAACTATATCCTTTCTTTTTTCCTGCTTAGAAAACATCCCTTGCTAAAGAAAGGAAACTGCTTAAATTGAGAGTTTAATTGTCTTTCTTGCAAGAGGCATTGCCAACTTGTATTGTGATCTTTCAGCATTATCTCCGAAGCCAAGGCAAGATAGCTCCAGGAAGACTTGGGAGCAAAATTCTTTCAATGCAGGCCTCTCTTGCGAAGCAAGCTAAATGTTGTGGTACACATAAAATTCATCCCTATTTTTGTTTACTTTGCAACAACTAAGCAAAACACTCCTACTCCCCTCTTATCACATCTGAATCCTCTCTTTCTTTCAAGAGCAGTGTACATGAAGATTATCCTTAGATTTTCCCAGGCATTTTGAACACCATTGCAGTACAATCCTATGCAGAAGAGACTAATCCAAGTTCAGAATAGCTTACTCCCCGAACAAGGGCCTCACGGTTAAAGTCGAAGTCTTGTGCTTTCTACTACTTTTTGTTGTGTGCCTTGATGTTGTTTCCAATTTATGGTGACCCTAAGGTGAACCTACAACAGAGCGTTCTTGGCAAGATTTGTTCAGAGGGGGGTTTACCATTACCTTCTTCAGAGGCAGAGAAAGTATGATTTTCCCAAGGTCACTCAGTGAGTTTCCGAGGCTGAGTGGGGATTTGAACCCTTGTCTCTCAAAGTCCTAATCTAGAACTCAAACAACTGCATCACACAGCTGCCTGAGGCAAAATGACACGTATCACTCTCCCATGCTCACCTGCCCACCTCTGCTGTTTAGTTTGCTGTCTTGTTTTCAGAAGTACTTCCCTGGAGAGAGGCCTTACGGGAAGGATGGCCATGCAGGCTGCCAGTGCTGCTACAGTTGATGGACTGTCTCTATAGCCTCCACCCCACCTAAAATGCCTTGTTCTGAGGGCCTCCCAGAGCAATGATTTTGGAAGCTGGTAGCAGCTGCTTCTCTGCTGTGGTGCTGCTGCAGCTCTCCATAATTCTAAAAATAAAATAAAAATAAAAATAAAAAATAAAAATAGCTACTGTATTTTCTGGTGTATAAGACTCATTTCCCCCCAAAAAAGTGCTATTTGAAAATGGACTGCATCTTATATGCTGGCAAATAGTATTTGCATTGGTATAAATGGGGTGTGTCTTATACACGGATGCATCTTATACTCCGCAGATGCAGTACTTTCCTAATTTTCAGTAAACCTTGGCTTGTGCTTGTCCTCTAAATGATGAGTCCTACCTGTGGGGCTTCTGTGATCCAGGCTAGTCAAAATTCAAAGGACCTTTCCATCCCATTAGATTCAATGAAATGCTAATGGAAGGCTGTGCTTAGCTTTCCTATTAAATCAATAGGACTTACAAACACTTCATTTTGTCTTGATGTAGATTTATCCCTTCTGCTTGTTCAGTTATGGTTAAATTGGAAATCTGTTTGAATTTAGCCTTAAAGGCAAATTGTCTCTTCACCTATGCCCACCATACCCTATCTGCAATGGACTAACTAGTACCATATGGCATCACCTCTGTTTTAGTGGGTGGGCATGTAACAACAACAGCAGTAATGGCAACAAAGATAAGGAGCAAAAAGTCTTTTCCTGGATGGCATTTTACTTTGCACTGCTCACTGCACTGTCAGGTGGGACCAAATAGTAGTTGAAGTCATACTCCAAAGAACTGACAACCTACCTGAACACACAAAGCTTTACAAGGATAGGTTACCTTAAAATACAATATAAAGCAGCCCTCCACATTTGCAGGTTTCACTTTTGCAGATTATTCACGGATTATTTGCTGTCACCTCTGCTGCCTTCCTATGCCATTTTTAACAGGGACTGCAAACCTTGTGAGACTGGGAAACTGCTAATGAGGCTTTTAAGTCCCTATTCAAAATAGTGTGGGGCAGCAGTGGAGGTGCCAGTAAGCCCCACCAGGCACGCACTTCTGCTTTGTGAAGGAACCCTGATGCCTCAGAGGAATCCATGGTGGGTTGAATATGGTGATCATCCTTTTTTTGTGTTAAATATGGTTTGAGAGGGCCTAGAGTTATTCATGATTTTTCCATTTTCACAGGGGTCCTGTGCCCCTAACCCTAGCAAATGTGGAGGGATGACTGTAACCATAAAACATGCTGAGACCTACACACACACAACTATAACAATTTTTTCTGTAGAAGAAAAAAACCTGGAAGTGAACAGGACAAAAATGTTGCCACATCCCCTAGAGGATGTTTGGGGGCAACATCTGTCTGTCTGTCTGTCTGTCTGTCTATCTATCTATCTATCTATCTGTCTGTCTATCTATTACAGGGAGTTGCAGTGGGGATGTGGCTTTAAGGTTCCCTGTGGGACTGATGCATCCCACAGTTTCTTGTCTCTGGGCTAAAGTTCAGCTGACCCAGATAAGGCAGGGTTCCTCATCAGAGTGCTGTAATCCTGTTCAGATAAACTGAGTCACAAAGCTTTCTGCAGATCTTCATGTTCAGCCACAGGTATGCCTGGGGGTACAGCTTGTGTGCATGCTCATGGCCTCACCACCCACTTAGCCTTCCTCGTGGTTGGAAAAATCCTAATTGACCTGTCAATCCTTTCAACATTTCTTCCCATATGGCTTTCTTGAAGGAAAAAATTACATTTTCCAAAATTATATATACCAAACAGCATCTAGTACTTTTTCTCATTTCATGTAGGAAAATATGTTTTTCTGTACTTTTTTCTAGGTCTGATGTATATGTTTACCAGAACAGTGTGACTGCTGTTCTGATTCCATGCATGGTGGTGTAGTTCAGTAACATTTCTGAATAGGAATAGTGCAGATTAGGCAAATTATGTGGTTTCTCTACCTCATCACTGATTCCCAGATGGAAGCAATGTTCCTGCTTTCAGCAACCAAATGAACATGACTTCATGTGGCTCGTTTGAGTCTATAGGGTATTCTTTGCTTGGAAGTATTGTACTGGGGGAAAGGTCAACTTTCTGCTTAGTGCTGTCTGGGTTTATGTTTATTCTACCAAAAATTATGCCGACTCTATCCAGTGTTGTTGCTAACCTTACACTGAACAGTAAAAATATTATTTTATATATTTTAAAGATGCTTTGTTCTTTTACTTGTGTGGCTTTTACCTTTGTTTAAAATGGCCTTGTTGACATTGGCTTGAGTATGGATTTAAATAGCAAGTGCTGTAAATGCTTTAAGAAAAATGGTATTTGGATGCTAACTGGGTTTGAACTGTAGTAGGTGGCTTAGATTCTGAGTCTTAGAAGATTGTTTCATTGCAACTACTTGTACTAAAGTCTTGATAAACAGTAACCTGAAAAAGCAAACAAGATCCCAAAGGATTGTTAACATACTTCCTTGCAAATCGCTGCATTTGAAATTGTGCTCTGACTGTATTTGCTTAACAAAGTATAGCAAAATGGAGATTTTCAAGGAAACCACGCTGCATTTTTTTGTAGAAACCCTGCTGTGATAAACACACTGATGAGCAGTTTGTACTGAAACTGAAATCTAGCCTGATAATGGCTATCCAAAGCTCTAGATTACTTGTTGGACTTCTATGCCACTTCACTTCAGAATGCATAAAGTATAAGTTTTGTTTAACCCACAGCTATGTGATGATGTTGGATTCATTGGCATGGCTGGCTGAGGACACATGGATGTCAGGGGCTGAAAACCAGACCTTGGAACTCTTCAAAAATATATTTGTTGCCTGTTGCCTACCATCATTTTCTACAGCAAATTTTAGAGTTATTATTTTGTTAATTATATGTATTTATTAAAATATTTCTATCTGATTCTACATCCTGGGGCAGTGTGCAGATAAAATCAATACTAACAGATTAAAAAATTTAACACAGTAAAAAATAATTTAAGCATATTAACAAGTTGAAACAGATTTAAAAGAATTTGTTGTTGAGATTGTGTGTCTTCAAATTTTTTCCAGCTTATGATGAACCGAAGGCACTTTGCAAGATTTGTTCAGAGGGGTTTGCCATGGGTTTGCCTCTGAGGCTAAAGCCATTTCTGCACAACATCTCTATAGTACAACAGCAGTAGGTTGTTTCCTGTTCAGGAACCATGCTACTGCATGACATCATCACTATTCAGCTGCTATCCCATCCCAAAGCGTTGCCAAAACCGCCGTATTCTATTTCCAGAAAAAATCAATTAAGAACCTCCTTTAGCACTTCAATCCCATCAGCCATCTTAGTGTGGAACCAGTATAGCGCTTGATAGCGCTCCCTTTTAATGAGGATCCAGCAGTGGGCGGGCTGTGGGCATGCCCAGGTTGTCCCTCCCTCCGTGACTCCCATGGTGTGATAGCTCTGAAATCTATCACTTCACTGTGTTTATTTTAAATTTCTCCTTTGAGTTAAACTTTTTATTTTTTTTAGTACAATACATTTTTAAGCATCATAGCGTGAAAATGCAATAGCATACTGGCATGTCCTGCCCTTACAACATTGCTTCACTAGTATGGCTTCCAAACAAAAACAACCCCTGATCAATCAGGGGTGGTGGGACAGAGTGAAGGTGGAGACAGGGAGTGGCCAAGGACACTGTAGTGTGGAAGGAACACCGGTGGCAATACCACTTAAAGGTGTGGAAAAGAGTGTTCCTAACCTGACGGCATTGCGCAAATGGCAATGCCAGGATTGTAACACTAGAACAAGCTAATGGTGTCTAGTGCAGAAATGGCCTAAGAAAGTGTAACTTTCCTAAGGCCACCCAGCATGTTTCCATGTTGGAGTGGAGATTTGAACTCTGGTCTCCCAGAGTCCTAGTCCAACACTTAACCACTACAGTTTGCTGGCTAAGATTATAACAGTTTAACTCCTCTATGTATTTCAAGTATATTAGAAACGAAGAGACTGGGAGAACCTTGGTTACTGGCTGGACAAAAGGCGTCCAGACTCTGAGCTTCCCATGACCATTCAAGACCCAGAGCTTCATCTGTATCGTGAGTAGCATAGGGATGTTTAGGTAGTTGCATTAGAATTTATGTTCTTTTAAACCTTGGCTGAATATGACTTAAGCTTTGTTTGTAACTTTACCACTATTCCTAAGTAATGCCTGAAGGGAAGTGCCTTCGTGTATATGATACCCTTTTGCCAATGTAGATTGTTTGCTTAGAATAAAAGCTTCTCCTTTTTTTAAAAAAACTCCTCTTTTCCATGCTCTCTTCACATACCTTTGTTCTGTATATGTGCACATACTCGTGTATAGGAATCTCATCTTCCATGGGGGTGGGAGAGGAAATACTCTGCAGTCAGAGGTGGAAGTCTTAGTTTACTTCCTTGGTAACTTCCACCTGAGTTAGTGAGGCTCAGGGATTTAATCAGTGAGTATTGGCAGCTAGATGATCTTCAGAGGCACCGCCTCCTACTCAAGAGCAGGAGACAGGATCGTTAGAGGTTGCTACATGAGCCAGCATGATATAGCACCAACTTCTGAGTCATCCTTAAGGGCAGCCCCACTTAGAGTGCATTGCAGTAGTCTAATCAGGAAGTTACCAGTGCATGAACTACTGTGACTAGATTATCTATATCCAGTTAACTTCCAGATATTTTAATCTGTTTTCGTTGTTTTACTTTATTTACATCCTGCCTTTTCCCTAGTTTGAGAATCAAGGTGGCTTATAATAGTTAAAACAAACGTAGCTAAAAAATCAAGAATATGCAAAAGTTAAAAATGTAATCAAATTACCAAAAATTAAAACCTGTTTAAAACGCAAGCAGTTAATCAAATCAAATAGAAAATGGAGCGCATTAAGCAAGGTCCATTCCCCTTATCCTTGGGAGAGTGATGGGATGGTCATTTGGAGCTATTTTAGTCATTCTAGTTGTTTTTTAAAATGTCAAAGTAACATGTAATAAGTGTGATAATAATGACTATTATAACAAACTAATTGTCTATTAATCTTAGTGTTAACTTGAAAATTAATTAATTAATGTGATTAGCTTTAACACTAACAGTTTCCAGGATTACTTAGGCTCAGGATGACCCCTCCAGTCATTTCTCCATTCATACAGAAACTAAACAGGCTGACTTAATTTCAACAGGAGTGCATCTTCCCTCAGATCAGAGGATAGCGGACTGGCTTAATGGATAAAGGCCAGGAGTTCTGTCTTCCAGGGTGGTCCTCAGCCCCTCTCTTATCTTCCATCTCTTTGCACCTCTCATCTGTCTCCTTGGGAGGGCAAGCTCTTCATTGAGTAAATGCCAGTCTATGTCCTTGGCCAAAAAGGGACCATTGGAATGAAGTAATTCCATGGAAGTTTTCCCATGATAGCTGCAGCTTCGGTCCTATACTTATCTGGGCCTTGGCAGGAACATGTTACTCTAAGAGGTGGGGGGCCTTGGGGTCTACCCGCAATGACAGCGTCTCCTTAGAATTTGGGGAAATAGCTCAAAGGACGCCTGAAAGGGGAGGATAGTGGCAGAATCTTTTCACCTGTGTACACCAGTACTAACTGTAAAGAGGACTCCAGTTAAGATTAGACAAAGTATTTTATTTGAATTGACAGACACGACGGGAAATCAGACACTCTTAAGAACCATGCCAGGCTATCAGAAAGTAAGGCCAGAAAGACTGGATAGAGAGAGATTGGTGAAAAAGGTGACAGTTATCAGTCCTGAAGAAGGGGTCACAGTAGAGGCATTCAGACAGCATCTGAGGCCTTTTCCGCACTTTGATTTAGCGACGGGGCAGAGCATCCTCCGGCGAGGATGTTTGCATTTAGGGGCGGACTGGGTCCAGACTACTTTATGTATGTCCGGACTCCAGCCCGCTCCAGAATGACCAGAACTGGTGGTTCGCCGTGCTATTGAAAGACCGCTTAAAAGAGGTCCTTCAATAGCACAGCGCGCCCCAGTCCGTTGCTGCACTAATGTGTAGATTTGAAGGCTCGCACCAGCAAGAGGCTGCAAATCTTCCGGGGGCAGGCTTTAGGCTGGCGAGCTTCTCTGGGCTGGCGAGAGCCTCCACCAACTGGAAAGCGCCATTTTCGTCCCTGGAGAAATGTGTAGCACGGGCATGCACTGCTCCAGATCAGCCTGGATCAGCGGAGGGAGCGCACCAGCCCAGTAAGTATCAGAATGCCCCGTTTCCCCCCAAAGTGTGAAAAAGCCCTGAGAGTAGCACAGAGGAATGGCAGTTTAAAGGGGCACGACATACTACAATTGGCTAGGGTTGAAGCTAGGGTTTTTGTACCCTGTTTTATACCCTGAAGAGGTGTGTTGACCAAAGTGCTTAACGAGACTGACAAAGGGGTCCAGAATAGGCTGATTGCTTTAACTCTGAAGTGACAAAACATTGATTGGACTCATGACAACCTCTTAATGTTCAGTCAGATAGGGTGTGTAGGGAAGATCTCCACAGATTAAGATGGAGGGATGGTCTCTGATTGCTCACCAGTCTGGGCAGTTCATCTTTCCGTGTATTCAAAAATGCCAAGAGCCTGAAGCAGTGAAGGGATTGGCACAAACCCATCAGCACTGGACTTTCTGCATAATCTTATTTGAATTTTCATGATCACAAACATGTCTCCAGCCAGCATCACCCTGAATACATTCTCCAGTCAGCATGACCCCAATCATGTTCTTTGGTCATTAATAAGTTCAATTTATGAAATTTGCATATTTTGTAGGAGAGTTGGTAGGGTATGGCAACACTATGTCCCACTGACTGTGTCCATGAAGCATGAGTTAGATCAGGTTAGTTTAATGTCCCATTTGCTAGTAAAACTGAATTACTGTGTCACAAAATGATGCATGTCTAAAAAGTGTGTCACTAACATGAAAAGTTTGGAAAGCTCTGGGTTAGACTATTAAGTTGCCAGACTGTCTGCTTTGCACCTTGATTTGGGTGTTTCCCCTGCTGCAGTCAAAAATACGGCATTTTAATTTCTCAAGGACAGGATAAGGAAGCAGTTTTCACATCTGATCTTATAATACATATTGTAAAGTAAGAAGCTTGGCAGGCCTGGTTGGAGCCAGCCGATCACAGCTCATGGAATACAGTGGGGAGGAGGGAGCTGTTGCGGATAGACTATAACAGAGAGGCTTGTCTGTTAAATAGTTATGTAGAAGAAGGATGAAATGGAGTTAGGGAGTCAGAAATAGAGTATGGCCATTTCCGCACTACACTCTTATAGCGCGATTATTCCACTTTTAACATCCTATGGAATCCTGGGGTTTGCAGTTTAGGGAGGGGCTGGCTGGCCCCTCCCTAAACTGCAAACCCCAGGATTCCACAGGATGTTGAGAGTGGAATAATTGTGCTATAAGAGTGTAGTGCAGAAATGACCTATGAAGACCGGTGAGGAGGAGACTGGAAAAAGATCTGAATTGGGCTTTAGGGAGATGAAAATGTGGGGGGAGTTCAGAGAGAAGTGTTACTTGACTGAAACAGAAGGGTTGCTGAGTACTGTATTTGTGCAACTGGCGAAAGGCTATATGTTTATTTTATTTGCTATTGATAAGGATAACTGGTTACGTTCTATCATACTGAACCCACTGAACAACACAGCCACTCATCCAGAATAGCAGTCACCTTGAGACGCAAGTACCAAATCCAAGGAGAGATCCTGAGGATAAAAGGGCAAAGTGAGTGATAGGAGCCCAAGGGTTGGAACTGTGAGGCCAAACTGGATTGGAGTTCTGTCACATATATTAATGTATTTCTAGCTAACTTTGGTTGGAAACTTTGACATTCATAGCTGTAATTCTAATAGTGAGGTGAGGTGGCTTGGTGAGGTGTATAATTTATTCATCTGTTCCTTACAAATATATCCTTCCTTCCTTCCTTCCTTCCTTCCTTCCTTCCTTCCTTCCTTCCTTCCTTCCTTCCTATGAGCTTAAGGACTGCATATGTGCTCTCCTCTCCCCACTTTGTTCTCACAGCAACAATCGTGTGAGGAAGTGTGAAGCTGAGAAAGAGAGAGAGAGAGAGAGACAAAGTCCCAGATTAATGTTCTGATCATCATAGCACACTGCTCTGGTCTGTAAGCTTCACAAGAGATTATGGGCCTGATCCAGTCACTTCATAGAAGCTCACTGGAAATCAGCAACAAAAACATGATTTTAAAGGGATGGCTTAATGTGTAAGTGGAAGGAAATTACATTTGTCATGCCAGGAAAAGCAGCATCGGCTGTGCTCTGCCCATCACACCCTTGATGTAAATACAAGGATAGACTGGGTTTTATCCCCTCCTGATCCTCCTCTGTAGGGAAAGGACCAAGACTCACACATCAAAAGTGAAAATCTAATTGGGTAAAGTCAAAAGGCAGGAGTGGGGGAGGTCTGGGCCATGGGCCCCATGCAGGCTGCAGAGCCCAAATTTTTAGCCCCTGAAGCCACACAAAGCCACCAGAAACCAATTTGTACTGTTTTTAACCCCTCCTGCAGCTTAAACTATTACAAAACACAGCACTTGGGCTGCTATAATGTCCAAAGACCCCCATATACATTAAACCCTCCTCAAAAACTTTGAAAGAAAGACCTAAATTGGCCAAATAAAACAAAGACCGGAAGTGATGTGACATCACTTCTGATTGGGCTGGGTGCACCACTGTGACCCCCCATAAGTGGTGTGAGGGCAAAAAAGACCCTCTGCCCCCTCTGTAGTTTACCACCCTGTCGTAACAGATGGTGATACAGATAAAGAAGCTGAAATGACTGGATAAATAATAATAATACTGTCATTGTTGTGTGTCTTCAAGTCTTTTCTGACTTAACGGCTACCTTCAACTGAATACATCATGGGATTTTCTTGGCAAGAGTTGATTGGAAGGGTTTGCCATTGCCTTCCTCTGAGGCTAAGATGGTGTGACTTGCCTGAGGTCACCGAGTGAGTTTCCACAGATAAGTGGGGATTTTAACCCTTATCTCCTAGAGTCCAGTGCTCAACAACAGCTTCATAAGTTGATGCTATTTTATAGGAAGTTGATTAATTAAATTATAGATGAAATCTGCTGCAAATATTTTACATGGACACATAGCTTGAGGTCTAAAGAAGAAAAGCTTATGTGTGAGACCTATCTTTTTTTGTTCATTTAACACACACGTATGTCACAGAAGCACCATTTCAGAAGAGGCCTTCTTGTAGGAGAAACATTGCCTCTACTAAACTTGTTATTAAAAAAACGGTTTGTGAAAGGTGTACTCCCAATTTAATTTGGAATATCCTTTAATTATAAAACAGGAGAGGGTGTTGAGACTTACGAAGCTCTGAGATGTGCCTTTCTGCTGTGGCGTGTGGTCCAAGTCATTTCATACCACTGTGACAAGATCAGGCACCCTCTGCTATCACCACAGACCACCTATCTTTACACAGCCCTACATGACTAAGGTTAGAGTTTGAATGAGAGACTCATGGACTCTTGACTCACCATCTTTTTGCCCACAACCTATCATGCAATTTTGGTTGTGAAAAATGATACTCTTTTAAAAATTTCCTCTCTTTCCAGCCCCAGGAATCTGCTTTCCACTCCTGCTATCTTATCCTCCTCTGCTTTTTTGTAGCATATTTGGAGCTCTCTGATCCATTATAGTAAGTTGGGGACATGCTGGACGGCAGAGCCAAGGCTTAAAGGGGAGGAGAATCTGCAGCTGCCTTGTCTTCTGCCATATGGAGAGATCTAAGAATACAGCTGGACTGCCTTCAGCTGCAAATTCTGGCAACTGTACATGTCAAACATAGCTCACAGCTCCTTGTATAGTGCCTCCTGCTGCAAATTCATAACAAAGGGAAGTTAGAAAAGAAGGAAGTTTGAGGAAATTGTTCTTTTTTCTTTTTAATTCACCTTCTCAGGATGCCCCATCACCCATGGTCTGTAAATATGCTGGAGGGAGGGAGAGAATAAATTTCCGAAATCTGGGACATAGAAGTACAGCTCTTTGAAAAAGAAAAGGGGGGCAAGAATATCACGGCAACAATATTTTCTTTAGCCCTTTCCCCAACAGATGTCAATCACATGATCCAGAGGAAGGAGGGTGGACTGAGAAAATGACCCAGAGGACACACATGCGTTCTGCGCATGTCCAAAAGGAAGGGGCTTTTGTGTATTTTTCCCCCTCCCACATTACCGTATTCTGTCGGGTTTTTTAAAAAGCATGTGCTGGACTATTAGAAAGGGGAAAAAAACCCACAATAAAATCCATTGAAGACCAAACACTCTTTTGTGGCATTCTGGTTCCCAAAAGTGCAAAAGCTATGGAATTTGTTATGTATTCAATCCAGATATTGTTGATTGACTGATTGATTGACATCCCATCCTCTTCCCAGTATGGGACTTGAGGCAGCTTACAAAAGTTAATACAGATACAGTTTTTAAAAATTACATTGTACAAAAGTTAAAAATATAATTAGACGATCAATAAAATGAAAAAGAAGTGAAAGACTTTGTCATTAAATGGAAAAACAGGAAATATAAAAAGCACAGCACATGAAAAGTCCTTGCCCAAGAGCTGTCAGGCCTTAAAAGTCTGCCAAAAGCAAAAGGTCTTAATTGGCCTACAAGCAGGGTGCCAGTCTGATTTCTGTAGGAAGGGAATTCACACACATGCACATGTTCAGACAAATACGATATACAGTCCATGAAGACATAGGAAAGTGTGTATGTGTATACACACACATGTACTGTGTGTATATACACACACAAACAGACACACACAGTAATGGTGGAGAGAGAGTAGTTTAAAGATCTGCTGATTTTAAAAAAGAGTCCAAAATATTTAGGAAGAAAATACTTCCTGCCAATCAAATGGAGTCCAAAATATGAAGTGGACTCCAAAATAAATCCCGGCAGTAATTGCATCATACTGCTGGCATGCAATTTGGCTTAGGTGGAGAGAATCCTCCACAGCAGAGACAGCTTGCTCCAGAGACCATGTAGATTTCTTTTTTAGTCTCCTTTGGTCTGCCTTTCCTCTCTCTGCCTGATTTCAGCTCTTTCCCATCTCTGAGAATGGAAACCTTACATCCCCGGGAGGTGGGGTCAAGCCTGCACCTCTCTTTTTGTGTGTGTGTGTTCCAGAACTGACCTGTTCCTTGTGTCCTAATAATATATTACAATTTTGCCCTTCCTCTTGTTTTAAAACTTCACCTTTTGGGTCAATTACATGGTGCTGTGGGTAGCAAGCATGAAGAAAATAAAAGATTTAAGCAGAGCTGGGAATATGATTGTCATTCTACCAGGACAATGAACATGTATCAACCTGGCATTTTGATGTGCTTTAACAAAGGGTTTCATGACATCTACATACCAGAACATTTTTGGGAGATGGGGTTTAACAGTATGGCCTGCTAATGTCAGTAGATACATGGGCCAATAGGAAAGAAAAATAGTTGGCAGCTCTGACTTCCAAACTGGGAGATCTTTTGCATATAGCATCCTAGAAGTACGTAAAAGCACCCATGTGTATTGTAATACACGTATACAGAGATGGAGGCTAGCTTCTAGCAAATAGCAGCTGAGGTAGTGAACCTGGTGAGGTTTGTACCACTTCAGATTTAGTGGCAGCGCAATGGTGGAATGTTGCTGCCACATACATACACACAAAAGATTTCCGCCACATAGAAAACTAGCATGTTGGAGAGGAGGCTAAACTCAAACTACTTCTTTAGGGAGACACATTCTGTCCTGTGAGTTTCCACTTACAAAGTGGTGCAGTCCTGAGACAACTTCATCTCCTTAGCTAACATTCATGAATTCAGTGGGCTTTACCCTCTTTTTCAGACTGCAGCCTTGTAACCTGGTTCCAGCCATATTTCTTCAGAAGCATATAATTTTTTATATGTTTTATTTGAAAAAAGCTGTACGTGGTTTTGCTGGGACTTGTAAAAAGTTTTTCAACAATAAAGCACTAAATACTAAAATACTAGAGAAAAAAGTCATATTGAACTCAGAGATTTATTTCCGATTAAACACTCTTTGGATTGTACAGTGAGTCTTGTTAGTTTTTATGGGGCTTAATTCCAGAATTCTTAGGATTTTATGCTTAAATAGACTAGAACCAGTTTGGATTATTCAATGTGTTAGCATCATTGTAAAAATGCAAAAAACACAGGAGTATGAAATTTCATAGTAAGGGAAACCTTGCTAGGATACTTCCTCTATCACAGTGGCTGAGCACATGCGTTGCATTGCAGAAGCTTCCAGTTGCTGGCAGTTCCGGCTTGGGAAATAGCCGTTGCTCTGTAGTGGAATATGTATATTTGCATACAGACTGTCTCAAGGTCGATCCCTGACATTTCCCGCTAGGACTGGGATAAACTCCTATGTGGAACTCTGAAATGCTATTGGCAATCAGTCTACTAAACTACTTGTTTTCTCAATTTGTGATCACCAAACCAAATGTAGTCATGTTAGCTATTACCAAAAGAAATGTACACAAAGACCCCACATTTCGACATCCCATTGTCTGATGACTTGCTCTTTCGATGCTCCCAAATTCAGGACAAGTTCCATTAATTTGGAATAGAGATCTGCTCTTCCATCGGTTTTTCTTGCCTGTGGAGGCTTGCTTGGGTTGACCCTCATGTGAGTTACTTGCAAAGCAAGCTAGGAGAGGGGTGCCAAGTAAGCTGATAGACTTTACAAGCATCCTGTACACACAGTTGATCCCAAGTGAGCCTCCATAAGCCCTTCATGTTCCTTACAGTGGATTGGTTCTGCTTTTCGACCATTTCTGCCTTCTGATAAGTGGGGGAGCCTGCATTTGGGTAATATATCTTTCACAGGCCAAGGAAAAGGCCACAGGTTTTAACTGTGCAGGCTATCAGTATGCTTTTTGATATTGTGCCTGATGAAGAGATCTAGAAGTCTCAAGAGATTGGATGGTATATTGTGACCTTTTCATTCAGTTTGCTTTTGCTTGTACCCACAGGGAAGGGCAAGATTCTGTTCCCTTCTGCCCTTCTCGCTGCTGAGTTAATTAAATACAAAGTACTTTTGCACTTTGAACTCAGTTTGCAGCAACTGAAGTAAGGTGAAAGCAGAGGGGGAAAGCGTGAAGAGGAGAGAGAAACTGGAACAGTATAAAAACAGCTTAAAAAAGAGGGACAAAAGGATGAATTGGGACTGTCTCTGCCAGATTGGGTATGTGTTTGCCCATAGAAGGTAGTCTGTGAATAGAATTTTGTGTGTTCAAATCTTTTTATTCAAAAAGTACAACAACAACAAAAATTATCCGTACAAAACTATAGGTAACATACATATTCAAAGAACCTTAACCTGGAGAATCCATAGAAAAGACATCTAATAATTTTTTTCTATGACCTTCATATGTAATTTCTGCTTTCCACCTATTAGTGCTTAACTCCTCATATCCTATCTTGGATAGTTCCAAGATGTTCAAATACATAGTTGCGTAGTTATTTCCTCCTAAAATCTTCCCTTGTTCGCTTTTCCTGTACACATTGGTTATTCCACAATTAGTATTTCCCAATGACAACTTGTCAAACATATTTCTTTTGACAGAACTGTACTTGCTTATGGAGTATGTGAATAGAATTTTAAAGATATTTTCTTTACAAAATGAGGGAGGGAGGGAGGAAGGAAGGAAGACAGACAGACATCTAGCTAGTTTATTTAGCTAGTTTATAAGGTATCCTCTTGACCAAATCAACCCTCTGGTGGCTGTGAGTCAAGCATCGAGCATACTTAATTAGTGTAAGATACAGTATTTAATTTGTTGAATTGAGGACACTAGTATTGTGTAGTGGTTTCAGAACTGGACTAGGACTCTAGCGACCAGAGTTCAAATCCCCACTCAGCCATGGTAGCGCACTTGGTGACCTTTGGCAACTCACATTCTCTCAGCCTGGGAGGCAAACTCCCTCTGAACAAATCTCGTCAAGAAAACCCTGTGACAGGTTTGCCTTGGGGTCTCCATAAGTCAGAAATGACTTGAAGGCACTCAATGGCAACCTGCATTTTTGCAAAAACATCAGTAAACATGATGCTGTGCTGACACATCGTATGCCATCACCAGTGTTTAAAACTGTGGTGGAGGTATTTAAAATTAAATGGTTCAGCTTATCTTAAAGGAATTGTATGTGACAGGGATTGAAACAGAAGGAGAGCTAAATAATTTTTGTCTAAGCTTTGAAGAATTGTTTACTTTCCGTATGTATACTTTTAACTGTACCCAAAGCAAACATTATTTTAGAAAATCCACTAAACAAAATAGACAGAAAATTTGACTTTATGAACAAGTAGCGAAGAAGACTGACTGTTTCAAAGGATTCTGGCCAGGTTCCAGGGACAAGATTAACATGATAGAGCAAGGTTGCCTGTGGCATCCTTGCTGACTCAGATCAAAAGCTGAAAGTGAGGTTCTGCTTGGCTCTTGGTCAGTAAAAGATCCCTGTAGTACTTACCTAGGGATTAAATTAATAACTGTGGGTTTTCAGTTAAGCCACTTTACTGTAGAATTTTCCCCCTACAGTCCTAACAGTTGTTTATAAGACTTAGCAAAGATAAATACCATCCGGTCCAGAGCTCTGATTGGGTAACTGCAGGGATGCTCCCTGGAGCCTATTGCAAAATGGGAATGTTCCACTCCCCCTCGGTCTCTGGCATTGTGAGATCCACAAACTCTGCCAATGGGAGCAATAATGAGTTCAGTTTCTGAAATACTTGGAAAACAGTATTGACTTTTGGGTACATGGGGTCATTGTTCTCATTAAGTGCAATCACGCCTCAGAGCCCGGCAGCTGTCCCTGTACTTCACATTTGCCATTTGTTCTCTTTTCTGCTGAGGAACTGCGTATTTTCCCCTCCCATGAAAATATGTTGGTGGTGACAGGGTTCTACGTAAACAGTGTGAAAGATGAACAGTGTCTTTGGATGGCAGGAATTAGAGCCATGGAAACAAATGGAAGACTTTTCAAAGTGCAAGAAGTCCTTTTTGGAAGGCCAGGCTAGAAATAGTATCCCAGAGCTTGGAAAATATACTTGTTTTTGGACTACAGCTCCCAGAATTCCCCAGTACATATGGC
This sequence comes from Ctenosaura bakeri, assembly GCA_948474755.1. Lineage (NCBI taxonomy): Eukaryota > Metazoa > Chordata > Lepidosauria > Squamata > Iguanidae > Ctenosaura > Ctenosaura bakeri. The sequence goes on from CAOLHI010001660.1 coordinate 319,503, forward strand.
CATGCAATTTCTGATTCAAACTCTGAAGTCCCTGAGAGTAGAATTGGATTGGAAGCTAGCTGAGAAATCAACTTACTTCTAGCTGCTGAAGAAACCTAGGACTGTCCTGCTTGGTGTTCCTATTTGACTTCTGCTGCTGTCACCCATGACCTGTTTCTTTTCTGGTGATTCAGAGTAAAGATTGCTTCTGCTAGAAGGTATTCCTTCCTAGGGTTTGGAAGTGATTTCTGGTTGTAATTTTCAACTTTTTAAAGCAGGTTTGGAGAAGGTCTTTGCATCAAATGCACTGCTCATGGAAGATTCCAGGAGCAGCTGTTGGCCTTCTTTCAGGATTTTTGCCCCACCAAAATTGGGGTACTTGGGGCTTCGGGGAAGCATCAGGGCAGAAAAAGGAGTTGGGGAACTTGTGACCTAGGGCTGCCATTGCCTGAGGTCTGCGCTTTCTCTTCCCCCACTTTGGATAAATCTAATTGCTGCAAGGTCCGTCCTTCCATTTCTTGCCTAACTTGGCAAACGCTGGTGGTGCAACTATGTAGCTTTGTAATTCTGGACTGTACAAACTTGGTTCTTATTCCACGTGTGTCTTTAGGGTGGATGTCCCCCATTCTGTTTTGTGATTGGCTTATGATGGCAGTGGAGAAAGTCCAGCCTATGAGCTGCATGAAAATCAAAATCATTTTTTTGGTGGTGGGAGGGGAATAAAAAATATTGTTTTCCCCCAAATGCCAAGGGTTCATTCTGGGCCTTCTCTGGGCCATTTTAGATATTCCTTCCATGTGCTAAAGTTGCCCTCTATTCTTCCTTAGAGGCTTTGGGGGCAAAGAACACATTTGAGATGTGGGGCTGGTCCTATGGTTGGGGCAATGTAGCCTCTTAAATCCCAACTGTGTGCACTCTGATCTTCTGGCTAGGCTGTACCTCATCATCTGCGTTGCACAGGAGGTTCACTTTTGAATTGGGGCATGTTTATAGTAGTTTTCATTTCATGCCTCCTCTTCCCAACTCCACAACCCCTGTGTTGTCAATCAGGATGCATCATTCAAAAAGTCAAACAATGACTGCCACATGAGTTCTCCTCTTCCTGCCTCACATGGTAAACAAGTAGGAGGATGGAAGCTAATGGTGTATTTATATTTAATGATGCATTTCAGCAGCAGCTAGGCTCTCTGTGCATGTGTCTACATCTGCAGGATGGGGAGATTGATAAAAAGGTGATGTTACTTCTCCACATTCCAGGTTATCAAAGGCAGCCTAGAGCCTGCTTGAAAGGTTGTGTCAGCTGGTTCATTTATGAGTTTCTTTAATGTCCTGGCCAGTGTAATTGCTACTGTCAAGGAATGACATTGACGCCCAGCACCTTCATCTCAAAGTATACATCACAACAGGCAGCCTCGTAAAAAGGAAAAGAAGGAAAAGGTCCTCTGTGGAAGCGCTTTTTAGATCCAAGTGTTGTTGGACTGCAGTTCCTCAACACTTCATCATTGGCTCTATTGGATGCACTTCACAGGAGCTGCAATTCAACAATATATGGGGAGGGGGCATAAATTGCCTACCAGCATTTTAAATAATTCAGTATTCTAAATAATTCAGTATCTATCCACCCAGACTGGGAGGCACTCAGATAATTAGCTGCTTAGACAGATTAAGAGTGCTTTCATATCACATTGGCACAAGAATAAATATTGTTGGAGAGCCAGTGTGGTGTAGTTTTTTGAGCCTTGGACTATGATCTTGGAGACCAGGGTTCGATTACCCACTTGGCCATGGAAACCCACTGGGTGACCTTGGGCACATCATATACTCTCAGCCCCAGAAAACCACATGATACATCCATCCTAGGGTCTCCAGTAGTCAGAGAAGACTTAAAAGCACACAACAACAATGGAAACAACTTGAAAGCGTACAACACAACAAACTTGTAGACAAACTACATCCATTAGTATAGATGTAGACGCATTAGTATAGACCCGATGATGATGATGATGATGATGATGATCATCATCATCATCATCATCATCATCATCATCATCATCATCATAGAATCATAGAAATTCAGAGTTGGAAGAGACCACACAGGCCATCCAGTCCAACCCCCTGCCATGCAGGAACACCCTCAATATGTTATATCCTGCCTTTCTCCCAAAATTAGGACTTAGGACTCCGGGTTCAAATTCTTTCTTTCCCATGTAGCCCAACAGGTGTCACATGGTTACATTCCTGAACTATATGCACATAGAAAAAAGTGAGAACAGTAGCTCTTTGTTCTTCATTCATTGTTGTTTCATTGAATAGCCTACATGCCAGAGAGCCTGCAGGAGAAGGAGCTGCTGAATGATTTGTGGGCAGCACGGGATAATCTTATTTTAACCTAATTTACCCAGGCTGAAGAACAGATTATAACAGATGTCTGCAGCTTTATGCATCTGTAGGATTTTGCTCCAGTAACTTTTCTCAAGATGACATATATTGTGAGGCTGTTGTGAGGAGCTGTTAGGTACATTTACTCTACAACCATGTAGAGACTGACTCAAAAGGCACCAGATCTATCTATCTTGGTAGCTAAGTAGAGTCAGCCTTGGTTAATACTTGGACAGGAGCCTGCCAACAAATGCCAAGTGCTGTAAGCTATATTTGAGAGGAGGGAACTGGCAAAATCACTTCTGAGTATTCCTTGCCTAAGAAAGTCCTGTGAAATTCATGAGGTTACCGACAGACAACCTGAAGGCACATACAAACACAGAGACTAAAGTATCACGAATTGAGTTTGCTGGTAATTGGTATCAGTGGAAAAGTTGGACTACAACTTCAGTGGGCATGCTAGATAGGGGTTCCAGGAGCTATGCTCCAAAAACCTTTTCCAGGTTCTGCCCAACCCAGTGCTGGCTATAAAAAGCTGCCTAATTTAAGGTTATACATTTTTCCCTTGAGCCCAGTATTGTCTATTCCAAGAGCAGAATCACGCAGCCTTACAGATGTTGGACTGCAACTCCAGTCAGAAAGCATAGCTTTCTGTATTCCAGCAACCACTGGAAGTCTGTATGATTCCTACCTTTAGTCTATTCTCATAGGCAGACTAACTTTTCAGTGTTTTTTCAGTGTCTTTCCCATTACCTGCCTTTTTTATTATTACTATTTGTGTAGTAGTTTAGGAAACCAGAGAAAACACACTAATTTGGAAACGCACTGGGTGATCACACTGGGTGATCTTAGGCAAGTCACATTCTCTCAGCCTCAGAGGAAGGCAAAAACAAAGCCCTTCTGAACAAGTCTTGTTATAAGATCACCTTGGGGTCCCTATAAGACAGAGACAACATGAAGGCACACACTAACAACAGCAATAATGCACAAATCAAATTGTAGGTTACAGAGAATGAAAAGTAAAAGTAAAATAGCAGAGAATGAAACATAAAATTGAAAACAATGGAAGGTAGAAGTACTGATACAAATTAAAAAATATAATAAAGTTACTGAAAGCACTTTGGGTGAGATCTTAGAAAAGTGGAGTACAGCTCCCCAAATTTACCAGTCCAATTTACATAGGTAGCCAGTGGGTAACCTATCCCAAATACTCTTGTTTTGAAGCAACCCTGATGCAGGTTCAGGAACAGTGGGACATAAAATCACTCCTTTAGACAAACTTGGAAGAGAATCAGAGCCAAATTGGGACCGCCCTAGAAAAGAAAGAGTCATCGCCTTCTGGAGTAATTGTGCATTCTTGATCAAAGTCTTACTTCTGCTCCCCCACTGAAAAAAATGATCAATTTACCAGGTTCCACATATCTCAGAAATAGCATGAAAACAGTACTTTGGGCATCTGGCTTTACTTTTTTTTCTGAAGCAGTTTAGTATATAATCCTAAGTATATAGTCCAAGTTGACATGGTCCTGACAGATACTTAAAGGGAGACTTTATTTTTCTTCTAATGCATAGAAAAGAACCGGTTATCAATTGGGATGGATAATTTGCCCAAATCTGCAGTTCAGTGACTATGTGTTGTTAATACCAGGCACATTAAAATGCATTCTTCTCAGACAACTGACATTCTTGCATTTCTAGTACAGCAGTTGGTACTGTGTTTTGCAGTCTGCAACTATGATCTCATCCAGCTCTTCCAGTAGTTGCACACCCGATTAGCAAAGATGCTGTTTGCACAGGACTGGGAGACATCTGTGTGGCAACTTCCTGTGCCTTGGGATTACATTTAGTTATAGGATCAAGGAATTGCTTATCCAAGCTAAACCCAAGGAAGTGATTACACATGACAAGTAACACTTTTTAGCAGAAGTGGTCCATATGTGCCCCTCAAGATATTTTATGCCTTCTCTCACCCCTCAAACCCTGACAGACATTAGACAGAGTTGAGCTAGTGGACTGAAGTGGAAGTGTGGAATCTTATCAGAATGATGAGAATATATACAGGAGAAATAGCACAGAAACAATCCAAGAAGGAATAGAATTGTAGGAATTAGAAGTTTTGCTTACATGAAATTGCAGAAATAGTCTTGAACCACTGGGTTAGTAGAAACCCCTACCAGACATGGTTGATGCAATCCTCCAACTCAAAGCTGGGGAACCTGTGGCCTACCATATGTTCTCATCAGCTCCAGCCAGCTGGTCCAGTGGTTGAAAGTAGGTGGAAGCAGTAAAGTTTATCAATATTGAGAGGTCCATACATTTCTCCATTCTCCCCTCCAAACCATGGTGTGGAAAATTGTGAATAAGCGACAGTCTTGTGCAATCCCTTCTCCTCAAGTTTTTCCTCTCCCTTACTTCACTTTCATTAGCTGTTTAACTGTTGTCATCTGAACAGACTAAGTAGGATTTGCATTTGCCATCCAAGCCAGAGCTGGAAACCCACTTCAGATGTTGAACTTGGAAGATTATTTGGATTGGACTGATGTCTGCTAGGGTAGGATTTATCTATGGAAGTCTCCTCAGGGAATAGTTCTTCTGCATGTCATGTATTTTCAGGCTGCTTCACGCATTATGTCATCTGTTTAAGTGTACAGCTTTTTTTTAAAGGATAAATGTGACAAGGTATTGAGAAGCCCACAGTGGTAGCTAATGACTTCCATGTCTATAGAACAGTGAATCCACTCCAGTTTGAATTTTAGAGGCACTATCCAAGGTGCTGAGAGCCAGCTTGGTGTATTGGTTTGTGCATTGGACAATGACACTGGGGACAAGGATTCAATTTCTTGCTTGGTCATGAAAACCCACTGGCTGACCTTTGGCATATCACACACTCTCAGCCCCTGGAAAACCGCACAATAGGGTCACCTTAGGGTCATCATAAGTCAGAAACTTCCTTGAAGGCACACAGCAACATCAATCCAAGGTGCTGAAAACTATTGACAAAATAGCTTCAAAACTCTCCTTTAAAATTTGAGGTAAAGCCTGAAGTAGATTCACTGTTCCACTGACATGGATTCATCAGCTGCAATTGGAAACATTTGTAATCAATGTAAGCAGGCTTCAAGAACTGGGGTTGGAGCCTGCTTGCATCCATTACTGTTGGCAAACCTGTGCCTCCCCTTATGTGTTTATTGAATTCCTTGACAGGAAAGAAATAGACACACTTAGGAGTATAGTATACTTCTGCATCTAAATACATGTTGCTGTGAATTTATTAACTGAGAATGTAAATTTTCATGCATTTAAAGCTGTGTTAGGCAAATATGGCTTTCCAGATCATTTTGGATGACTGTTTTCATAATCTTTCACCATTGGCTGTGTTGGTTGGAGCTAATGGAACATGTAGATCAAAAATATCTTTAGGGGAAAAGTTCTTCCCCTATCATTTAAAGGAAGAGTTCTGTATTAATTTGTCTCTGTTCTTTCACCTTCTACTTTTAAAAAATCCCTAATAATATTACTAATTAATCCTGGCTTGCAAAGAGTTTGCTGTTACCCAAAAGATTTTCTGTAGAAATTTTATGTATGTGTATGTGTGCTGCTTCCTACTTTCTGAATCTTAGTCTGGGAGGGCTCCTCTCAAAGACAACTTGAAAATGGAATATGGTTTCTCTCTCCCTCTCAAAAGCTTTTTTTCTTTTTTAAAAATGCTGAGATGCAAGATGAGATGAAAACCACTCACTTTCAAGAGCTGGAAGAAAAGTTTTAAAATCAGGAAGAAAACACTTCAAGCTACACAGAACAAGCAAGAGGAATCCTATTTGAAATCCAGTGGAATGAGAAACCACTCTTGAATTCTATAGAAGAAGGGTGGGTGTGTAACACCCTCTGAATCTCATCTCAGAACTGCAAAATAAGTGCATGCTTGTTCTGTCTCTCTATACTTGTCCAGATGTTATGCTAAACTGGTGACTAAATTGATTTTTTAGTACAATGTAGAGTACAGTGTGAGAGAGCCATCTTGGTGTAGTGGTTTGAAGTGTTGGATTAGGACTCTGGAGACCAGGGTTCAAATCTGCTCTCACATGGAAACCCACTATGTGACCTTGGGCAAGTCATATTCTCTCAGCCTCAGCCTCTAAACAAATCTTGCCAAGAAAACCCTGAGATAGAGTTGTCTTAGGGTCATTGTAAGTCAGAAACAACTTGAAGGCACACAGCAACAAGAGTACAACTACTGAATCAACAGAATTTATGGAAGTGTTCTCTTACCAAGTTCCTGTTGATTCCATGGGTCTATTCTAGTTGGGACTTAGACCTCTTCCGTACTAGATTGTTATAGCACTATTATTCCACTTTCAACATCTTTTCCCCCTTCTATCCAAATTTGAAGAACCTTGATGAGCTACTTTAAATAAATATTTGATGCACTTCAGGGTTTTAAATCTTGAGTTTAATCTTAGTGGTCTACAGCAAGAAAAGATATTTAAAGGGGATCCACAATAAAGAAAAGAACCATTGTCTTAGATCTAAAGATGCAGCTTTTTGATAAAATATGGTCACCATTAAGTACTTCACAAATAAGATTCTTTATTTGTTTCTCTCCTTCCTCCCTAGAATGCAGAAAGATTAAAATTATTTTAAAATATTTTCCAAACAGATAACAATGCATTTTCAAAATATTTATCTTAAGATAAATGGCATTTTATTGGTGCTTTATGCACACATAAGTTCCCTTAGACATGTGGGCCATTTCTGCACTAGACTGTTATAATGCTATTATTTCACTTTCTACGTCCTATGGAATCCTGGGGTTTGCCTCAAAGGCCTCTCCCTAAACTGCAAACCCCAGGATTCCATAGGATGTTGAAAGTGGAATAATAGTGCTATAACAGTCTAGGGCAGAAATGGCCTTACAGTTGCCTTTATATCAGAGGTGGGAATACACATGTTAAGTGGTTTATCTATGTTAAGGTATATGTGCCACTACCATGGTGTTTGCTATGCACCAATTTAAACAGTGGTGGGAACAATGTGGCCTTATAGCTGTACAAGGACTATAGCTTCTAGTGGTGAGAAATTCTGGGGCTGCAATTCAACAACATCTGGAGGGCCTCGCATGCTCCACCCTGATCTATACCTATGGTTTTTCAATGCAAAAATGAGTGTCTGCAGACATTGCCCCCCCAGTTGCCCCCCCATCTTCTTCATGCTCTTCTTGCTTGAGGGACATGGCCAGGGTGCGTGGGAGCGTGGCTGCAGTGCATGGGGGCATGGCCAGGGCATGAAAGGGTGTGGCTATGGGTCGAGACATCCCAGAAATATTGCCACCTGCGGCAAATCACTCACCCACCCCCACGTCCCTATGCGGCTGGGGTTAAGCCATAGTTGTTGTTGTCATTGGAGCCTGGGCAAAATGTCATTAATCTGAACTGTGACTAGAGAGAACAGACTAAGTTTAAACCAGTAGCTTATGAAACTGGCTTGTTTTCCCTAGCCATAGAAGTTAAAATCAGAGTTCTAGGATCTGAACGCAGTGATAAACTGTGGTTAGAGTAAAATTGAAGCAGCCAAAGATTTCAGCTTCCCCTTCACAGCTGTTTTAGAAGAAGAGAGTACAGAGGAGAAACATGAGTCCAAGGCTTGTTACAAGCTGTCCATGTAATGGAAACCCAGAGGGTTGTGTGAGGGCTGGATCTTAATAGTAGATCAGATGAAATGGCTGTTGTTTTCAAGAGCAAGTATGCACTTCGGTTTATAGGTACAGATATGTTCACAGAATCATTTACAGTCCAAAAACACAAAAAGAGTGTTTCAGACACCTAACAATTGTCTGTAATGTCTCCCACACAAATACATATGTGTGCACCTGTGCATCTTGTTACAAACTAACTAGTCCTGTTTTATTTTTGTTTTTGTTTGTTTGTTTTGTTTTTTGAATGCTGGTAAATATAATACTAGAATCTTAGAGCTGGAGGGACCACACAGGCTATCCAGTTTGACCACCTGCCTTGAAGGAATATATATCTAAAGCATTCCTGAAAGATGCCTAGACAGAAGTTGGATAATAAACAAAACTAACACAGTACATATTGCCTGGACTTCTTTTGAAAGTTTTTTAAACTTTGCTGTTGATAGTCTCAGACAGTTGAGCAGAGCCAAACATTAGCTTGGTCTTTACCTCAGAGGATGTCCTGTTTTCTGAATCCTAGCTATTTTCTTGCTAAAAGCTTATGACATTGAGGCCATTTCCACACTAGACTGTTATAGTGCCTATTATTCCACTTTCAACATCTGATGGAATCCTGGGGTTTGCAAGCCCCAGGATTCCATCGGATGTTGAAAGTGGAATAATGGCACTGTAACAATCTAGTGCAGAAATGTCCTGAGAGTCAGACCACATGGATGTGCCACAACCCCTCTTTAGACAATGCTATTTCCATTTGTGCTGGGAGAGTTCACAAAACTCAGAATACACAAATTGTTCTGTCAGGAAAAAGGATTTTTCCCCTCCTTGACATTATTGTTATCCATGTTAGCCTTCCCTCTTTCCCATCTGAGGTGGTATAACTCAGAAAGAGTTGGCACCAAATGATCCATTCATGTGGCAAAACTTGAGATAGAACATTTTGGAGTTTAAGGCAATGTTTTAGGCTTTTCTTGTGCAATCATTTCATAGAATGTAAAATGGGACACCTGCTCTCCTTTGCACACCAGCTGCGTGCCTTCCTGCAAATTTGCACTTCCTTTATTTTTCCCCAGACAACAACCTGCATTCTCTGAGGTAAACTTGGGCCATCTGATAAGGGGAAAAAAGACTGCTGTTAGGCAAGTGGTCCTTGGGAGATAACTCTTGTTCATGTTGCTCATGCTTCCAACAGATACACTATAAGAGCAATGTTTGATTCTGGTGTCCTGTCAGTAACATGATCAATACCTTGTGTCGGAGAAGAAGAAAGATTTCCTAAGCAGAACTGCTGTGCTCAGCACTTTTCTTATCTCTTGAGCCTTATGCAAACATCAAGGAATTAATCACTAGTAAATGATTACCTAGTCACTAGTGCTGCTCTGGGACTGGGGAATGCAAATTCTCCTCCCATCCTTCATATTGTCAATAAATATTCAGATGCCAGAGTCTCAGTGGATTTGTTCCGCTGCCAGCTCACTTGATAGATGGAGAGCCCTGTTAAGCAATCTTGTTTAAACACAGGGCTACCGTTGGATGAAATCCAGCCCCTGAGCAGAACATTACTCTGTAGTTCAATGTTGTGTATATTGGGAATGAGGAGATCTATAATCTTGTTGGACTCTACCTCTTATTACTTCCAGTGTGGCCAGATGAAGGGAGGTTTAGTCGAAAACATCAGAAGGGCAGTATGTTCCCCACTTCTGCTTGACCCTGTTAGCTGCTTGCCAAGATTTTACATAGGAATTTTTCCCAATCCTATCTAGAGGGGACAGGAATTGAACAGGAGACCATAAGAGGGCAAAACATGCATCCCACAACTGAACTACAGCCTTTTCTACTTTCTCTATGCATTTGGTTTTGACTGATCTTGGAAGAATTACGATTTTAAAACTATAACTTCCAGAACCTCCTCACACCAGCCTAACCACCCACCATGCCAGGACCCATTGTGCTTCCCCTTTTCTACATTTATTTGGACTTCCTGTCATTTTTTTTCTGGCATAATTTGGAATGTTGTCCTTGGTTTTTATTCCTATGCATATTTCTAGTCCTATTGTACCCATTCACCACAATTACCATTCTCTGCCATTCTCAAAACATATGGAAGACTAACTTTTCTCTGCACAATAGCATACTAAGTTCTGGTTTTGTCCTTCTTCTCCCATTTTGTCTTAATTTGTTGGTTTCTGATTCCTATTTTTCCCAATACAAAGGGAGCTAAAATTATAATATACTTGGTTTGAGAGGAGAAATACTGAGGTACCAGAAATATATCCTACAATAAATGTATTAAAATAATTAATATTTTCTAGACTTTCTTAGAGAAGTGGGAGGCAACTACCCTGCTGTTCTTAATTTGGGAGAGAATTCATCAGAGGTTTTAGCATATACTGAAGGAAGAGCAAAAATACATTTAAGAGAAGAAACTCAATAGCCCATTTGTACTGTGCCTATCAAAAGCTGAAACACGACTGCTAAAGAAAATGTCTCATCAAAGCAACACAGCCGCATTATACAGTGCTTTTAATGATCACAGCCTTACAAGTGAGGCAGCTTTTAGCACAGTATTGTGGCAGACAGCATTCTTGCACATTAATGATTTTTCTCCTCCTTTCAGACTTTTTTCTTTTTTCTACTGTTTGGCAGGTATTATATTTTCTACAGTTTAATTCTGTGTCTTATATTTCTGCTGTCTTGTAGGTATTCAACCATTATAAAACACTTAAATAGATAATGTAATTAGCCCCTGCCGTTGAAATCAAGTGTAACTATGCACCATCTACGTCTTTTCTTTTTTTGTGTTCTTGTTACAAAAGTGAATGAATACAGGGTCAGAAGGTGTTTGCAATTCAGAAAAGCAATGTGGAGGCATTTGCATGCAGAAATAGATATCCAAACAGTAATGCTGCCATTAGCATTTCATCAAAGAATATGGAATAAGCATGTACCTACTCTGGAGAAGGGGGTCATATATGGGTCATATTTTATTTTCCTCTTATTTATTAAGCAGTTGGGTTCAGATTTACACATGCTTAGAGCAGATCCACTGAAATCAATAGGATTTAAATTAGCTGTGATTTATCCCATTGATTTTGATGGATCTGTTGCAAGAATGAAAGCCAACAAAGAGTAGTGGTTTGGATATCGAACTAAGACTCTGGAGATTGAGGTTGGAATCCCTGCTCAGCCATGGGAAACCCACTGGGTGACCTTGGGTGAGTTATGCCTTCTCGCCTCAGAGGAACCATAGAATCATAGAGTTGGAAGAGACCACAGGGGCCATCCAGTCCAACCCCCTGCTATGCAGGAACACACATCAAAGCATTCCCAACAGATGGCCATCCAGCCTCTGCTTAAAAACCTTCAAAGAAGGAGGCCCTTTTCATATGGCGTTTTGGAAGCAAAAGGGCCCCTTGAGCGTTGCGTAAATGTGAGAAGCGGTCTGCATGACGCACTCACATTTACGTGACGCTCAAGGGCCGGACACGGACCGTGCACACACCTTTTCATTTTTGGCTTAAAGCCGAAAATGGTGCACAGTGCGCAATGCTCCCGGGCCCCTGGTGCACTTACCTGTGAGGTCCTAGGCTGCACTGCGAACAGAAGAGGCGAGGCGCTCACGCAACCAGGAAGGAGCTGCAGAGGCCGAGCAGCAGGGAAGCAGCAGCGTTCCTTCCAAGGCTTCTCGTGTGAGGACCCCAACCCAGCAGCATGAAAGGGTAACGTGCTAAGAGGGTGGGAGACTCCATCACACTCCGAGGCAGCATATTCCACTGTTGGACAGCCCTGACTGTCAGGAAGTTCATCCTGAAGTTCAGGTGGAATCTCCGTTCCTGCAGCTTGAATCCATTTCTCCTCATCCTAGTCTCTGGAGCAACAGAAAACAAGCCTGCTCCCTCCTCCACATGACATCCCTTCAAATATTTAAACATGGCTATCATGTCCCCTCTTAACCTTCTCTTCTGCAGACTAAACATACCCAGCTCCCTAAGGCGTTCTTCATAGGGCGTGGCTTCCAGACTCTTCACCATTTTGGTCGCCCTCCTCTGGACACTTAACTTGTCAATATCCTTCTTGGATTGAGGTGCCTGGAACTGGACACAGTATTCAAAATAAGATCTAACCAATGCAGAATAGAGTGATACCATTACCTCCCTTGATCCAGATGCTATACTCCTAGATGCAACAAAGAATGGCATTGGCTTTCTTGGCTGCTGCATCACACTGCTGACTCATGTTCAACTTGTGATCTACCAAGACTCCTAGATCCCTTTCACACATACTGTTATCCAGCCATGTGTCCCCTAAACTGTATTTGTGCATTCCATTTTTTATCCCTAAGTGTAGGACCTTATATTTCTCTCTGTTGAAATTCATTTTGTTAGCTTTGGCCCAGCTCTCCAATCTGTCAAGGTCATTTTGAATTTTGATCCTGCAATGGCAAACCTTCTTCTGATTAAATCTTGCCAAGAAAACCCTGTGAAAGGTTCACCCTAGGGTCTCCATAAACCAGAACCAACTTGAAAGCATACAGAAACAAAACAAAACAAATTGCAAGAATATACAGGCATACTTCGGTTAACAAAACTTCTGACAGAGAAGCTTCTTTTTACAAAGTCTTTTTATGCCTGTCCAGCTCTGTCTTTTCCTCCCTACTCTCTGTCTAATTGGATATTTTGTTTTGTTTTAAAAAGCATTGGCATTGGGAGAGTGGTGCAGGAGAGCTACAGAAACACAGACTTATTTTGCTGTTGGGGTGCAGCAATGTGTCTGCAGTGAAGAGTGCACTAATATTTGAGCTGGGGAAGAATGGGATATTACTCTCATTGATCCTCCTGTAGCTGTGTGTGCTTCCCTACAATAGGCAAAATAAACTGCAGCTGTTCACAGATTACAGTGAACTCTTACCCTTACTGATTGTGCATGATCAGGAAAACAGAGAAAAGGAGAGAGCAGATAAGCCTGCCTCACCAGCTAACCCCACCCTGCATAGCATGGTTTTTTAAAAAGAAAAAAGAAAAAAAAAAGTCTATACATTTGGCCATCAAAATGGAAATCTTAAGCAATTTGGAAGAAAAAGTCATCCCTGAATACAATTTGGAAGAAACTTTCAGGTGGCATCTAAAAGGTTCAAAATGTTTCTGTATACTTATATAAGTAAAGCTTACCTGACTGGGTTATTTCCTTTCATATGTGCATAGTGTTAGATTTGGATGAAAAGTTTGCCCCAGTACATTGCTCTCCTATTTTGTGGTACAAGAACCTAACCCTGTTCTTTCCATGTTATTTCAGCCTTTGGCACAAAATTTTGCATTAAAGAAATAAAGCCAGCAGCACATCTAGTTCATTAACTGAAGTGTACTTTTTTCTGGATCTAGTCTATGCTGTTCATGCATTTTGTGTTGTTTTTAACTAAGCTGGTGCTAAGAAAATACAAATGTACTAAACTGAAAGTAGATTATTACTGCATTTTTATTATTGGAACATTTTTTTCTATGTTCATATTCTGTTTATTTATTTATTTGGATGTTGATGGGCATAGCCTCACGTAAATTATAATGAAACAGGCAACTGTAAAAACGAAAAAGCTCCAAAACACTATTAAACCATTAAAAAACAACACATACACTGCAAATTCCATAGGGAAAACGGGCTCCACAGTTTCAGAACAGCAGTGGCACTTAACTTTAAGAAAAGGTAACCCAGAATAAATAAGATTTAAGGTTCATTTGAAGACTTTAGCCATTTCCGCACTAGACTGTTGTAGCACTATTATTCCACTTTCAACATCCTATGGAATCCTGGAGTTTGCAGTTTAGGGAGGGGCTGGCTGGCTCCTCCCAAAACTGCAAACCCTAGGATTCCATAGGATGTTGGAAGTGGAATAATAGCGCTGTAACAGTCTAGTGCAGAAATGGCATTTGCACTGCGGGGACTAGTATGCAGATCACCTAAAGGAAGTTCCAGAAATGGGAGGCCACTTCTGAGCAGAATCTGGCCTAGGTCTAATTTTTAGTCCCCTATGAGAGAAGAAAAAGATCCAGAGTAGTGTAGTGTTCGAGTGTTGAACTAGGATGCTGTAGAGAGTTTGAATTCCCACTTGGTCATGGAAACCCATTGGGTGACTTGAGCATGTCACACTCTCTCAAACTCAGAGGAAGGCAGTGGCAAACCCCCTCTGAGCAAATATGGCCAAGCAACACCATGAGGGTGTTAGGATCGCCTTATGATCACCATAAGTTGGAGGTACACAGCAACAACAAACTAGAGAAAACTGATTTAATCAATGGGAATTTTAATAACATAATGTTTAATTACATACGTTCTGTTCAGTGGGTCTCCTCTAGTACGAATTTGTACTTAAACGTAGGGATTTGTCTCTTCTGCCCAGTAACCTAAAAGAACTAAAAGGTGGGCAAACAAAAAGGTCCTCTGAAAATGACTTTAGAGCATGGGTAGCATCTTATGGATTAAGATTATTTTGTTTCCAAACTATTTAAGGTAGACTTCCCCAATCAAGTGCCCTCCAAGTGTGTTAGACTAAAACTCTCAGAATCCATCAGCCAATTATTCTGGTTACATCAGCTAGAGGGTTTTGAACATTGTAGTCCAGCACCAGCTTTCCTGGTTTAGGGCTTTAAAGATTGTAAACTTGTTTTGCTAATAGTGCATTTGATTTTTGCAAGGTGATAGGCTATTTTTGTTAGAGAAAAGCGGGCTGCTATTTCCTTCCTGCCATTAATCAAGTGGATTCTAGTCTGTGAGAGCTTATGTTATAGTAGTGTATAGATTGAAAAGTAACTTTTTAAAAACTCAGTTACAGCTTCAAGGCAATAATAAAAATAAGTAGTTATTGTATTTGCAATTTCTGCAAGTGACAGTTACTTTCCCCTTTCCCCAAAGTAACAATTGTCATTTTTAATTAGTTTTTAAAAATCACAAATCTGTGATCACAAATAACATGCTCTCCTCCGATTGTCCCCCATCATCATCTCAGCATCCACAGTGTGGTCTAAGGCAGTTGCCCATCACAAGCCATTTCCCTCTTCCACCATTCAGTAAGGCCACATCCCTGCAACTAGAAAAATAACTAAAAAGTTACAGCTGCACCACAGCAGAACTGAAGTTATCCCCCATGTGTTATAATCTTACTGTAATGTAGTTATGTCTTTGTTTTTGAAAAAAATGGATCACTTATTGGTAGCCAGTAAAGTAGAAGTACAGTTGGCCCTCCACATTTGTGGGGGTTGGGTCACTGGATCTCTGCAAAAGTGGATGACCCACAAATATCAAAATATGTATGTCTGTGGGAAGGAGGCCAAGGCACAGTGGGAAAAGCAGACACCCAGGGTCTAAATCAGTTCAGGGAAAGAAGAAAGAAAGGGGCTGAGTTGGCAGGGTGGCCCTATCTTTGTTCTTCTTGCCCATCTCCTTCCTTGGTTCTGTGTGGGGCATCAAGTGAGGGTTTGTGGTGCTGAGAAATGTGGCTGCAGTCTGTCCTTAGCTGGTCAGGCAGCAGTTGGTGGAGGAGGATTTTTAAAGGGCTTTGCAGCCTCATTGGAGCAGCCAAGAGGGAATGTTTCCCTGAAAGAGAAGCATTTGAGGTGATGGGGCAGGAGTTGGAGAAGTTCACAAATAATCACATCTGTGAAAATGAAACCTGCAGATGTGGAGGACTGACTGTACTTTCTTCCAACTCTGCAATAGATGCAATAATCTAGAAGTGTTGTATGACTTTGATGTTTTTACAACCGTAGATTGACACATTTGCTCTTTGGGAATTTTCTCGTGTGGCTTGATGGTAATGAAATTCTAACACTCAACAACTGCTGTCAGATCTGTTGCAATGAAATAAAATGTAAAGGTATTTTCTAAAGTTTACACTGCTGAGAAATGTCACCCATCAAGAGCTGTCTCACTCTCTATGAACAGTCTGTATGAACAGTCTTGTGGCTATATACTTTGGCAATCAAATGTAATTCACACTCTGGGCAATAGCATATATGGCTGGTACCCATTTTCCTGATCGTGGTGGTAGTAAAATACAATCATGGAGCCTGGCAAAGAAGTTACAGTCAGAATAATTCTTGATTGTCCAGGGCAGCAATCCTTAACACAAACCCTCTCACAATGTTCTATGTATACTCAAGAAAGGAAATGGGCAAGAGAGGAAGTAGAGGGCAAACGTGCCAACCAAGCCCCTTTCCTCTTCCTTTCTCTGATCTGGTTTGGGCCCTGAGTGCCCGCTCTCTCCACCATGCCTTTACCACCTCCCCACAGACAAACACATTTTGATATTTGTGGTTTTTCTGCTTTTGTGGGAGTCCTCTTCTCCAACCATAGCAAATGTGGAAGGCTGATAGCAATTGAAAATATGACATCTGTGAACCAGATGGAACACCTAATATTTCCAAACAGAATGTACTGTTAATAGTCAGTACATATTCATGGTGTAAAAAACAAATTAGAAATCAATACAGCTATGTTCTCAAATAATGAAAAAAATAACAACAATGAATAGAAGTGCATGCAATCCTCACAATAAAGAATTTACACAAAGAACTGTAGTAAATAAATACATAAGTGGAAATGATTGAGCAGCAGTTTTGAAAAATGGTTGTTTTTAATGTTAAACAGTGTAGTCTCCCCTACTCCACCATGACCCACTGACAAGGTGAATTGCTTTTCCTGGAGACTACTAGGAGAATTGCTTTTTTTCTTCCAGAAAAAGGGTGGTACAAGGAGTCTGCAGGGGCAACAGACTGCCAAAATAGCCTCAGTGGTCTGTTTGAGACCCCAGGGTCACACTTTGCTTGCCCTGGTTTGAATGATAAAGTTAAATGTAGAGCTTTGTTTGTAAGACAAATTTATTTGACTATAGGTTGAGTATTCTTTATCCAAAATGCTTGAGATCAGAGGAGTTTCAGATTTTGGATTTTTATGTTTATTTTATATTGATTGATTGATTTTGGAATATTTGTATATACATAATGAGATATCTTGGAGATGGAACCCAAGTCTAAACACAAACTTTATTTATGTTTCCGGCACACCTAGCCTGAAGGTAATTTTATACAATATTTTTAATAATTTTGTTTATTAAAAAAGTGGAACCCAGTCTTGTTCCTATAGGAAACATGAGGGAATTATGGAGGGTTGCTTGGGACTGTATGGGAAGAAGATTGGTTTCTGCTTTTCAAAAGTTTTGGAGTTTGGATTTTCCAGTAAGAGATACTCAACCTGTACTTGTAAATATTTCAAGATAAGACAATTCAATTGCATCAGATATTTAGATGGGGAGGGGAATACACCTCTAAGGGACAGCTTAGATGAGAGTGGGCATTGTGTATCTGAAGCCCCCATCACTCACCCAACCAACCCCCTCTTTTAAAAAAAAGATGCAATTTTTCAGTCTATTCTCCTTCATTCACACTGAAAAGTCCCCCAACACATGAAATATGTGCAAATAACTTAATCCCACTCTTGCAAGAACGCTGTACTACCCCAGTCCCTCTCAAAATGACAGCAGGAAGTGATGAAATGTCACTTACCTGTTACCATTTTGAGAGGGACCATAGAGGAAAACAAAAGTATTTGGGATTGTTTTGCAGTTGAGGTTGACCCATGGAGCAGTGGTGGGGGGACTGGCTCTTGGCCTCCACACAGCTGCCCACCCCTGGCCTAGATGTTCTCTTAATACTTGGCATGCAGCCATATATGAAGCTGTTCTTCACTCAGGTCTTACCATTAGGTAGACTGAGACACTTGTCTGCTTGTGGCTTATTCCAATGTGTTGTTATATTTCTACTGGCAGAGATAGGAAGAGATGTTTTCTGATATCTGTTTCCTGTGGTAGAATAACTTGGCTGCCTCTAGATACAATGCACCTTGACCTGGAGGTGTCAGCGCACTCTTTGCTATGCTATCTCAGGCAGCAAAATATCTTGGACTGCTTCCTGTCCTTAACAAGGTATTTATCAGACATACAAGGCTGATATAAATAGGCATACTGTGTGTCTGAGAAGAGAAGGAATACAAAACAGGTATCTCTCAGACTCATCGACTATTTCCTTAAAAAAAAAAAGCCTCATCAGTCTGCTCTCATGGAAGCCTTTGAGCTAGGCTGAATTCCCAGTAAGCTTCTAAAGAAAGTCCTTTCCTCCAACTCAGGGACAAGAATTAGCTGGCCCTCTAGATGTGGTTGAGTCCAACTCCCTGCATTCTTTACCACTGGCTAGCCTGGCTAGGGCTCCTGGGAGTTGTAATTCAGCAACATCTGGGAGGTCATGTGATTCCCACCCATGGAAGAAAAACCTCCATGGATGTTAATTCCCCCCACACACACACACTATTTCTTCTGACCGTACTGGAGGGATAGCAGAGGACAGTCTAATTGATCTAGGGTGTAAAAATAAGCCTCTCCTACTCTCCTGCTGCATTTTCTGTAAGGATCACCTCCTCCAACCTGTACACATCTGTACTTAGATTACAAAACACATGATAACAGAGCTCCATGTTTCATATCAGAAGCATGCCTAATTTGTCCCTGCAAACTACTGATGTACTAATTTTAGCACATTTCTTGGCACACGGCATATGTTAAAACACTAGTTGTCCTCTAAGCTACAAAGTAAGGTTCTCATGCCTGCTTTATTCCAATGCGTTACTGGTTATGTACCCATAACTATGCACTAGATCCATACATTCCTCCACTATTCATATGTTTTCCTGCATATCTTAGTTTGTATGAAAAATCTACATCCCACCTTTCTCCCTTTTAACATGTCACCCTATCACCATATTTATAAGTTTTGAATTTCTATTACAATTCACATTTCCCTCCCTAGCCCACTACTGGCTGGCATATATGTGTGCCCACAGACACTGTGTTCTATGTCTCTGAAGATGTAGACTAGATTCCACAAAAGTTATGCTAGATTTCCCACCCACCCCCAGTTAGTTTCAAAGGTGCTACAGGATTCCCTTGAAACATATTCAGCATAGCCATATTCACCATGCTGCAAAATACAGCAAATCCAAAATCTACAAAGCAGCAATACCTTTATTGAGCCAAAGTGTAAAATAAATCATGCAAGCTTTCAAAGCTTTTTCATCAGACCAGTGGCAGCACTTGGAGTGTGTGGAGGGGGGAAGGGGGGCTACGGCACAAGGGGCGTGGCCACTGTGTGCAGGGTGTGGCTGTGGTGCATGGGGGCATGGCCAGGGCACGCAGGGGGCATGACTATGGGCCAGGACACCCCAGAAACATTGCCGCCCAGGGCGAATCGCCACCCCCACATCCCTACGCAACTGCATCAGACAACGATGTCCAAAATCATACAGGAGGAAAAAGATGATGATGTTAAAGGATTCCCTTGTATCTCTTAATTTTAGCACAGTTGAAGAGATGTATAGATGTGTGCTCCTGAGTATTATCCATCTGAAAAGGGATAAATTACAACACTGATTAAATTTGGCTTTTATTATGTCTGTTCAAGTTCCTCAGTGGATTTGTGGTGAATTCATCCACGACTTATGGCTAGACAATTCTATTGCATAAGATTATTTAGATGGATTAAAAGAAATGAAGCCTCTAAGGGACACCTTTGATCAGAAAGGACATAGTTTGGCCATGTGTGTGGCTACTGAAACCCATCTACTCCACAAATCCCCAATTTTTAAAAAATGTGCATATTTCAGGCAATTTTTGCCCCCAAAATCACACAGAAAGTCACAAGAAAACACAAGAAAACATGTGAAGGTACCTCTACCCCACCCCTGCATGAATCCCTTCCCCCGAATCTCTTACTATCCCTAGTCCCTCTCAAAATGGCAACAGGTGGGAAAGAATTCTAAAAATGGGGAAAAAATTCCATGAAAAGCTTAGCAGTTCTGTTTCAGCAAAATTTCCATCCCAGAAAACAGGGTGCTGAGCTGGGATTGGGAGCTGAAGAAGTTCATCCTAAACAGTCCTCACTTCTGCTTCTATATCCACCCTTATATTGTCAGACCAGGAGTGGTAAATTAAGAAGCTTATACCAACATCTATCTATCTATCTATCTATCTATCTATCTATCTATCTATCTATCTATCTATCTATCTATCTACCTACCTATCTACCTATCTATCTATCTATCTAAAAATTTATATTTTGCCTTGCAAGATCTCTGGATGGCTCAAAGTAAAATGAGTTCAAACTATTTAACAATAGAGACAATGCCATCATGCTAAAGGCACATTCAACAATAGAATAATTTCTACACGGAATAATTTAAAAAGATGCTAGAAATTAACACCATATACGGATGCAAATCTGAATGAAATCATTTGGCCCCAGAGGTTTTTTAAAAGCCAGAAAGAAACTAAAATTGGTGCCAATTGGGCCTCCAGGTGGCAAGCACTGCATACCTAACTAAATGGTCCAGCAGAGAATGTCGTCTTCCACATCCTCACCCAGTGTATAGTTCACACTGGGGAGACACATAGGACCCCCCTCCAGCAGATTACAATACCTGTTCAGGTTGATATTGGCTCTTTCTTTCTTTCTTTTTTTAATATTTTTTTTTATTGAAGTTTAAGTTGAAAAATAAAAATCCCCTTCCCCATTTCCAAGCATCTTTCTTTCCAATTGAGTCTGTGTTTACATTCCATTCATACGTAGTTTCAATTTAAAAGATAATTGTTTACATTTACATTGTTACATTTAAGAGTATTTCTTATTCTATGTCTTTATCCAGTTCAGAACTTCTTTCCATTCTCTTTCAAAGTTCTGGATTGGCTTATTTTTAAGTGAAAAAGTTAACTTTTCTATCTCTACCATATCCAGAACTTTTAATTTCCATTCTTTTATGTCAACGTAGTTTCTTTCTTTCCCATATTGTGCATATGTCAATCTTGCTGCAGTTATTACATATAACAATGTCTTCTGATGAGACCTTATTTCTCTTTGTTGCCCTGATATTGGCTCTTTCTAATACCTGTTTTACGGCATTGTTGCTACTGTTTTCTCTTTGTTTTAAGCTATAAGTAGTAACCTACCACCAAGGTGGCGGTTGATAAGTTAAATAAAATTCTTCTATGACCACATAGGCCTTTTCCGCACTTTGATTTAGAGACAGGGCAGAGCGTCCTCCAGCGAGGACATTTGCACTTTGGGGCAAACTGGGTCTGGACTACTTTATGTAACCACCAGAATGCCCAGAACTGGTGGTTCGCCGTACTATTGAAAGACTGCTTAAAAGAAGACTTTCAGTAGCACAGCGCACCCCAGTCCATCGCTGTGCTAAGTGTAGATTTGCAGGCTCGCGCCAGCGTGAGCCTGCAAATCTTCAGGGGCGGGCTTTAGGCTGGCGAGTTTCTCGGTTGGTGGAGAGCCTCCACCAACCGGAAAGCGCCATTTTCGTCCCCGGAGAAGTGTGAAGCGCGGGCACGCACTGCTCCAGATCAGCGTGGATCAGCGGAGAGCACGCACCGGCCCAGTAAGTATCAGAATGCCCCGTTTCCCCCTGCAAGTGCGAAAAAGCCCATAGATGGCTAAGCTTCCTCAGGGTGAAAAACAGCAGTTAAGAAAGTGGGATTCTTATGCGTGCTGCAGGCTCTCAGTAGCTTCTTATTACTGGGCACCACACATTCTTTTCTGCATTGTGGTGTACTGATCCTATCCTAAGAATGATCTTCACTGCAAATTTCATATCCACAGAGGTGAATCTAGAGTGGGGCAACTGGGGCTCGTGCCCTGGGTGCCAATGTCAGAAGGTGCAAAAAAGAGGAAGCCCCCTGCCTGGCCCCTTCTGCTGCCACTCACCCCTCTGCCATCCACCGCCACTCACCTCACTCCCACCTGTCAGTCACTCCTCCCCTACCCGCTGCTGCCCACTCCTCCCCCACACGCTCAGCCCTCCCTGCCACTGCTCAATCCTCCCTCTCCTGCCCCCGCTCGCCCCTTCCCCATGCAGTCCCCTCCCCCCACTGCCACTCACCCCTCCCCTGCATGCTCACCCCTCTCTATCACTGCTCACCCCTCCCTCATGTGCTCACCCCACCCATCACTACTCACCCCGCTCACTTGCCCTGGGTGCTGTTGAGCCTCGGTACACCACTAGATATCCACCAACATTTTATAGGGAGGGAAAAACTGGGACACATGTGGCCAAGCAATATCAAGAGTGTGACAAAATGGCAAAGGTTATTAGTGAGGAAGAACAGACAAAGAGTGGCTGCAGCAGTTTGTTTTTGCTTGAGCCTCCTGGGAAGGGCAAATTTCACCCACCTCTCCTGAGTTCATTGAGTGTAATCTACTTTTGCACTCCAAACTCAGTTTGCAGGAACTGAAGGGAGAAAGTGGGACAAAGAGAGAAAGAGAGACAGGGAGATTTTAAAAGCAGCTGAAAAAGTGAGGCAACAGAGGATTTCTTGGGTCTTTCTGCCAAACTGGAACAATTGGAGGGTATGAAATTTTGTACCAATCAGCTGTACCAATTTTTATACTAATAGGCTAAAGGAAAACTAACAGGTTTCTCTCAGAAGTACTACATTGCCTCTATTTCCAAGGCAAAGTGACTCCAAATAACATTCTGAAATGGCTCATCATTTCCACAAGATAGTAGGTAACAACACACCTGCTCTGTTCATTTTGTTTGAGTATTATTATTTATAGCTTCCCCGGTCCCCTGTAATTGGTCCATTTGTTAACAGAAGGGCAATTGAATGTGGAGCAGCATGTCAGAAAGCCTGTATCCATTCCATGAGTGACTCGTGGAAGTGGGAAGTCATTTTCAATTTACTCTGAAACTGAAATGAAAGGAAGTAGTCTTACACAAGCGGAACCTGGAACAAAATAGTGTCACGTGTGGTGTTTCTCTTCAGAATTCCAGGTTCTTAACTTCATCCCAGTTTCTGCAACAGTCTGATCATGTTACATGCCAGCTGAATATTCTTAGGCATCACTGGACTGGTTTGGGGGGGTTTTTTTGAGGTGGGGAGAGGGGACACAGGAGAAACAGATTTTCTTCTGTTGTATCTTGTGATTCCTCCGTACCTTCTATCATCTTCCTCCTGTGCATACGTGGTATTTTTTTTTCTATATAAGAAATGGCACTCACAGCCTGAATGTTGGAAATAAAGGGAATAAGACAGGTATGGTTAGTCTTTCATTAACATTATCTCCATTCTCATGTCCAGTTAATGAGCAGGGACTCTGGTGAGCAGGATACAGTTTCTAATTACTAAGAGTGATTGGCTGATAAGTCTCCCAAATTGCCCTGGGAGCCTAGTTTGACAAGCTATTAGAAGCAGGTGAAAGGTATCCGGAATGAAAGGTACACGGAATAAAACAGACATTGACTGCTGAAGAGTGGCTTATATACTAGTATGACAGAATCTTATAGTCAATACAGAATTTTTTCTTCAACCCTCGTGGATCTTGAGATCCTTGTCAGTGGCACTTTTGGAAGATTAAAAGCCTGTCCTTTATGTCAGTCTTCATACAGCAAGTGGGTCAGCTAGTGCTGAGTTTCAGAATGAAACTGACATGAAAAAAAACCAGCATCTTGTTTCATGCAATGTGAGCTTACCATGAATTGTAAAACAAGAGTTCCAAGTATGGCAGCAGATTGAAAATTCCATCTAAAATATTTGCTGTAGAATTACATGATCATATGCTTGTGCATTATATTGAGTTGTTTTTGTTTTTTTGAAACACATACATCTTGCCTTTTGAGCACCCAAGGCAGCTTACCTAAAATTAAAAAGTCAATAAAAAATTAACACTCAAAAACAGCAAAAATGAATTTTTTAAAAGGCAGAACAACTTAGGGCCTTTCCACCCTACACTGTTATAGTGCTAATATTCCACTTTCAACATCCTGTGGAATTCTGGGATTTGTAGTTTAGTGAAGCCAAAGAGCTCTCTGGCTGAGAATTCTGAAAGCCTCTCCCTAAACTGCAAATCCCAGGATTCCATAGGATGTTGAAAGTGTAGTAATAGCACTATAACAGTCTAGTGCATAAAGGCCCTAAATTAGATAACCACTGCTAAGGAAAGTCCTGAGAGCAAAGAAGTGTGTGTGTGTGTTTAACTTGCTGTCTAAAATAATGGGGGGAAAAATGCTGAGTTTTCGCTAGGAAAACCTTCAAAAATTGAGGTCCTTTACCTGAATGTATACTCGATCTCACTCAGCATTATTTATTCCAATAAGCAGCACCATAAGCAGAGCTTGGCAAAATGTCTTGTTCTAAGAATTCCTCAAATCAGCATTGGCCACTGCTGAGTTGTAGGCCTAAGAAGTAACTTTCCAGACTCTGGTCTTGGAAATTGAATAGCAGACAGAGAAGGAAGTCATACAGGTCAAAGGCCATTTCCACACTACACTGTTACAGTGCTATTATTCCACTTTCAACATCCTGTAGAATCCTGGGATTTCAAAAATAAATTTACTGATTAAATAATAATTCATGATGTGATTCCACACCACAGTCCTTTTATCCATGGAGCTGGACTGTTCCATGGCTTCGGATATCACTGTGATGGTGTGGGGAACAGAAATCTTTGCCTTTCACTCCAAAAATACCACCCTGCTATGAAGGAAAGTGTTTGCTATAAATCCTTCCTTTGCCATCTGCCCTGTTTAATGTCTGAATTGCCTCATAGATGTTTCCATTCATAAATATCACAGAAGGGTGCTTCAGTGGTAGTAAATCTGAATGATGGTGTTTATATTATGTTCTCAGCAGCCTCTCCATCGCCCTGCTAAAAAGTCTTTGCTGAAATATGGCAACATTAGTGCTTACATATGTGTGGTGGCTTGAGCTCGGCTTGTCCTTGTCTTTATGTCATTTATAGGGAATTCTTTAGCACTGAAGGTAGGTCCCATGGGGTGGGGAGGTTGGGAGGGAAGGAGAAGGGAACATTCCATACAGAAATAGCAAAGTTGTTGATGCTTTGCGAGTAATGACCTGTCTGCACTATAAATATAATCCCAGAGAATCCAGTTACATGCTGTCCGCATAACTAGTCACAATATATGACTTAAACACAAGAAGGGTGACATTCTGTGACAGAAAAACGTTCAGTGTCACAGATATGATTGGTGAGGAGCTGGCATTTGGGAACTTTCTCACTGTGTACGAGGATCAGTTTAGGTGTGCTTCATTCTTTAAAAAAAGATCTGATTCTTTAAGGTATGACAGTATGGCAGTGGTCTTTGTGGGCCACTCACACATAGATATTGAAGCTGTACTACCCAAGAGCCTTTAATATGAAATTTTAAGATTGGACATCAGATGTTCTGAGTGCAAAGTAATCACTAAATTGTAACTCCGTTCTTCAAATGAGTGTGAATGATTCAAAGCTTAAGAAAGTTGAGTTTTTGGAGGACAGGTCCTAGTGACCATGCTGGAGAATTGGAAGCCTCAGTCCAAAAAATTAACTCTTCCAAGTTCTGGAATGCAAATCTAACAGCTTAGTTCAGTGGGTTGGCCTTTTCTATCCTCATGTCAATCCTACAGGGATTTGTTCTTTGGCATTAATTATTTATTGAAGCAAAAATAGGCATCTTACTGTTGTTTTGTTTTGTTTTGATATATAATTTCCATGTGGTAGTGTGGCAGGAGGGGCAAAGGTTTTCACCAAGAATTGCCTGCCTACCTGCCTGCCAGCTAGCCTTCCTTTTGCCTTGCCTTGCTTCCCCTCCAGCTGTAAGCAGCTGAAGTTGTCTGTGTTATTAAATTGTTGGACATGAGGAAAAGCTTCACCTCAAGGTTGTTGCCAGAGGCTTTTGTGCAGGAGCAGTAAAGGAAAAAAGAGTTGGCATCTTTCTTTATATCACTCTTTTCAACTGGGTGTCCCTGATATTCTGAGGGATCGCCCCCTCTTTAACAAGCCTCGGGGTGCTGACTACCATTTCTTCAGCTGCCAGCTGCTGGGCTGTAGGATGATTTGTGGTGAAGAAATAGCAAGTTGTTGCTCCCTGAGGGCATTAAATCTTTCCCCTTCTCTTCAACTCATCCCACCTATTTCCTCGAGTCACTTTCCCTTTAATCCTGGTCTCACAAGATGTGTCCTCTGTGTCTTCTGAGAAGGAAAAGGAGAAGGAATTCTCTTACACCTTTTTGTCCCATGAAGTGAAAAAAAAAAACAATTAGAAAGGTAAAACTGTAAAACAAGAAGGATATTGACAAGCTGGACTGTGTCCAGAGGAGGGCAACCAAAATGGTAAAGGGTCTAGAACCCATGCCCTGTGAGAAGTGGCTTAGGGAGCTGGGTATGTTTAGTCTGCAGAAGAGAAGGTTAAGAGGGAACATGATAGCCATGTTTAAATATTTGAAGGGATGCCATGTAGAGGAAGGCAAGGGCTTGTTTTCTGCTGCTCCAGAGACTAGGACAAGGAGCAATGGATTCAAGCTGCAGGAAAGGAGATTCCACCTGAACCTCAGGAAGAACTTCCTGACGGTCAGAGCTGTCCGGCAGTGGAATCTGCTGCCTCAGAGTATGGTGGAGTTTCCCTTTTTAGAGGTTTTTAAACAGAGGCTGGATGGCCATCTCTTGGGAGTGCTTTGATGTGTGTTCCTGCATGGCAGGGGGTAGAACTGGATGGCCCCTATGGTCTCTTCCAACTCTATACGTCTATGATTCTATAAAGGCAAGGTTGCCCATGAGATGAGGCCTCTCAGATTCAGATCATGCCAACTGCTGCTGTCTTGCAGTGAATTGGTGGGCACTTTCTGAGTGCTGAAAGTGTAGATCAGCTCCAATCAGCCATCATTCTGCTACAGTGACAAAATCAGTATTGGAACAGCACTTTGACTGTGTTTGGATCCCTGCATTTATATTTAAAGACGCGTATAGAAAGAAAAAGATTAACCATCTTAAAGTGCATCTAGCTGTGCCAATTGTGTCCTTTAAGCCTCTGGAACATAATCCTGCTATTCACCTTTTAATTCCAGGCTGTTTTTCAGTTCTTCTTTTCTTTATCTTTATTTACTTTCTATTCATAACCTTCATTTCCAGGTCTTGATGTCCAGGCCTGTTTTTCTGTACCTAATATGTGCCTCTTTTGTTATCTGTTGAGTGTCTCTGTGCTTTTGTGCTCCAGCTTTTTGGTTGCTGTGCTAATGCATGTAGCCTTGGCGCTTGTGATGATTATTCTTCAGACACTCTCATTATTATGACTCTAGTTACAAGCACTACCTCGATGGAGATATGCTTGGTAAAGTCATAGCAACATATGAAAGGTAATAGGAAAATTAACCCAGTAAGGTGCAGCTATTAGCGTGCATTCATGTGTCTGTGTGCGTATGCCATGCATTGGGGAGAGGAAGGAATTAACCACTCTGATCAGGAGCTTCATGCATTCTGGTGATGAACCCCTCCAGATGAGATACCAACAGCAAGAACAAAAAAAGAATACAAGTGTTCAGGTTCATGTTGCCATATGTTGAAAGACTAACTGTAGCTTTGGCATCATTAAATAAATTGGGCTGACCTGCTACTGAATCTTTAACAGAAGCATGATGGTCAAAAATCACCACGTGAAGCTTTTCATCATATGGAAACATGCCATATATCTGCTAATTTGTATGCATTCAGCTGCTGTTAAATAAACAATTGTAGTTGTGATTTCTAAAGTGGACACCACTTAACTGCTATTAGTTATGTTAATATGTCACATATATACTACTACTCTTTTTCCAAACAGTTCAGAGCATATGATTCACAGGAAATTTTCCCTTTAAGGAAGCTTATAAGGACAAATTCAAGACTTTGTAAAAAGATTTTTATACTGCCGCTTCCATAATTCCTCCACCATGGATGATGGGCATCCTGCCTGGAGAAATCTGGGAATTATAGGCCAGTAAAGTAACCTTTTCAGGCTTTGTATGGGCCCACTTTAGAACAAGAATAAGCAAAGTGTGGTGCTCCAGATGTTGGACTGTAATTCCCAGGATTCTTTACCATTGCTATGCTGGTTAGAAAAGTTACAATCAGCCCATCTGCAATATGGTGATGGGAGAGGTCGACCTATATGCACACTGTGGCTGGTCAATTGACTTAGGCCATTTCCGCACTAGACTGTTAATAGCGCTATGATTCCACTTTCAACATCCTATGGAATCCTGGGGTTTGCATTTTCGGGAGGGGCTGGATGGTCCCTCCCGAAACTGCAAACCCCAGGATTCCATAGGATGTTGAAAGTGGAATCATAGCGCTATTAACAGTCTAGTGTGGAAACGGCCTTAGTGAAGCAAATAAGTGTTTAAAGCTAGAAACAACAGTCTGATTCAACTGGCAAAGAGATGACTGGCATTGCTTGGCATTATTATCCCTCACTAGCATCCAGTGTCCAGAAAGTGGATGAAAGACTGGTCCGAGGATGGGAGCTCGCATTTCCAGTGACACAGATGGGGGTTGTGAGGGAGCCAAGTGAATCTTTGCCTCGACAAAAGTCGCCGGCAATTGACATCAAGTGATGCTGATGCCCACAAGTTGAAGCATTTTTTATTTTACCTCCACTTGATAAATCTCTCAATAGTTTTGTGTGAGACAATCAGTAAGAACTAAATTGGACTGGTTAAAGGTATTTAATTGGGTTTTGGGACTCTTAGGTCATCTGACAAACAAAAGAGAACGGAAAGTGGAGAGCTGGGGAGTGACTGGTTCGAAGTGTTGCGCTGTGGAGGTCTGTAGAGAAGGTGACTAATTTGGGAATTGATTAACTGTTTTGGAGATTGATGGGGAGGACCGTTCAAGAGGCTGTGTTGGCAACAAAGAAGCATAGTAAAAGGCTGGAATTGACTGGAATTGATTAAGGAAGAGTGTTGAGGACTTTTGAAAATAACGTTATGAGATTAAAGATTACGACCCCAGACACTGAGATTGAGCTATTAAAATTTGACTTCACTTCATGGTGTTCAACAGAGTTGGGAAGTCAGAGACACAGAGAAATAGAGAGATAGCAATGATTATGATCAGAG